>CM042155.1:2767001-2772001 GCA_023376005.1 Doryteuthis pealeii
TATTTTATGTTAAAATTTAGTATGAAAAAATTATACTACGAATTCTAGGCTGACTGAAGCAAAATATTATTTTTTAACTCGCTGTAAAAAATAATTCCATGGATAAAATCTCAATCAAATTACATATTTAGAAGGATTATTTTATTCTCTTTCGAACCATATACATATCTTAAAGAAGATTGAACCGTAAATAAGCGAGCAAAAAAATTTGCATTTTCTTAAAATTTAGTCTGAAAAAAAAACATACTTATCAGCTCTTCGAAGCCAATATTGTTGGTTTTTTTTTTAACTCGCTTTAAAAATAATTCAATAGATAAAAACGCATACAAATTACATATTTAGAAATGTTCTTTCCAACCATATAAATATTTTTAAGATTGGACCAAGAATAGGCGATAAATTCCGAGCGGAACGGTTTAGGTATACGGACAGTTCCGGAAATTGAGTGATTTTGGCTTAATTAATTAATTATATCCCTTAATTAGTAAAGATTGATAACCAAATTTCGGGTGTTTCTTAGTTAGAAGGATATGAATCTATATGCAAGATTTCAAATCTGAGTGACTCTTTTTTCTGAGTTTTAGGTCGACATGTACATACCAAAATGTTCTTTATATATATATATATATATATATATAATTATATATATATATATAATATATATATATATACCTGTGTTCATATTATTTGACTCTATCGTTAATATCTATCTATCTGTCTAAAGGAAACTATCTATCTATGTATCTCTCTCATCCCCTCCCTCTCTCTGTACCTATGTCTTAATGAATATATATATATATATATATATATATATATATATATATATATGAGTATGAAAAGGTGGAATGAAAACATCACACAATGCTGTTAAAGAAGAAAACAATTTATAATATATTCATAGCTGATACTGATCAATATTTCGATTTTACAAAGTATCAGCCATGAATATATTATAAATTGTTTTCTTCTTTAACAGCATTGTGTGATATTTTCATTCCACCTTTTCTTACTCATATTGTCGGATTCATTTCCTTTTTTTAACTTATATATATATATATATATATATATATCACACACACACACACACACACACACACACACACACACACACACACACACATATATATATATATATATATATTATATATATATTTCCCTCATAATCTCTCATTCTTTCTATGAAACTTCTTAAATGACATAGAACAGTGAATCTCATATATTTTACTTGATTATCTCCTTGTAACCAATTCAGTTTTCATTGAAACCCAAATAAATTTATTGAATATTACCGACATTTTTCTAATTCTCACTGGATTTCAGGATAAGAAGATTAATTGTTTAAAGATGTTTTCGTTTTGAAGATTTAATTTTTTAGAAAATAAAAAAAAGTAATTATAAACGGAATATTAAATTATATAACTACAATCACACCAACAAATCCTTGGCAATGCTAAAACTGACTTACTAAGCGAAGAACCGGATCTTTTTGGTCAGTGAGGGATCTTTCGTTATGAAAAGTAAATGGAAGTGAATCCGATAGTATGAATTAAACATTTTTAGAAAAAAAACAAAACAAATGATGTTATAGTTCGCTGACAGAAATCTGTTTCGACCTTTTAATAAAGCGGACGTTCAATGTTCGGAGCCGGATTTTTTTTTTTAATTTTGAAAATGCATATTCTGTTTTAAAAATAAAATAAAAAAGTTAAAAATTAAAAAATATAAAAAAATAACATTTATTTTATTTTTAAAACAGAATATTCATTTTTCAAAATTAAAAAAAAAAATTCCGGCTCTAAACATGAACGTTCGTTTGTACCCCTCCCGTTTTGTAACGGTTTACTTACTCCGTCTTTCCATCACAAATATTTCGCTCTTGATGAAAACCGCTTTAATAAAAGGTCGAAACAGATCTTTCATTATATATCTTTTTAATTTTAATCGTTAAAATTACGTTCACTTTAATACGCTTGGAAAAGGTATGATCACCGCCATTCCTAAGATATGCGTTAAACAGTATCACAACTGTTTTCTACAAGGATAACTAGGACATGTAAATCCTGATGATCTGGTATTGCTTATCCGCTAAAATCTTATTTCTTTTGAGTGTCATCACCTCTGCTAAATAATAGACCATTCCGTTTTTATTATAAAGAAATAAAGGGAAAAAGGACATGCTACTTAGAAAAATATGATAAGAAACAAACAAACAAAGAAAAAAAAGAAAGAGAGTAGGGGAAAGATACAGAGATTGTGTTAGCGCACGGAAGCGATGGACGCTAATGTTTTCAATCAACATAAGGAAAAGTAAAGAGAGAGAGAGAGAGAGAGAGAGAGAGAGAGAGAGAGAGAGAGAGAGAGAGAGAGAGAGAGAGAGAGAGAGAGAGAGAGAGATTATTATACTTTTATATTGAACTATTTGCTATAGTTCTTAAGTAAACATCAATTAATGATTATAAATATGATTATACTTGAAAAGAACCGGGCGAAAGGGCCCTTGTATTACATATCCCCCCCCATATTTCATTTTTATAATAAAACATCGTTTTATTTCTCCATCCCTCATTTTCGTATGATCTCCCAATATACATATGATTCCACTACTTGTAATACTCTATAAATTCTCATGTACCAAAAACTTATTCATATATATATATACATATATACATATACACATATATATATATACATATACATATATATACATATACATTATATTATACATATACATATATATATATATACATATACATATATACATATATATATATACCATATATATAACATATATATACATATACTATATATACATATATATATATACATATATATATACATATACATATATATATACATATACATATATATACTATATACATAATATATACATATATATACAATATATATATACATATACATACATATATATATATATACATATCATATACATATATATATATATATATATATAATATATATATACATAACATATACATATATATATATACATATACATACATATATATACATATATATATATATATATATATATATATATATATATATATATAAGTTAAAAGAAAGGAAATGAATCCGACGGTATAAGTATATATAAAAAAGATATGAAAACGACACAAAATGCTGTTATAAAATGTTTTCACTTTAACAGCATTTTGTGTTGTTTTCATATCTTTTTTATATATACTCATTTATATATATATACATATATACACATATATATAAATACATGTATACACACACACACACACACATATATAAATACATGTATACACACACACACACACACACACACACATATATATATATATATATATATATATATATATATATATATATATATATATCTTTAGATAAAATATTTTCAATATTCACCTTGAACACGTGTGCATCTATTTAGATCGGGTTAGCCCCCAAGATTTCAAATTAATATTCGATAATTCAAATGTAGGTCACGAAAATCGAAAGTAAGATATTATTTATCCCCAAACATTGACAGCACGTCCGCATTGCTTTAACTATCTTATTGTGTGTTTAATGGAGATTGTGTGTTTTCTGTCTGTAATTGAAACTATATTATTATTCAGGTCACAATATCCTTAGTTATTTACGTCACATTCTCCATGAATTTTATTTTATTTTTATTTAAACCTCAATTATGAATAAAATTGTTTATTATTATAATTTTGTTTTCCACACCTGCTGTAGCTGGTGGTTCATTGGAGGCTAAGTGGCAGCAAGTCTCCTCAGGTCTCCAGGACTCTTCTGAGTATTCTATCCGATCCCAAAAGTGCCGTAGTTTGGATGGTCTCGATTTTCCTCTGATTTCCAGTTCACCCAAATTCTTTTCCAGAGCTTTGGGGATCGTTCCAAGGGCACCAATTACAATTGGTACAACCTTCACCTTCATATTCCACAGCGTCTTTAGTTCTCTGGCAAGGTCCAAGTATTTGTCTGTCTTTTCGTTTTCCTTCACTTTCACTTGGTGATCAGCTGGGACAACAAACTCCCACGAGATGGCAGGTTCTCTCTTTCTTGTTAATTGAAACTAGGTCCGGTCTCCCGGCTGGATTAGGTGATCCGTCTGTATTATCTATTAGCTCTACCTTTTGTATTGAGCACTTTAGTATATTCAACTTAGGCAACTCTTACAGTATTTTTTCTTTTGGCAATTTTTATAGTACCATCTGATTTTTAAAGGAGGTTCTGATGATTTGCCATTTTCTTTATATATATGTTTTTTTTCTCCAGGCAAGAGTTTGCATTGTGTAATTATAAACTCTAACGCCGGGAGTTTTTTTTTATACTGTCAAGTTCAGAATATATTATATATATATATATATATATATATATATAAACTGATGATATGCTTTACTAAATTTATAGCATTGGATACATTACGGATATACACAGGATAAAGATGATTCCAAAATAGAATCATCTCCAACTTATCTGTCGTTTGGATATTATATATACTAGCAAAATATATGCACCCTCCGGGTGCAAGTATTTAAGTTTTAAGTTTTGATATGATAAAATATCATATTAAATTAGAAAGGCTAATGAAACTGACTAAGAATGCAGATAAAAAGATCTGCACAGAGGGGGTATAATCAAAAAATAGAACAACTTTGAAACTAACTATTCCATCATTTTCCATTACTCCCTCTTTCATTGGTAAATTTTCCTAATTTAACTATTTAGTTAAAATAGGAAGTAAAGGATAATATTACAGTTATTTCTTCTTGTAAATAAATTTCTTTTAAGATTTATCCACGAGATTTTTGTTTATATTTCTTAAGATAAAACCAAATAATTAGAATCAATAATACAAGCACATTTTATTAAAATAAATTTTAAATATAAATATGCAAAATTAGCCTTCTCGTTCAAACTGCAAAACCGCTATTTTGTTGTATATATAAATATAATTGCATGTTGTTAGTATGTAGATATGGTTAACAGTATTATAATGTAAACAA
>CM042155.1:2779221-2799221 GCA_023376005.1 Doryteuthis pealeii
ATCTGCAATTTTTACAAAACTTTAAAAATCTAAGCCTAAAGATTGTAAGATTATTATCCAAAAAATGTCTTTGTTCACAATATTTTTTCCCGATTCTCCAAAAAAAAAATCCTTTTCATAGAAATGTTGTTTTGTGTTAAAAGTCACCTGATTTCAATCCTATCCATAGAGACTTTTAGCTAAGTAATTATTTATTTAAATGAAGATTTGTTATGAATAGTCCATGCACGCTCCTCGGATAATTCACCGTCGGAGTATTCACTCAATTATTCAGAACGAACAAAAGTTGATATTGATTCGCAGTGAGAGAATTCAATGCTCATTGGACAAATACAACTTACAAAAGTTTTCAAAATGAAAAATATTGCAGTTTGGATCTCGTTAGTATCTTTCTATAGAGTAGAGATAATCTGAATAATTATGATATTTCGGACTGTTGTCCTCATCTTATTATACTCCATTATAAAAAGATTGTAAGAAGTTGTGAACAAAGTGCTTTTTCATATTTTTATTTGTATTCTTGAGATGAAGCTTAATCTTACTATAATGGAGATTGTGTGTTTTTATGTCTGTAACCGAAACTATATCACGACTCAAGTCACAATGTCCTTACTTATTTACATCATATTCTCCATGATTTTATTTTTTATCTAAACCTCATTTATTAATAAAATTTTTCACATAATCAATACTGTTGGACTTATCTACGTAATAATAACATGCAATCGTATTTATATATACAAGGAAATAGCAGTTTACAGAGTGAATGAGAAGGCTAATTTGCATATTGATATTAAAAAATTGATTTTAATAAATATGTGTTTAGTGTTATTGGTTTCTAATTGTTTGGTATTAGCTTAATGAATATGAGCAAATATCTTAGGGATAAATCTTAAAAGAAATCCATTAACAAGAAGAAATAACTGTAATTTCATTATTTACTTCCGATTTTAGATAGATAGTTAAATTAGGAAAATTTAGCAATTAAAGACGGGAGTGATGGAACAGTAAGTTTTAGTTGTTCTATTTTTCGATGATACCCACTCTCTTTCATTTTTTTAATCTGCATTCTTATTTAATTGGCTTTTTTATTTAATATATCTTATTACATTAAAACAAAATACTCGCAGACAGATATATAAACAATCAATACATTATTAAACAAAAACAAATAGAAATATATATACATTCACTTGTCGAGAAAAGAGTTGTAGGGACCCGGTTTGTTTGGGGAGTGTATGGTTGAGGAGTTGAAGATCCGAGTTATGGGTCCCCACAATTTATATGTATAAGACTACGGAAATGAAGTTTCCATAGGTAACAAAAGAAGAAGACAAAATTGATAAAGAAACAAACTTTATATACATATATACAATTAATATAATTTCATTGTTCTTTCAGTGGTGTTGCAGTCTGATTGTGTCTGTGCATAGTTGTGGTGTGACAACTGTGACATGGTGTTTATATTAGTGTGATTGCTTGTGTCAACATGATAGTAGTTTTGTCTGTGATTGGAACTTGTGATTGAAAGTTGAAATTTGTTTTTTGTTGAGAGAGAGAGAGAGAGAGAGAGAGAGGAGAGAGAGAGAGAGAGAGAGAGAGAGAGAGAGAGAGAGAATAGGAGACGAAAAAATAGACGGACCTGTTGAGTCGTATTTGATGTTTTTCGGACGTTCCACTGTCGAGTTAGGAGCATCCGCTCCAACTCTCGAGTCAGGAAGAGCGAAAACTCCTCACTGTCCGTGTCTCTCTATCTGAAGTTTTTTTTATAATTTTCTTTTTGTCATTGTCTATTGTGATCATTAAGCTAAAATATTCATCAAATATCAGGTGATTTGCAATGATACAATATTGAATGATTTTGGTATCTGTGGAATTCTGGTGACAGAAATTATCGGATGAATTTAAACCATTGTTTCTATTGTTTCTAAAATACCTCTAAACTAATATTCATTCGATTCTCTTTTGTTTACCTAATTCTAAACTCAAGACATACCATTGTAAAACTAGTTATTTAAGAAAACTTAATTATTTTAATTTGGTCAATTCCACATGCAGTAAAAATATAGGGGCCAATCCCTATAGAGTAAAATATCGCTTTCAAACGGCTAGGGAGTTAATATGTAGCACAGGTCGGATTTTAGCATTTTTTAGGGCAGGTGGCCTGGACGCATTTATGCGATATGCACCAACAAAAATTCGACCTTAATCGATTTAATTAATTTTGATTAATTTTTAAAATGAAAATGAGATAACATTTTCATTTGTTAGTATGAATAATTATGATATTTCGGACTGTTGTGCTCATCTTTATTGTGTGTAAACACAACCTTCAGACCACTGTTTGTTCGGGCTCTGTTTTAGAGCTCGGCGTTATGTTTTGCGTGACTTTGCAGAGAAAACGACCCCAGAAAATATTGTCGGAAATTTGATCGGTCTATATCTGTATTCATTTGAGAAACGGTTCCAATTATAGATTTTCTAAAGTTGATCTACAAAATGATTTAAGGTCGCTGAAAGTCATCAGATATCAAAAAATGTCATTTTTGGCAAAACGTAGTGAAATAAGACCTTAACAGAAACTTTTAAAAATGTTTTGGGCATTAGTTGTAGCATGAACGATTTCACAAGGCTAGCTGTATATTCGATACAAGTATTAAAAATACTTCTACATAAACGCTTGTAGAGGCGCCTAGCTGGTTGGTTGGTTGGATTTTACGGCATCAGAACCCTAGGGTTATTTTATTCCAAATATTTTGTTTTATTTATTATTTTAGGGTATTCAATAAAAAAGATTCTTATTTATTTAACAATGAACGTTTCTGTGATTCATGATATTTTTTAGACCTTAACTTTCGTATGTTTCAGAATAATTTTATCAACGCATATTGTCTCTAATATTCATTTTCAGCTCTCACTTGGTAGTTTGGTTTTTCATAGCAGCGTAGGTGATGGTCTTTTACTGGAGACTATTCGGGTCTCTAGGACTCTTCTGAGTATTCTAGCCGATCTCAACAATTAAGTTGTCTGTATGGTCTCAATTCTACCTCTGATTTCCAGTTCCTCTTGTGTTTTCTAAACTTTTGGGGACTGTTCCTAGTGCACAAACTACAATTGGTATCACTTTCACCTTCATATTCCACAGTTATCATTAATATTATTATTATTACTAGCAAATGTATGCACCCTCCGGGTGCAAGTATTTAAGTTTTAATATAATAATATATTATATTAAATTAGAAAGGCTAATGAAACTAAATAAGAATGCAGATAAAAAGATTTGAAACAGAGGTGGGTATAATCGAAAAATAGAACAACTGAAACTTACTCTTCCATCACTCTCGTCTTTCATTGTTATTTTTTCTAATTTAAGTATTTAGTTAAAAGAGGAAGTGAAGAATAAAATGACAGTTATTTTTTCTTGTTAAAGGATTCATTGTAGAGATTTTTGCTTATATTCATTAAAATAAAACCAAACAGTTAGAAATCAATAATACTAAGCACATATTTATTAAAATCACATTTTTTATATCAATATTCAAATTAGCCTTCCCGTTCACACTGTAAACTGCTATTTTGTTGTATATATAAATATAATTGCATGTTGTTAGTATATAGATAAGGTTAACAGTATTAATAATGTAAAACAATTTTATTAATAATTGAGGTTTAAATAAAAAATAAAATCATTGAGAATGTGACGTTAATAACTAACGGAATTGTGACTTAAGTAATAATATAGTTTCGGTTACAGACAGAAAAACACACAATCTCCATTATAATAAGATTATTATGAGAGTTTTTCACACCTGCATTAGCTAATGGTATTTCATTGGAGTCTGAGTCACAACAATATACTCAGGTCTCCAGAACTCTTCTGAGTATTCTAGCCGATTGCAGCAATGCAGTAGTCTGGATGGTCTCAATTCTTCCTCTGATTTCCAGCTCCACCAGTCTTTTTCCAAGCTTTTGGGGACTGTTCCAAGAGCACCAACTACAATTGGTATCACTTTCACCCTCATATTCCACAGCTTTTTCAATTCTCTTCCAAAGTCCATATATTTGTCCATCTTTTCCTTTTCCTTCATCTTCACACTGTGATCTGCTGGAACCGCAAAATTCATCAGTTGACAAGTTCTTTTTTTTTTTTTGTTAATCAATGCTAGGTCTGGTCTTTCAGATGGGTTAGTGTGATCCGTCTTTATCTCGAAGGCCCAGAGAATTTTATGCGTTTCATTCTCAAGAACAGATTCTGGTTTACGCTTATACGATTTTGTTGTATGGTCAAAATTAATTTTGCGTAATACCCAGTGGATCACCTTTCCAACCCAGTCGTGTCTAGCTTTGTATCTCCGTTGTGCTAGTTTACTACATTTGCTTAATTCATGGTTTACAGTCTCATCTCTGTCAGCACACATTCTACATTTACTGTTTTGTCGTGTCTTAACAATTTTTACTTTGATATAATTTGTTTTTTTCATGGCATTATTATTATTATTATTATTATTATTATTATTATTATTTCACTCCATTAGATTATTTCACATTAAAAATAAAGCAGCTTCTCGTCCAATTTGCTAATTGGTCATACAATCGCGAGGTCAACAATCGCCCTCACCCCAAGAAGATAATTTCTCACTGGGGAAAACTAATAAATGCTAATAATAAAGTAATTTCATATCTAATTATACATTTGTAATTAACTCTAATAGAAATTGTAACTGAGGGTAATCCCAAAGGTAAGGTCTCTAAAATATTTAGAAATCGAAGAAATGTTTTTTTTATTTTTTTTTACTTGGTATATAACTGTGTGCAAAAGAAAGAAAAAAGAAAAGAAAAAGAAAAACTCTTAATAAACAACAAAACTAAACAAAAAAAATAAATAAATATAAATGTATAATCAACGCAATTCCTTTAAGGCATTAAATAACCCAAGGGGAAGTAACATGACATTAAAATCAATCAATATATCTTCGTGCCTTTTTAAGTTTTCATTTACTAAACTTAGCTCAATTTGACACAAGACCAGAAACATGAGACCTGTCGGCTGGAGGCTTCAGAATACACCGACTGCACCTCTGCAGAGGAGCAAGACCTCCTCAATAAAGCCACCTGTTGGTCGTGGGTGGTAACTCGTGAGGCTTAAGGTATGGATCCCTTATGGCTGAGTAGTCCATGACATGAAATACTCAACTTTGGCTTATAGGCTATACGGGCGGTCGGAGAGGCCCCTTCCGATCGATCAGCTGGTCATTTTAATCCGTAGCACCTATATGATTGTCTCAACCCTATTGCTCCTATGACAAGTATCAACCTTTTTTATCATATGTGCTAGAAGGCGGTTCCTGAGGGTCTTATTGTCCTAGTATTACGTTAAACTATCCGATGGTGAATTTCCAGTTCTGGAGGTCGGAGAACATGGAGTACCCATTTATCACCATTACTTCGCTCTGACACAGAGTGGTTGTACCTGTTAGGGTCTCGTCTATGGGTTAAATTTAAAATAATGAGTTTAAAAATGTGTACCCATCAGGAATGAATGAAACGAAAGGTTTTCGGTATAACATCGGTTGACAAATAGCCTGCTTGTGTATCATCTATGGAAACGGGGGAATAAAACCTAACCAAAAGTCTGAGAATCACTATTGGATTTTAGATCATTTGAGTTTAATATTTACAGACAATTGTAGCATAAAATGCAATTGTCAGATATGGGAAGAGCAAATAAAATGTTAGTGTAAATATTTTGCAATAGATAACTTAGTGTCACCGTTTCATTTTTCAATTCTACCTGTTATGAAGATGCCAATTTTTAAAAAATAAGTTTCATAAATATCCAAGGGAATTGTACTCATAACTGTTGAAAAAAAAAAGTTTTTTTTTAAAGATGTCCGAGTGGTTAAGAAGCTTGACTGATGATAAATCGATCGGGTTGCCATCCTTGCTGGAAGTATTCACACTGATGCGATGTGATACGTCGAAACACGGTGTCGGTGGATTATATATATATATATATATATATATATATATTTGTTGAATTTTTTTTAAATATAAATGTTTTTCATAAGCAACTATCCAGGTTTCAGGTTATTTCACCATCGTCAGGCTGCTAATAGATCTTTCTTGCTGTTATGTTTATGGACCGCAAATAACAGCAAGAAAGATCTATTATCAGCCTGACGATGGTGAAATAACCTGAAACCTGGGTAGTTGCTTATGAAAAACATTTATATTTAAAAAATTCAACAAATAAATAAATAAAGCTCCTACAAATTTGTGGTTGAGCACTGTGATTTCTTTGTTTCATCCAAAAAAAAAATATATATATATATATAAAGACATGTCATTAAACACCAACCAATCAACTAGATTGCCCAAATTAATGTGTTTTATATTTAGGATGTTCAGATAGTAAATTATTTTTTGTACTTTGAAAATGAAAGAAAAATTTAACTTTGATTAAAAATCCCCAGTGGATGCAACCGGCATAGTTTTGATTTACTTGCATCAAGGGGGAAAAATTTCACTAAACTTTGCCCGATTTATAAATCTTCAATTAGTAAACCATTTATCTTGTAATGTCATTGTGATCAGCTGATTGAATGTTAATAAACAATGACACTGAAATATTTGGATAAGGAAATTGGATATTTTTTGGTTATATCACCACAAAATAGTTAATAGTTGCAATGGGTTGACATGCCGTAAAATCCAACCAACTAAGAACCAGCCAGGAACTAGAAATATGGGGATACTGAATGAGAATCGAACTGACTAACAATGGTATGCTAGTGTAACTCGCTAAACATTACATCATGTGATGTGCCGTAATGAATACCAAAACATTTAAACTGTTTTCTAGTGCTAACTTTATTTCAACGTTATCATTGTCTCAGAATACTTTGGTTTCATTATTGAAAGAAGAGCCACTTTTTCTGTCCAATAGACATTTAAATGCGATACAGTTATGTAATAAACGCCGCTTCTCCTTCTCCTTCTCCTTCTCCTTCTCCTCTCTCTCTCTCTCTCTCTCTCTCTCTCTCTCTCTCTCTCTCTGGGATAAACTTGGAAGTCTTTCACGCCAGTTGCTTCGCGAATACCGAAGTGCATTTCAGCTTTTAGGCAAAACGATCAATTAAAAGCGCTTGTCTGAGATACGGTTTCTGTTCTATTTGTTCTGGTAAACAAGAGATGTGGCTGTTGCCTTGGGGGACGCTGCAAGTTTACTATCGCCGCCATCTGTTTTTTTCTTCGCGGATAATATTTTGATATGGCGTATTTCGACACAGGAAGCAATTCACATGGTTTTAGATTTCGTTGAATACCAAGAATACCGGTTATTAACTGTCAACGGTTTACGATAAAATATAGCAACGCAAATGGCTTTTCGGCTTTGAATATAAGATTCAAAGACGAAAAGCCATTTGCGTTGCTATGTGCAACATGAACTCGGAGGGAGGATTGAAATAGTTAACTTATCACCTTTGTTTTGGGCAGAGGTGAGACATTATATTTGTTGCGCAAAGGTAATATTGGCACAAAACCACTTTAGGGACTAGGAACCTTCTATTAACAGGCTATGGCACCAGAAGTCACTGCGGTGCTCTTTCCATTATTGGTAGGACAATCTACTGATAAAGCTAGGGAGAATCTTTTTTTGTTTTTAAAATCTATATCAATGAATTGCACATGGTGTAATGGTTATCGTCGTAGGAAATGGACGCGCCGACCAGAGTTCAAATCCAGGATGAGGCTGTTTGCATTTCGCATACAGTGTTGGGAAGGATATTCATTCCACTATTCTCCTTTCAGCTTTGTGTAAATAGCTAGGCAGACTGGTTTCTTTAACCGGGGTTAAGTAACCAGTCTAGGAGAAGGAAAAGTATGAATTCAAGCCTGTTAAACACCGCTCAAAAAATGACCTTTTGTCATATCCTACTCGTGTGAAGAGGCTTGAATAATATATATATATATATATATATATATATATATATATATATATCAAGTCTCTTCACACGAGTAGGATATGACAAAAGGTCAATTTTTTAGCGGAGTTTAACGGCCAGGGGTAACTGTTAAAAGGTATAACGACACTGATGAGAAGTGATACTTCGAAACACGTGTCTGTGGATTACTTATTTATCATATATGCTCCCACTTTGGTCGAGCACTTTAAATAGGCATTTAATTGCAGATTCACCTTATCTGGCGCGCAGCTAAGCCTCGCTTTGTTTACATATGTTTGAGGCCTCTAGTGAATTCATTTCCGCTTAGAAATGTAGCGATTAAATATTCTCCTATATTTGACAGCTGCCTCTGGCCGTACGGGTAAGAGGATTGGCGAACGAAAGTTCATTCGGGTCTCAAACCCGGCCAGGGGTAGCTGATGAGAAGTGATACTTCGAAACACGTGTCTGAGGATTACTTACATATATATATATATATATATATATATATATATATATATATATATAACACTTATTAATATATACACCATTAAACAGGACAAAGATCATCTGTCTGTCTAGTTTCTTCCCAGTCCGTTCGAGTTGTCCGGGCAATTCTCAGCACAACAAAGTGACATCTTCAGGGGGTTTGGATGTAATTGAGCCATTTTTAAAAAGATATATTTAAAGAAAGAAATATGTGTGAAATAACAAGTAATAGAAAATTACTTACTGGAAATACACACAGAGAAAAAACAAACAACGACTCCAAATTCATGAACACCTATGCATTAAAAAAACAAATCAAACCTACCTTAAATAAAATTAGTTTTGAAAATGAAAAATGTTGTGGACACTGTTATGTATTAGACAAAAGAAAGAGTTAATTAAGATGTTGAATCAGAAACATTCACACTATTTACAGGTCTTACCGAAATATTTATTCGATCTATCCCCAGGGATTGAATAAAATGTTTGATTCAAATTTTCATTAAATAAACCTGATTTTACAAATTGTACCTAAAGAAGGCTGGAGGGCATATCAGCCGAAATGTGTATCAATGATCTCAGAGATATAGCCAGGTAAAATAAAATCATTGAGGGAAAGTTTCAAAACCTTTAAAGCTGCTTCTTTGTCTGATCTGGATGGGTAATTTTTGAAGAAGTTTTCAAAACTATATTTGCAAAAATATGAGCATGCTTTCTCTTTCATGTTGAAAAAATTAAACTCAGACATAAGCATAAAAATATTAATGGAAAAAGGAAAAACAAAAAATAACCATTGACAAATGTAGTCTTACTTTTTATAATAAAAATGGATTTCATATTCACTTGGTTGATAATCATTTCTTGCAACATATCTAGCTATATACAGAAGTGCCATTTTATTTCATCGAAAAGAGATGGTTCTAAATTTTTCAGGTTCTCAAATATTTCTGAACCTTCTGCACAAAGATTATTATCACAAGATGTACATTTTTAACCTTGCTTAATGTTGTAAAGGGAAGTAACCGGATAATCCTCACGTATGCAAATGAGTACGTATAAAAGAACAACACGAAGATAAGCTCAGTGTGATGTGAGGTGATCTCCACCACCGAAAGGTTGTTTTTCGTATTCTCGATGTAAACCCACGTGCTACGACTCTTTCAGAAGATAAGTAATCTTTACCAATCCTCTTTTACGCTCAGTGACTTTTTACCTTGCCGGCCGAGAACCATTTTTGTTATTTGTATTCATTGTAATAATAAACTATTATTACAACCACTCGCAATCTTCTCGTTAATGTATTTCTAATACGTAACACTTAAAATAAAAAGCTTTGATTTAAAAGTAAAGATAATGTTTTCAAATATTTGTAACTTAATTCCCGCCAATTCTGCTCCTCCCAAACCTCACACCTTTTTATACGTATTTCCAAAAGACAATAATAACTTTATAAAAGAAAAGCATAATTACAAAAGATATATCTCTTATGTGAATTTATCTTTTATCGGAACAGTGACCAGTCTTAATTGTTCTGTGTAAATTTGAAACTGTCTATAAAAGATTTCTAATCTTAATTTTACCCTGTGTAGACTGGTAATTCAACTAGTTAACATTTACGCAGCTCAGTTTTTGAACTTCACAATATTTAGACACCCGAAAATATCGATTTGATTGTCGACATGACTAGGTTTTAATTATCCAGACAATTCTCTTTAAAAAAAATGAGAGATCTTTCACGATGAAATGTTATTTTATTTTTATTTTAATAGCGAAAGATGTTTACATTAAATCTATTTCCGCTAATTCTTTAAAAAAAAGCAAAAACAAGTTATTTATTACATACGTTCAGCTGTAAACGTGATAATTACAAAAAGTATTATTTTTCAGTAATATATATATATAATATATATATATATAAATTAGTGAAAAAATAATATATATATATTATATATATATATATATATATATACATATATATAAATTAGTGAAAAATATATATATATATATATATATATATATATATCATATATATAAATTAGTGAAAAATAAATTATATAAATATATTAGTGAAGAACTGCATATATGTATTATATATAATATATATATATATATATATATATATATATATATATGTATATATATATATATGTATATATATATATATATATGTATATATTATATATATATATATATATATATATGTATGTATATATATTATTATATATATGTATATATATATATATATATATATATAATATTTATATATATGTATATATATATATATATATATATATATATATAATATGTATGTATATATTATATATATATATATATGTATTATATATATATATATATTATATATATGTATATATATATATATATATATATATATATATATATACAAAACTCTGTATTTTCAGAAGACGATAATGACTTCATAAAATTATTTGAAAAGCATAATTGCTAAATATTTTTGAATTCCATAGATTTTTTAGAATGAGAATTTATCATTATTCAAATTGGAAACCTTATCACATTTTTCTTACGTCAGCAAATTCCTTTCCGCGTTTGTGAATGAAGTAACAATGTTCTCACCTCCAGGGAATTGTGCTTCTGGTTTTGTCTGATGACAAATAGTCATTATGATTATGAGGGCTTCCAGCAAAGATCATACTCGTTATTCAGTTGTAATGAATCTGCGAGACTATCTTGCTAACTATGGCACCACGATAGGACGCACCCTTGTGTTTATAATATGAACAATCAGAATCAAAATAGGCGCTAGCATTACATATGAGCTTTAAAACTGATAATACATCTGCCGTAAAATAACAAATCTTTTGTAATTTGTTCAGTTGATACTCCATTCAGAGAGATTAACCAATATAAACATCCTTCTAACATTATTACGAGCGGTAATACCAAAATAATTTCTACAAAGTGTTGTGGGCGTATGGAAACTAGTCATGCGGCTCTTGGAAATACTTTTGTATTTGCTGTGCATGCGCTCAGTTTTGGCTTGCCAGTCTTTTCTGATGGAACTCCCGAATGACTCTACCACCAAGTGTAAAGATAGCGCAGTTATGCAGTTGCTGAACACTAAAGTCATTCAACCGATTGAAATTCATTGCCAATTAACTAAATGTATGGCAATTTGTTCATGGATGTCACAAACGTCCGCAAGTGATGTAAGGGGATTCAACAATGACGAGGGGGTTCAATTCTTCCTCAACGAAATGGCGGCGAACTGCTATGATATGGGAATGCAAAAACTGCCATAGCTCCTACAAAAATACATCGACTGAAATACGTAGAAAAATAGATACAAGTTCAATCTTTAAAATGACTAGCAAAATAAAAAACGCCCTCTGGGCGACGTAAAATAAATATTTCCTGAGTGGATGGGAGTTGAAAATTTAATATCAGAGAGTTTGTATCATAAGTAAAGTAAAATCATCAAATTTATTAAAGGAGTAAAAAATAAAATAGATTTATTAAAGGAGTTAAAAATATAAAAGAATTGAAATGGAAACTTAGTTCTCATAACTTTAAATATATATCAAAATAAAACAAACTATACATAGATAGATAATACCAGGTATGTATTTATTAAAACTTGTTTAAAAAACCAATGAGGACTGACTAACATTGCATGCTCAAATTTTGAATGTATTTATTCTACGTTATGACGTTTTAGGTAGTGTGACGTAATCAGTGACCTCGTTTTTGTTACAGACAAAAACCGGAAGCGAATCTCCATTATTAATAGATATCATCATAATTGACAATAAACAATAAACGTTTCTGTGATTTCTAAATATTTTGGAGACCTTACCTTTGTGATTAGCCTCGTACATTTTATTACCATATGAACTGATGTTAAAATAGGTTTGACACCCTAATATCTGCTAAGCTCAAAGGCCAACACCCAATCAGCTACGCCAAATTATAATAAACACTGACAGTAAACATCAACCTGGAAACTTGCCAGAGAATTTGTTAGGAAACTAATCTTTGGTTAATATGGGGGATCGCGTTCTGAGAGGGGCAGCACCTGAATACACCGCAATGTCAAGAATCAAAAGTAAATCTATAACAGAAGAGAGATGTGACGGAAAGAAATGTTCTGACATTCTGTTATATAATGATGCAGATTCCGTCGGTTTTTAGACGGTTAGTGTAGTATTATATACTCGGTTATCTGCTGGGTATATAATGGGGAGAGAGAGTTGAGGGTGATGGATTTTCGTCGGCGGCCATCATCTTCTGGGCTAATTTCTTCCTTCTGTGTTGTCTATGTTCATTTTCGTTGTTTTTTAAGGTTTGGTTAATTAAACAAGACTTGACTTTTTTTTACAAGACGTCTGTATTCTTTTATAAAAACCCGAAGCCAAAAAGGTTTTATAACCGCACGGCGAGAAGCTTGCATCTTGGGTGCAAATGACCTCCCAAATGCTTCTTTCTACTTACGGCAAAAATCTAACTAAGTCAGTTCCGTTTTACACGCCTTTCTTTCAGCCAATCAGAAATCAACGCCCAGGTCAGCGAAAATTGAACCCCTTTTCAATCTTACTATAACGGTTAATGGTAACTTTCCATTTACCATACCGTTATTTGAATCTTACTACACTTACAGACATAATTCGTAGGCTACCCACGAATTATATAACAGTAGAAACAGATTTTGAATTCAGATGTTGTTGAATTCAAACCTGGGCCGTTGGGGTGATTGGCGCGAGATAATCTTTGCGGTAGTTTCTTTCCGGTTATACAAACGGTGGGAACAGAACGGTTTTTAGTTAGGTAGTCAGCCGCTGGGTGTCCGGATGTGAGGATATGCTTGGCGAGCAGCTCCCTGTATGCAGTTGACAATTCTAGCTTGAGAAAATATTATGATTAAAATCTGAAGGAAATGTGGTCACCAAAACTATATGCCTTGCGTTTATCTCTAGGAAGTAATGGCAACCTTGGCAAAACCAGAACTAGAATAGTCAACAAAAGACCAGAAGAAGAAGTTATAAATGCCCTGAACCAAAACACTAAGAAATGAAGATAGCGACCGACTTCAAGAAAACTAAGAGAAGTACACAATAAACAGATAATAAGAAATATCGGTTAAATCGAACTTAACGGACCTAAATTCCACCATGGTATGTCACCCCGCCGAAAGAAAAACAATACCAAAAATCTGAGAATTAAGCAAATTTAATGAAATTTTCAGTGTTGATATATTAATGAATACTAGATATAATGCACTAGTTATTTTATCTAAAAACGTTTATATTTTTTCCGGTCAGTTAACTTTGAACCACGTATTTTGGAAGTGTAAAACAGATTCTCAATGATACGTGGTCTAAAGTTAACAGATATGAAAAAATGTAAAAGTTTTTAAATAAACTAACTAAAGCATTATATCTTTTATTCATTAATATATCAACACTGAAAATTTCATTAAATTCGGTTAATTCCCTGATTTTTTTTCTTTCGACGGGGTGTCATACGATGATGGCATTTAGGTCCGTTAAGTTTGATTTAACTGAAATATCAGCCAGCTACTCAATAAGTAAGTAGAAGATTAAATATGAGGGAACAACCACGGGTGTCGCTCATAAGAAGAATAAAAACGAACTCTCTACATATATAAACGCAGAAGCAAATAGGTATATAACAATTCTTCAAACATCTTGCAATAATATTTCCATTTGAAGAAAATGTTCTTGCTGATTCTATCTCTTGGAGTACCTCCTAACGTACCAACTGGGAGGCACTCCAAGAAATGGATCCTCAACCCTTCAGGAAATAGGTCTTCACCACTTCAGGAAGAAGATGTTTGGTATTTATGATTGGGTTATGCACTTAGCATTAATCTCATAGCAGCATTTTTACATTGTTATTTCTTTTTGTCTATTTGTTTGCTATACAGAAAATATGTAATAATTTCCTCTACCTTATTCCTAGGTATGCAAAAATATCAGACTCATTAAGTAAAAATGCATATATTTAAACACATTACTGAACGGGTCGGATTTGACACAATGTCACAATATGGGGTATCCAGCGAGTATCGGAACTCGCTTTTCCGTAGCAACGATCTGCGAGACTAGCTTGCTAACCATTACAACAGTTTTTACGTAGAACTACTAAAAATGAAAATAGAAACATTCTCTTGGTTGAAGAGATGAGTTTTGTGAATTCTGGGTTATAGTCCAGACAATCAGCGTAAAACTATAACAAGATATTAAACAAGGTATCACTGCCGAACGTGGGTGACGCAGATGTTACTGTGTCGTTCAGATATCGATAACATTAGAAAATCTACAATAGAAAACGAATCCACATTGATTCTCCTTCATCACAGATGCAAGCATACTGTTACAACACATCTTATTATAATGGAGATACGGTGTCTTGCCTGTCTGTAACCGAATCTACGTTTACTGATTAACGTTACATACTACTCTCCAGGAATTATTATTTATTTTCATATTTAGTAATTTTACACAAGTGATAAACCCAGGTAATTTTACATAAAACTGTTTTATGCAACCGAAATCTTTGAGAAAAGAGAGTAAAAAAGAAATGACAGAAAACTCAAAACAAAGAAGCCAAAGGCAACAAATACAGAAATAAGTTTACAATTACGTGCAAAAACCGAAAATTTAAAACTGATGGAAAATCCAATTCAAGCAGTCGTAAAGTACCCACCTGAAACTTGAAACACAACAAACAAACAACAACACACACACACACACACACACACACACACACACACACACACACACAAGCAACAAAAGCCAAAGGGTTCTCAATTTTTCAAGATAGCTGCTAGATTTTATGATGATAATATTCCCTCTTAAACAAACTACAAGTTTACAAATACATGTGAGAAAATTTAACAAGAAAAAAATGTGAGAGAATTCTCCATAATTCGCCATAAACCAAAATCGGATCATCCCCCTCTCTCTCTCTCTCTCTCTCTCTCTCTCTCTCTCTCAGTCAGTCAGTCAGTCAGTCGTCCAGTTAATCTCTCTCTTTCTTACTTAATTTCCTTCAGTTTAGCTTAGTCGGTAGAGCGTTCGGCTAGAAACCAAAAGGTTCCTAGTTCGATACCGGCCCTCGCCAACTCAGTGTATGAGTAGGTGTGGCACTCCATCTCAGACGCAAAAACAATCTCCTTGGCTATTAAAAAGAGGATAGAATCCCTCGCTGATATGCTGATAACGACTTTAGGCCACCCAGACGATTTATATGTATATATATTAGATGTTAAAATCTTTGGTCACTGTTTTTGGTAAGAGTGGGAAAATTAAAAACACAACTGTTCTTTGGGTTAAAACCATACACAACAAATATAAATGTAAATCACTGAAGCTAGCGTAATCTTCTACTTTCAGACACAATCACAGACACACAACACACACACTTATATATAATATATATATATATATATATATATATATATATAACCCTCCGCACGAGGCAAATGCGACAACAAGGCCAATTTCTTAAGCGGAGTTCAACAGTTTGAATTCACAGTTTTCCTTCTCCAAGACGGTTGCCTGACCAAGGTTAAAGAGCCCAGTCTGCCCTACTATTTATCCATAGCTGGAAGGAGAGTAGAATTCATACCTTTCCAAGGATGTTAGCGCTAAATGAAGAGCAATTACCATCCAGGATTTGAACTCGGGGCGACGAGTCCATTACCATGACTGTAACATACACCACACGCTTCCTATATATATATATATATATAATATATATATATATATATATATGTGTTGTGTGTGTGTGTGTGTGTGTGTGTGTTTGTGTGTGTTGTCTTTGCGTATGTACTTGCTTGTGCATGTAGATGATTGTGTACTTACCTGACTACAATTACAATTAATATATTAAAGTATTTGTTTAGTCAATTCGCGACGCAATTCGCCATTCTGTCTCTTTTTTCAATGGTTTTAAAGCACTTGTTTACAATTTATAAATATAACATTCACGATTGCAAAAAAAAAATTACTAAAAAACAAGGTAAATTTTCTATCTGATTTAATGACATTTCACTATTGATTTATCAGTTAATAAATTTTATATGCATCAGTTATTTCATTTCAAAATTTTGATTTATAGTATTTTTGGCTATGAAAAAATTAATAAATGAAATCATTTAAAATATGAAAAGCCGGAAATGTTAAGTTTAAAATGTTTATATGTTTAATTCTAGAAATAAATATCTACTTAATGTGCCAACTTAATTTATTACTTCAAAGTATACGTTTTGAAGAAAAACTCTAATTTTTTTATTTTATAAGATAATAGCCTATTAAATAATTATACTGAAATGGAGTAAAAAAGAAATCTCAAAAATTTTTAAGCATAAAAAGAAAATTTGAAATCGCTATTATTATATCGCAAAGTGATAAAATCAACTACAATTTCAGACATCACTTCATAAAACACATTAAACTCTGTTCTTGGCCTAAACTGAAAGCAACAAGAGAAGACTGGCAAGAGAATTAAACCCTTACCGTCGGTGACTTGCAAACTATCTTGGATACGTATCGTTTCGTAGCAACAGAGCATGTAAACTAGAAAAGGTTTCTAAGTTGTTTCGTGAGCGTGAAGGTATTTTTCTTTGTTTTAGACTGGTATTCAAAGTATTTGTTCTGTTTTGTGGTTACCGGATTTTTTTTGCATTTTATAGTTCTGTGGATACGGTATTTACTTAGGTTTCGGGAAATACTGATGTCAGTGTTGTTATATCTGTGACTTAATTTTAACCCTTAAAAAAAGATCGAGCCGGCGACGTTTCATTTAATTCATGTTTTTAGGAGGGAAGTGTTTGTTGTTTTGCATTTCACATATAGCGTCTAATTTAGCAGATTGTGGATAGTGTTTATCTTTTTCCTAACTATTGTTGATTTTTCTTTCGTATTGTATATTCTGTTTTTTTTTGTTACTTATTTATGACTGTTTTTTACTATGTTTATAGTGGTTTATTTGTTGTGGATACATCAGATGTATTTATATACTTTTCCTCTGTCCAACTTTAGGACCTAGTTTGTCGCAACATTATATTATATATATTTATGATTATATTTATTTTTTAAGTTTTTTTATTGTTGTAGGTAATTTGTATATGATAGTTCTATATATAGGTTATAGTATATAATGTTATAGATATTTTATGATGAATGATGTATTTATTGGTTTATGTATAGTTGGTAAGTTATGCATAAAAGAATGATACAAGATTGATTTATATTATATTTTAATAGGATTAATATTGGTTAGTTACTTATAGTAAGTTGGGATGGGAGGATACATGGTGTGGTGTAGCTTCTTTTGGTATTGGGATTAATTGTTCAACTGGTGGGATTATATTATAGAATTAAAAGAATATATATATGGGATGATATATAGTATTAAGTATATAGTTTAGTTGTTAATTATATATATAATATGTATGTATATAGGTATTTCTAGATTTAGCGATCATACTGTTCGGACTTAGGTTAGATGTTGGTGTTGGTGGTTGTTGGGCGGTATTTGGTTGCACAGAGCGTGGGTGTTGTGGTTGTCCTATGTCTCCACATATATTATTTTAGATTAGGTTGGGTAGGTGGGTAGTTTTTATGTGTAATAGTTGGGTTATTTTGGTTATAATTATGTTTTTAAAGGGTTAAGTGGTAATTGTGTTGGAGGTTTTCTTTATTCATAAGAGAGTATTTATTACATTTGTGGAGATTTTTATTTTTAGTTTTGAGATTGAGTGCAATTGGTTTCTTTTTGGTTGGCAGGTATAAAAAGGAGATGACAATTAAGATTTAGATATTTAGTTTTGTAATATTTGTTGTGGTTCTGTATCATCTTATAGTATTTTATTTAATTGTTATAATGTTGTGAGTATGTGTTTATGTTGTATATATATGTGTGTGTTGTGTTTATGTATTTGGTTGTGTTTTGTTTGTTTTTGGGGTGATTTTTTATTCTAGTGGTATTTTGGATGTTAAGAGTGTGTATGAGTATGTATTGGTGAGTTAGGTTATGGTTTGTTTTAGTTAGTTAATGGGATGTTTGTAAATTTCTTGAGGTTTGTGTGATAACCTACACTAATTTTGTAATGTGGGTTTTTAGGGTTCTACATTATGATGGTGTTATGATGGTTCTTATTAATATGGGATGTTAATTATGGTAGTTTATATGATATAATTGTATTAGGAGTAATAAGATATATATATAGAGTTGGTTGGAGTACAGAGAGGGGTGTGGATGTTTAGAGAGGTGGTAGATGGGTATTAAAAGACATATATTGAGTTTATGATGGTTTATAGTGTAGGTTGTTATTGTTGATTATGGTTATTTGTTTTTTTTTTTTTGTTGGTTGTATTCTTTTATTATTTAGATTGATGATGTTATCGGTTTTAGTTATTTCGTATATCTAGTTATATTAAGAAGTGTTTTTGTGGGTGTGTTTTATTTTGATGATGTGATTTTTGGAGTTTATAGATATTTTTATAGTTTATTGGTGTGGTGGGTGTGTGATGCGCTTGGGTTTTGGATTATTTATTTAGTGGTATATTTCATGTTATTTGATTTAGTTATTTGATTTTAATATGATTATTTTAGATATTTGGTATTGTATGTTATATTTGTGAGTTTGTTAGTTATTGGTTAATTTTTAGGTGTTTGTGTGGTGTTTGTTTTTTTATGTATAATTGATTTGTTTTTCAGATGAGGTGGTTTGATGGCTTTGAATAATGTAGGGTAATTATTGGTTGTAGTGTTGGTGTGTGTTGTAGTAGATTGTGATGGTTGAAGGCTTTTTTTCAGATGGTATTATGTGTTTTAATTGATGTTTATGGCGAGTGGTGTTTTGGGTTTTTTCATTGAATTAGATAGGATATTATATGTTTTGTGTTGGGACTTACTGCATTCTGGGATTTCATTGTTATAATCTTGGTATGGATTTTTGCTGTTTCGTCATTTTCTTCTATACAGAATTGTGTGGATAGCAAATGTTGATGGTACTGTGTGTGTGTGGGGGAGGGGGTGAGAGTTATATTACTCGAAATAGATTAACATATATATTTCAGATTGGCTTTAATTTGTAAAGTATGTAAGCTCCTGTTGCTAGTTAAATTGCTGCATCTTGAAAATTGTAACCCCTAAGAAGTATCCGATAAATGGTGCAGAGCGATCAGAGTAAGCGGGTATGGTTAGTGAAAATAAGTCAATAGGAACACGACTAAATAGATCTCTGAGGGCAAGACAAAAATGACGCCTGAAATAAAATTTTAAAAACACTGCCCAGCAATCTAATTGAAACATTCAATTAGTTGTTAGAATTGGATTAGCGATTCTCAGCTGGGTGTTTATTTGATTTAATTGAATATCAATCTTCAATTTGATAGAGTTTTGGTGCATAAAAATATAATCTATATAGATCTGTTTCTGATATTGGGTAAATAGGTGTCTACTTACTAGAAAAATTATAGTTTAAGAAAAATTAACTTTTTTAATAAGGAAATTTCTTTAAAAATACACATAACAAGCGCACACGCACACACATAT
>CM042155.1:2806721-2812913 GCA_023376005.1 Doryteuthis pealeii
GGAAAAAAGTCTTGTGGTTTGATAAATTGCCTGACTAAAAAAGTTAGCCCTTAGAAGAGGCCCTTAGTAAGAAGACAGCTATACGACAAGATGACAGCCAGATAAGAAGTTAGCAGATGTAGTAAAGCAGAAATGAAGTAACAAGTAATTCTCAACTCTGTATCTGTCTATCTCTCGGTCTATCTCTCGGTCTATTACCCGAGTTTCCTATCTTGATTTTATTACCCGATGTTTGGTATACAATAGTCTTACTCGGGTGGTTTATGTGACAGGAGTAAAATGCCTGTACAGCTGCATTTTTGTGGGTGTTACATGATTATTAGATACCTAATATTTATGTGCAATAGTGTACAAAACAAGATGGCGTTTTAAGTGCAGCTGACGACCTTGAAGATTGAGTGACAAGCTTGACCTCAGCCTTAACCCTATCTTCCGAGGATAGCCGTGAGAACCGGTAGAGAGGACCCTCTCTTCCGGTTTAGATAGTAAGTAAGTTTCAGTCAGTTAGCGACTAGCAGCCGAGCTCGATGGAAGGGTAAGTCGCGTTACACGCGCTCCCGTCTTAATCTGCGCAGATGTCTGGTTGGGGATTTAAAAATAAAGTAAGATCAAAGCAAATCGGAGTCTTGTGTTATTACTCTAAAAACTAACAATGACACAGGGCTTCTGATAAAGAGAAATCCCCAATGGAAGACCAGACCCGAAGTCCCCATGAAAATCCAGACCATAGAAGATTCCAGAGCAAGACAAGATGTTATAAGATTCCAAAGACGGCCAGAAGAATAGAGTAAGAAAGAAAGAAGTAAAGTAGAAGCGTATGCAACATGGGATGCTGCTTCTAATATTTGTTCAAGTTCGCATCTACCTTTTTCTCGAAACGGATGAATCTTAAAACTTTTGGTGAAAGAGAAAAGTTAAGTCATTAAGCAGCAAACTTTTAAAACTACGATAGAAATATAGAACTTTAATATTAGGTAGTGCATTGCTATTAATGAAAACAATTCTAGTCAACAGAAATTAACGCAAGCTAACAATAAAAATAATATTTAATTAATAATTATTAAAATTAATTTCCTTTTAACATTCCGTTATGTAACGGATTACAAACGTATCGGATCACTATTTGAAGAAAGCTGTGTGATGTGATGACCTATTAGTGACCTCAACGTTTCCGAATGCAAATGTAACGTAAAATCATTTATAAAAGTATAAAATAGAAAATTGGATGTTATTTGAGGGAGTTTGATCACTTATGAGGCGAGGTGTCAGTAATAGAGGCAGAAAACACAAGGTGGATACAATCCGAGACTCCCCACGGACTGATAACAGATTTCAAAAGAGAAATTCCGTAAGATAATTTTTTTAGCTAATGACATGAATAAGCCACACCCTAGAAACCACACCCTAGAAGCCACACCCAAGATGTTGACGCAAAGACATTGAATAAAGTGTATGAATTATCAAAACACATTTGTGTTCTTCATTTTGTCACTGTATAAAATCAACAGTGTATCACAGCGATTCATAACATTCAGGATCCTAGTCGAAAACAAGTGCCAACGAGCAGGAATCGTCTATGAACTCATCCATCACTAATTCTAATCACTTGAAAACACTCAATCTTAAGAAGCAAAAACACAGAGGTTAGTGACTTTTCTAATAGTTTAACATTTCATTCGTGGGTTTCAGTACACCCCACAACATATATATATGTATATAAGAAGAAGAAGAAGAAGAAGAAGAAGAAGAAAAGAAGGCAAAGCTGAGAAAAGAATAAGATGAGAAAAGAAGAAAAGAAAGGCAAATTGAAGAAGTATGGAAGAAGAAGTAGAGATGAAGAAAAGAAGAGAAGAAGAAGAAGGCAAATCTAGAGAAGAAGTAGAAGAAGAAGAAGAAGAAAAGAAGGAGAGAAGAAGAAGAAGACAAATCTGAAGAAGAAGAAGAAGAAGAAGAAGAAGAAGAAAGGAAGGCAAATCTGAGAAGAAGAGAAGAAGAAGAAGAAGAAGAAGGCAAATCTGGAAGAAAAGAAGAAGAAAAAGAAGTGAAGACAAATCTGAGAAAGAAGAAGAAGAAGAAGAAGAAAGAAGGCAAATCGAGAGAAAAAGAAAGAAAGAAGAGAGAAAAGAAGAAAGAAGAAGAAGGCAAATTAGAGAAGAAGAAGAGAAAGAAGAAAGAAGAAGCAAATCTGAGAAGAAGAAGAAGAAGAGAGAAGAAGCAAATCTGAGAAGAGAGAAGAGAAGAAGAAGAAGAAGAAGGGCAAATCTGAGGAAGAAAGATAAGGCAAGAAGAAGAAGAAGAAAAGAAGAAGAAGGCAAATCTAGAAGAAAGAAGAAGAAGAAGAAGAAAAAGAAGAAGAGAAGAAAGAAGAAGGCAATCTTTAAGGAGAAGAAAAGAAAGAAGAAGAAGAAGAGGGCAATCGAAGAAGAAGAAGAAGAGAAGAAGAAGAAGAAGAAGAAGAAGAAGGCAAATCTGAGAAGAAGAAGAAGAAGAAGAAGAAGGAAAGAAGAAGGAAGAAGGCAAATCTGAGAAGAAGAAGAAGAGAAGAAAGAAAGAAGAAGAAAGAGAAGAAAAAAGTAAGAAGAAGCGGAAGAAGAAGAAGATCGAAGAAGAGAAGAAGAAGGCAAATCTGAAGAAGAAGAAGAAAAGAAGAAGAGAAGAAGAAAGAAAGAAGAAGAGAAGAAGGCAAATTGAGAAGAAGAAGAAAAGTGAAGAACAGAAAGAAGGCAAATCTTGAGAAGAAAGAAAAAGAAGAAGAAGAAGGAAGAAGGGCAAAATCTAGGAAGAAGGACAAGAAGAAGAGAAGAAGAAAAAGAAGGCAAACTGAGAGCACAAATCAACGGAGAAATAGACATTATTAATTAATCAAAGCCTATAGCAAAAGAAAAGAAAGTAAAAGAGGACGAAGGAAGAGAAAGGTAAGAAGAAAAAGAGGCAAACGCTGAGAAAGAAGAAAGAAAGAAGAAGGAAGAAGAAGAAAAGCCAAACTGAGAAGAGAAGAAGAAGAATGAAGAAGAAGAGGTAAGAAAGAGGCAAAAATCTGGAAAGAAAAGGAAAGAAGAAAAGAAAGAAGAAGAAAAGAGCAAATCTGAGAAAAGAAGAAAGAAGAAAGAAAAGAAGAGAGGCAAATCTGAGAGAAAAGAAGAGAAGCAAAAGAAGAAAGGAAGAAGAGAAAAAAGAGGAAGGCAAATCTGAGAGCGAAGAAAGAAGAAAAGAAGAAGAAAAAAGAAAGAAAGAAAAAGAAAGAGAGAAGAGAAAAAGTGAGAAGAGAAAGAAAAGCAAATCTGAGAAAGAGAAAGAAAGAAAAAAAAATAAAAAGAAAAAAAAAAGACAAAAAAAAAGCAACAAGAAATAGGAAGAGCTAATAAAGAAGAGAAGAAAGAAAGGGAGGGGAAGGAGAGGGGGTGAGAAACGGCAAACTGGAGAAGAAGAAAAGAAAGAAGTAAAAAGAAGAATGGATAAAGGGAAAGAAAGAAAAGTCAATAAAAAGGAGTAAGAAAAGCAAAAAAGAAAGAAGAAAAGGAAATCTGAAAAGAAGAAGAAGAGAAGAAGAAGAAGAAAGAAGCGCAAATCTGAGAAAAAGAAGAAAAGAAGAAAGAAGAAGAAGAAGAAGGGCCAAATCTGAGAAGAAGAGAAGAAGCAAGAAAGAATAAAGAAGAAAGAAGAACAGAGAAGAAGAAAGAAGAAGAAGGCAAATCTGAGCAAGAAGAGAGAAGAAGAAGAAGAATGAAAAGAAAGAAAAGAAGAAGCAAAAAAATCCTGAGAAAGAAGAAAGAAAGAATAAAATAACGAAGACTAAAGCAACAAACAGAAGAAAGAAAGGAAGAAGTAAGACAGAAGAAGAAAAAAGAAGAAGAAGAAGAAAAGAAGCAATCTAGAAGAAAAGAAGAAGAAGAAAGAAGAAGAAGACAGGAAGAAGCAAATCTGAGAAGAAGAAGAAGAAGAAGAAGAAGAAGAAGAAAGAAAAAAGAAAGAAAGAAGACAATCTGAGAAAAGAAGGAAAAGAAGAAGAGAAGAAAAATAAGAGAGAGAAAAGGGAAAAAGAAAGAATAGAAGAGAAAGAGAAGGGAGAAAAAAGGAGAGAGGAAAAAAATAAGAAGAAGAAAGAAGAGAAGAAGAAGAAGAAGAAGAAGTCAAATCTGAGAGAAGAAGAAGAGAAGAAGAAGAAGAAGAAGAAGAAGACAAATCTGAGAAGAAGAAGAAGAAGAAGAAGGCAAATCTGAGAAGAAGAAGAAGAGAAGAAGAAGTAAGAGAAGAAATAAACGTCTGGAATGAATCATAATTATTGAAACTAGAAGCAATACATATATAATATAAAAGAAAACTAATAGAAAAAACCATTACTCACAATATACTCGTGTACAAAATCTCATCGATCAAAAGAAAAATTCCAGAACAACAGATAAAAGTAAAGAATGACTAATAATCAAGATTTTCTCTTTTCTTACATGGACATTAGTTAAAATTATACGCACTATGACATTTTTAGCTTATATATATATATATATATATTACTATAATATATAATATATATGATATGAAAAGGTGAATGACAAACATCACACAATGCTGTTAAAAAGAAAACAATTATAACTATAATCATACTGCATATGATCAATATTTCGATTTACAAAAATCATCACCAGAGCTCATTCTCTCCGTGTTTTGGTCGGAGAAGAATGTTCAATCAGTTCACAAACAAAAAAACTTAATTCTCAAAAAAGAACGAAAGTTCCATTTCAACGTCAAACATTTTCATACCCATCCCCTCCGAGTGAGCAATTATTCGTCTTGTCCAACATCTCCCAAAATCCCTACATTTGGAAGTTTACCGACAAAAAAAGTTATACATATCAACATGACCGACATATAATTGCGCGAATGCCCCACATTGGTGAATAATGTTAACAACTTTCGTTCTTTCTTGCAGAATAATTTCTGTTTCGTGAACTATTTGACATTCTTCTCCGACCCAAACACCACGAGGAAAGCTCTGATGATGATTTTTGTAAATGAAATATGATCAATAATCAGCTACTGATATATTATAAATTGTTTTCTTTTAACAGCATTGTGTGATGTTTCATTCACCTTTTCACTCATACTGGATTCATTTCCTTTCTTTTAACTTATAATTATATATATATATATATAATATATATTATATATAGCGTGTTCGAATAAATTTGGTATCAAAGAAATCGAATTGCTGTAAATTAAATTCAAAGACACGAAATACACGGCTGTCAACAAGTTCAGTCAAATAATTCACTCCCAATTTTAGTATGGCACTGCCGATGCGTCTTCTCCAACAGCGCTACATAGATAAATAATCCCATGCGGTAAGATCTGGGAGTTCGGAGGCCAAACTATTTCGACTGTGTATCGTGAAAAATCGCCGACTACCATTTTTGAATTTCCCATATGTGTCGCAGGGAGTTGTAACAAACAACAATAATCAAAAAAACTTAAACTACACAACTCTTACTATAAATCCCGATGTCGTTTTCGCCAAAAGATGTAATACACCAACGCGCAACCACCACACACAAAACACCTAAAATGCACAATGCCTTGGTTTACGCGATACACACACTCACACACTCCTCATACTCACACCGTAAAAGAAATATTTACGTCATATTTCAAACCGATCCACTCTTCAGCGTCTCTTTCTTCAATTTCAAATGTTGAACGACTGATCAAACAGGACTATCACTTGCTTTTCTCTTATTTCCTGATAAAAATTTTTCATCACCTCTTATATAACCACAAATGCCCTGAAGATGATCTAATTAATAAGATCAAACACTGCAGCTCGGCTATAAACTTACCACTCAACTTATTTTAAACCTTTTTTTTCAATTTTCTTAATATATAATAATATATATATATAATTATATATATATATTATATATATATACCGTGACTAGCTGCCACTGTCAAATTAGTGACATTTTTTAACATTTCTATTTTTCAATTTTTTTTTTGTCATTTGTGTTCTTTGGCATTGATGTCGCTTACTTAACAACAAAGTCAGCAAGATAGAATACCCAGTAATAATCGAATCAAAAGACGCCGTAGGGCAATGTTAGTTGCATATTGAATTTTGCCCTGAGTCACGATTAAGCCTTTGTAGGATATTTCCAGCAGTAACACCTGCGGCCAGCTGCAAACGTAGAAAATACCAAATCA
>CM042155.1:2813013-2825513 GCA_023376005.1 Doryteuthis pealeii
AAGCTCTATGGGTTTTTTTTTATTGTCATTGTCTATAAGTGTTTGTATATTTACTTCAGGTGATTTGCAATGATGCAATAATCGAATTATTTTGGTATCTGTGGAATTCTGGTGACATAAATTATCGGATGAATTTAAACCATTGTTTCTATTGTTTTCTAAAATACCTCTAAATAATATTCATTCGATTCTCTTTTGTTTACCTAATTCTAAACTCATGACATACATTGTAAAACTAGTTATTTAAGAAAACTTAATTATTTTAATTTGGTCAATTCCACATGCCGTAAAATGTAGGGGCAATCCTATAGAGTAAACTATCGTTTTCAAACGGCTAGGGAGTTAATATTTAGCAGCAGGTCGGATTTTAGCATTTTTTAGGGCAGGTGCCTGGACGCATTTTATGCGATATGCACCACAAAAATTCGACCTTAATCGATTTTAATTAATTTTGATTAATTTTTAAATGAAAATGAGATAACATTTTCATTTGTTAGTATGAATAATTATGATATTTCGAAACTGTTGTGTCTCATCTTTATTGTGTGTAACACACACTTCAGGCCACTGTTTGTTCAGGGTCTGTTTTTTAGAGCTCGGCGTTAATGTTTTGCGTGACTTTGCAAGAGAAAACGACCCCAGAAAATATTGTCGAATTTGATCGGTCTATATCTGTTCATTTGATACGGGTTCCAATTATGATTTTCTAAAGTTGATCTACAAATGATTTAAGGTCGCTGAAGGTCATCAGATATCAAAAAATGTCATTTTTGGCAAAATGTAGTGAAATAAGACCTTAACAAACTTTTTAAAAATGTTTTGGGCATTAGTTGTAGCACGAACGATTTCACAAGGCTAGCTGTATATTCGATACAAGTATTAAAAATACTTCTACATAAACGCTTGTAGAGGCGCCTAGCTGGTTGATTGGTTGGATTTTACGGCATGTGAACGCTAGGGTTATTTTATTCAAATATTTTGTTTTATTTTTATTATTTTAGGGTATTCATAAAAAAGATTCTTATTTATTTAACCCATAGATGGACTCTACAGGTACTACACGCCATATAAGAGTGAATCTGGGAGTAGTGGTGTGAAGGGGTACTCCACACTCTTATTTTATTTTTTATTTATTTTGTAGGGTATTCAATAAAAAAGATTCTTATTTAGTTAACCCATAATGGGACTCTAACAGGTACTACCAGCATATAAGAGTGAATCTGGAGTAGTGGTGTTGAAGGGGTACTCCACACTCTTATTTTATTTTTTATTTATTTTTGTAGGGTATTCAATAAAAAGATTCTCTATTTAGTTAACCCATAAATGGGACTCTAACAGGTTACTACCACGCCATATAAGAGTGAATCTGGGAGTAGTGGTGTTGAAGGGGTACTCCACACTCTTATTTTATTTTATTTATTTTTTGTAGGGTATTCAAATAAAAAAATGATTCTTATTTAGTTAACCCATAAATGGGACTCTAACAGGTACTAACGCATATAAGAGTGAATCTGGAGTAGTGGTGTTGAGGGGTACTCCACACTCTTATTTATTTTATTTATTTTTGTAGGGTATTCAATAAAAAGATTCTTATTTAGTTAACCCATAAATGGGACTCTAACAGGTACTACCACGCCATATAAGAGTGAATCTGGGAGTAGTGGTGTTGAAGGGGTACTCCACACTCTTATTTTATTTTATTTATTTTTGTAGGGTATTCAATAAAAAAGATTCTTATTTAGTTAACCCATAAATGGGACTCTAACAGGTACTACCACGCCATATAAGAGTGAATCTGGGAGTAGTGGTGTTGAAGGGGTACTCCACACTCTCTAGACTTCCAGAATTGGAAACTTTAACACTAGATGCAGTTTAACGTCATACCCAGGATACTAAGTATGACATGGTTTACAAAAGCTACCACCGCGCCTAGAAAAATGTATCGACCGGAAATGGCGGATTATTTCGAAAAAAATAGATACACGTTGAAACTTTAAAGTGATGTAAACATTATTGACAATTAAACAATGAACGTTTCTGTGATTCATGATATTTGGTAGACCTTAACTTTCGTATGTTTCAGAATTATTTTATCAACGCATATTGTCTCTAATATTCATTTTCAGCTCTCACTTGGTAGTTTGGTTTTTCATACCAGCGTAGGTGATGGTCTTTTACTGGAGACTATTCGGGTCTCTAGGACTCTTCTGAGTATTCTAGCCGATCTCAACAATTAAGTGGTCTGGATGGTCTCAATTCTACCTCTGATTTCCAGTTCCTCTTGTGTTTTCTAAACTTTTGGGGACTGTTCCTAGTGCACAAACTACAATTGGTATCACTTTCACCTTCATATTCCACAGTTATCATTAATATCATTATTATTATGAGAGTTTTTCACACCAGCATTAGCTGATGGTATTTCACTGGAGTCTGAGTCACAACAATATCCTCAGGTCTCCAGAACTCTTCTGAGTATTCTAGCCGATTGCAGCAATGCAGTAGTCTGGATGGTCTCAATTCTTCCTCTGATTTCCAGTTCACCCAAATTCTTTTCCAGAGCTTTGGGGATCGTTCCAAGGGCACCAATTACAATTGGTACAACCTTCACCTTCATATTCCACAGCGTCTTTAGTTCTCTGGCAAGGTCCAAGTATTTGTCTCTCTTTTCCAAGCTTTTTGGGACTGTTCCAAGAGCACCAACTACAATTTGTATCACTTTCACCCTCATATTCCACAGCTTTTTCAATTCTCTTCCAAAGTCCATATATTTGTCCATCTTTTCCTTTTGCTTCATCTTCACACTGTGATCTGCTGGAACCGCAAAATTCATCAGTTGACAAGTTCTTTTTTTTTTTGTTAATCAATGCTAGGTCTGGTCTTTTGGATGGGATAGTGTGATCCGTCTTTATCTCGAAGTCCCAGAGAATTTTATGCGTTTCATTCTCAAGAACAGATTCTGGTTTACGCTTATACCATTTTGTTGTATGGTCAAAATTATTTTTTTTTTTGCGTAATACCCAGTGGATCACCTTTCCAACCCAGTCGTGTCTAGCTTTGTATCTCCGTTGTGCTAGTTTACTACATTTGCTTAATTCATGGTTTACAGTCTCATCTCTGTCAGCACACATTCTACATTTACTGTTTTGTCGTGTCTTAACAATCTTTAATTTGATATAATTTGTTTTTTTCATGGCATTATTATTATTATTATTATTATTATTATTATTATTATTATTATTATTATTATTATTTCACTCCATTAGATTATTTCACATTAAATAATAAAGCAACTTCTCGTCCAATTTGCTAATTGATCATACAATCGTGAGGTCAACAATCGCCCTCACCCCAAGAAGATAATTTCTCACTGGGGAAAACTAATAAATGCTAATAATAAAGTAATTTCATATCTAATTATACATTTGTAATTACTCTAATAGAAATTGTAACTGAGGGTAATCCCAAAGGTAAGGTCTCTAAATATTAGAAATCGAAGAAATGTGTTTTTTTTTTTTTTTTACTTGGTATATAACTGTGTGCAAAAAAAAGAAAAGAAAAAGAAAAAACTCTTAATAAACAACAAACTAAACAAAAAATAAATAAATTAAATGTATAATCAACGCAATTCCTTTAAGGCATGAATAACCCAGGGGATGTGACATGACATTAAAATCAATCAATATATCTTCGTGCCATTTTAAGTTTTCATTTACTAAGCTTAGTTCAATTTGACACAAGACCAAAAACATGAGACCTGTCGGCTGGTGGCTTCAGAATACACAGACTGCACCTCTGCAGAGGAGCAAGACCTCCTCAATAAAGCCACCTGTTGGTCGTAGGTGGTAACCCGTGAGGCTTAAGGTATGGATCCCTTATGGCTGAGTAGTCCATGACATGAAATACTCAACTTTGGCTTATAGGCTATACGGGCGGTCGGAGAGGCCCCTTCCGATCGATAAGCTGGTCATTTTAATCCGTAGCACCTATATGATTATCTCAACCCTATTGCTCGTACGACAAGTATCAACCTTTTTTATCATGTGCTAGAAGGCGGTGCCTGAGGGTCTTATTGTCCTAGTATTACGTTAAACTATCCGATGGTGAATTTCCAGTTCTGGAGGTCGGAGAACATGGAGTACCCATTTATCACCATTACTTCGCTCTGACACAGAGTGGTTGTACTGTTAGGGTCTCGTCTATGGGTTAAATTTAAAATAATGAGTTTAATGTGTACCATCAGGAATGAATGAAACGAAAGGTTTTTCGGTATAAAATAGATTGACAAATAGCCTGCTTGTGTATCATCTATGGAAACGGGGGAATAAAACCTAACCAAGAGTCTGAGAATCACTATTGGATTTTAGATCATTTGAGTTTAATATTTACAGACAATTGTAGCATAAAATTCAATTGTCAGATATGGGAAGAGCAAATAAAATGTTAGTGTAAATAAGATTTTTGGATGTTTGTTTATTTAGAAACGTTGCAGAATAAAGTATATATTAAATTTTTACTTGAAGGCACTTACAACGCATGTATCGCATAAAATTCGATACTTATTCATATAGAAAATGAACTTGACAAGTGTAATCCCGGCAAAGGATGGCTCGATGTGCAGAATACCGTACAGACTGTTTCGACTTTATTAAGTCTCATCAGCGGTATATACTAACGATTTCTCTCCGACAGAAATCGAAACCGGGACTTCAGCAGACACAGTGAAACACTAGTGAAACACTTTTATCGCCTCGGCCACAGTACACAGCTGACAATCCTAGCGAAATTAAGCTTGTCAAATGATACTACTAACGCCTCTACCATAATAGGTAAGGGGGCGTTATTGAGAGAATAATAACAACAAACAGACCGTCTGCCCTTCGGCGAAGTGAATAAGATTTTTGGATGTTTGTTTATTTAGAAACGTTGCAGAATAAAGTATATATCAAATTTTTACTTGAAGGCACTTACAACGCATGTATCGCATAAAATTCGATACTTAGTGTAAATATTTTGCAATAGTTAACTTAGTGTCACCGTTTCATTTTTCAGCAAGTAAATTCTACCTGTTATGAAGATGCCAATTTAAAAAAAAATAAGTTTAATTAACACCCAAGGGAATTGTACTCATAACTGTTGAAAAAAAAAAGTTTTTTTTTAAAGATGTCCGAGTGGTTAAGAAGCTTGACTGATGATAAATCGATCGGGTCGCCATCCTTGCTGGAAGTATTCACACTGATGCGATGTGATACGTCGAAACACGGTGTCGGTGGATTATATATATATATATATATATATATATATATATATATATATATATTGTTGAATTTTTTAAAAAATATAAATGTTTTTCATAAGCAACTATCCAGGTTTCAGGTTATTTCACCATCGTCAGGCTGCTAATAGATCTTTCTTGCTGTTATGTTTATGGACCGCAAATAACAGCAGAAAGATCTATTATCAGCCTGACGATGCTGAAATAACCTGAAAACCTGGGTAGTTGCTTATGAAAAACATTTATATTTTAAAAATTCAACAAATAAATAAATAAAGCTCCTACACAATTTGTGGTTGAGCACTGTGATTTCTTTGTTTCATCAAAAAAAAAAATATATATATATATATAATAAAGACATGTCATTAAACACCAAACAATCACTAGATTGCCCAAATTAATGTGTTTTATATTTAGGATGTTCAGATAGTAAATTATTTTTTGTACTTTGAAAATGAAAGAAAAATTTAACTTTGATTAAAAATCCCCAATGGATGCAACCGGCATAGTTTTGATTTACTTGCATCAAGGGGGAAAAATTTCACTAAACTTTGCCCGATCTTCAATTTGTAAACTATTTATCTTGTAATGTCATTGTGATCAGCTGATTGAATGTTAATAAAGAATGACACTGAAATATTTGGATAGGAAATGGGATATTTTTTTGGTTATATCACCACAAAATAGTTAATAGTTGAAATGGGTTGACATGCCGTAAAATCCAACCAACTAATAACCAGCCAGAAACTAGAAATATGGGGGTACTTAATGAGAATCGAACTGACTAACAATGCTATGCTAGTGTAACTCGCTAAACATTACATGTGCTGTGCCGTAATGAATACCAAAACATTTAAACTGTTTTCTAGTGCTAACTTTATTTCATCGTTATCATTGTCTCAGAATACTTTGGTTTCATTATTGAAAGAAGAGCCACTTTTTCTGTCCAATAGACATTTAAATGCGATACAGTTATGTAATAAACGACGCCGCTTCTCCTTCTCCTTCTCCTTCTCTCTCTCTCTTTCTCTCTCTCTCTTTCTCTCTCTCTCTGGGATAAACTTGGAAGTCTTTCACGCCAGTTGCTTCGCGAATACCGAAGTGCATTTCAGCTTTTAGGCAAAACGATCAATTAAAACCGCCTGTCTGAGATACAGTTTCTGTTCTATTTGTTCTGGTAAACAAGAGATGTGGCTGTTGCCTTGGGGGACGCTGCAAGTTTACTATCGCCGCCATCTGTTTTTTCTTCGCGGATAATATTTTGATATGGCGTATTTCGACACAGGAAGCAATTCACATGGTTTTAGATTTCGTTGAATACCAAGAATATCGGTTATTAACTGTCAACGGTTTACGATAAAATATAGCAACGCAAATGGTTTTTCGGCTTTGAATATAAGATTCAAAGACGAAAAGCCATTTGCGTTGCTATGTGCAACATGAACTCGGAGGGAGGATTGAAATAGTTAACTTATCACCTTTGTTTTGGGCAGAGGTGAGACATTATATTTGTTGCGCAAAGGTAATATTGGCACAAAACCACTTTAGGGACTAGGAACCTTCTATTAAACAGGCTATGGCACCAGAAGTCACTGCGGTGCTCTTTCCATTATTGGTAGGACAATCTACTGATAAAGCTAGGGAGAATCTTTTTTGTTTTTAAAATCTATATCAATAAGTTGCGCATGGTGTAATGGTTATCGTCGTAGGAAATGGACGCGCCGACCAGAGTTCAAATCCAGGATGAGGCTGTTTGCATTTCGCATACAGTGTTGGGAAGGATAGTCATTCCACTATTCTCCTTTCAGCTTTGTGTAAATAGCTAGGCAGACTGGTTTCTTTAACCGTGGTTAAGTAACCAGTCTAGGAGAAGGAAAAGTATGAATTCAAGCCTGTTAAACACCGCTCAAAAATTGACCGTTGTCATATCCTACTCGTGTGAAGAGGCTTGATATATATAATATATATATCATCTCAAGTCTCTTCACACGAGTAGGATATGACAAAGGTCAATTTTTTTTAGCGGAGTTTTAACGGCCAGGGTAACTCTTAAAGGTATAACCAACATGATGAGAATGATACTTCGAAACACGTGTCTGTGGATTACTTATTTATCATATATTGCTCCCACTTTGGTCGAGCACTTTTAAATAGGCATTTATTGCAGATTCACCTTATCTGGCGCGCAGCTAAGCCTCGCTTTGTTTACATATGTTTGAGGCCTCTAGTGAATTCATTTCGCGCTTAGAATGTAGCGATTAAATATTCTCCTATATTTGACAGCTGCCTCTGGCCGTACGGGTAAGAGGATTGGCGAACGAAAGTTCATTCGGGTCTCAAACCCGGCCAGGGGTAGCTGTTAAAACGGTATAACCAACACTGATGAGAAGTGATACTTCGAAACACGTGTCTGTGGATTATTACATTATATATATATATATATATATATATATATATATTGATTTTTTTTCGTCAGTCGTCTATAAGGGAAAAATAGCGCGTGGTTTGTAGTGGTTAAAGTTATTGGAAATGGACTCGTCGCCCCGAGTTCAAATCCTGGACGTGGTAATTGCATTTCACTTAGCGCTAATACCCCTGGGAAAAGTATGAATCTTAGTCTCCCTCCAGCTATGGGTAAAGAGTAGGGTAGACTGGGCTCTTTAACCTTGGTTAGACAACGGTCTAGGAGAAAGGAAAACTCTGAATTCAAACCTGTTAAACTCCGCTTAAGAAAATTGACCTTAGTGTCACATCCTGCTCGTGCGGAGGGGTTGGTGTGTTGTGTGTGTAAATATATATATATATATATATATATATATATATATATATATATATATATTATATATAAAGGAAAATGTTTAGAGTTATCAAATTTTGTATGGTATTACTGGACTCAAAAAAATGTTTGAAATGTTTACTTTTCATAAATAAAAATGGATTTCATATTCACTTGGTTGATTAATCATTTCTTGCAACATATCTAGCTATATACAGAGTGGCATTTTATTTCATCGAAAAGAGATGGTTCTAATTTTTCAGGTTTCTCAAATATTTCTGAACCTTCTGCACAAAGATTATTATCACAAGATGTACATTTTTAACCTTGCTTAATGTTGTAAAGGGAAGTAACCGGATAATCCCTCACGTATGCAAATGAGTACGTATAAAAGAACAACACGAAGATAAGCTCAGTGCGATGTGAGGTGATCTCCACCCATGAAGGTTGTTTTCGTATTCTCGGATGTAAACCCTCGTGCTACAACTCTTCAGAAGATAAGTAATCTTTACCAATCCTCTTTTACGCTCAGAGACTTTTTACCTTGCCGGCCGAGAGCCATTTTTGTTATTTGTATTCATTGTAATAATAAACTATTATTACAACCACTCGCAATCTTCTCGTTAATGTATTTCTAATACATAACACTCAAAAGCTTTGATTTAAAAGTAAAATAATGTTTTCAAATATTTGTAACTTAATTCCCGCCAATTCTGCTCCTCCCAAACCTCACACCTTTTTATACGTATTTCCAAAAGACAATAATAACTTTATAAAAGAAAATCATAATTACAAAAGATATATCTCTTATGTGAATTTATCTTTTATCGGAACAGTGACCAGTCTTAATTGTTCTGTGCAAATTTGAAACTGTCTATAAAAGATTTCTAATCTTACTTATACCCTGTGTAGACTGGTAATTCAACTAGTTAACATTTACGCAGCTCAGTTTTGAACTTCACAAATATTAGACACCCGGAAATATCGATTTGATTGTCGACATGACTAGGTTTTAATTATCCAGACAATTCTCTTTAAAAAATGAGAGATCTTTCACGATGAAATGTTATTTTATTTTTATATTTAATAGCGAAAGATGTTTACATTAAATCTTTCCGCTAATTCTTAAAAAAAAGCAAAAACAAGTTATTTATTACATACATTCAGTTGTAAACGTGATAATTACAAAAAGTATTATTTTTCACTAATATATATATATATATATATATATATATATATATATATAATATATAAATTAGTGAAAATAATTTATATATATATATATATATATATATATATATATACATATATATATATATATATATAAATTAGTGAAAATAAATTATATAAATATATTAGTGAAGAACTGCATATATGTATATATATATATATATATATATATATATTATATATATGTATATATATATATGTATATAATATATATATATATATATATATTATATAAATTAGTGAAAAATAAATTATATAAATATATTAGTGAAGAACTGCATATATATATATATATATATATATATATATATATATATATATATATTATATATATATATATGTAAATATATATATATATATATATGTATATAATATATATATATATGTATATATATATATGTAATATATATATATGTGTATATATATGTATATATATGTATATATATATATATATATATATATATACAAAACTCTGTATTTTCAGAAGACGATAATGACTTCATACAATTATATGAAAAGCATAATTGCTAAATATTTTTTGAATTCCATAGATTTTTTAGAATGAGAATTTATCATATATTCAAATTGGAATCCTTATCGTATTTTTCTTACGTCAGCAAATTCCTTTCCGCGTTTGTGAATGAAGTAACAATGTTCTCACCTCCAGGGAATTGTGTTTGTGGTTTTGTCTGATGACAAATAGTCATTATGATTATGAGGGCTTCCAGCAAAGATCGTACTCGTTATTCAGTTGTAATGAATCTGCGAGACTATCTTGCTAACTATGGCACCACGATAGGACGCACCCTTGTGTTTATAATATGAACAATCAGAATCAAAATAGGCGCTAGCATTACATATGAGCTTAAAACTGATAATACATCTGCCGTAAAATAACAAATCTTTTGTAATTTTGTTCAATTGATACTCCATTCAGAGAGATTAACCAATATAAACAATCCTCTTAACATTATTACGAGGGTAATCCCCAAAAAATAATTTCTACAAAGTGTTGTGGGCGTATGGAAACTAATCATGCGGCTCTTGGAAATACTTTTGTATTTGCTGTGCATGCGCTCAGTTTTGGCTTGGCAGTCGTTTCTGATGGAACTCCCGATTGACTCTACCACCAAGTGTAAAGATAGCGCAGTTATGCAGTTGCTGAACACTAAAGTCATTCAACCGATTGAAATTCATCGCCAATTAACTAAATGTATGGCAATTTGTTCATGGATGTCACAAACGTCCGCAAGTGATGTAGGGGAATTTAACAACGAGGAGGAGGTTCAATTCTTCCTCGACGAAATGGCGGTGAACTGGTATGATATGGGAATGCCAAAACTGCCATAGCTCCTACAAAAATACATCGACTGAAATACGTAGAAAAATAAATACAGGTTCAATCTTTAAAATGATATCTATATATAATGGAGATCCCGTGTCTGTCTGCCTGTAACAGAAACTACGTCAGCACCTATGTCGCAATTCCCTTAGTTATTTACGTTATATTCTCAATGGTTATTAAACAATCATTATCTAATCTTGATTAGCATGTTATTTATTAACAATATCTCTATAAAGGAAACTAGCTGAGATAGATTTGCCTCAATACAGCCTATGTTATTTATGTGTTTAAAATCTTGCAATGTGTGTTATATATCATTAAGAAATAAATGTTTACATAGTATATGGTGTTAAATAGATAATTACTGGGTATTATTGATTTCTAATATTGTTGTTTTATTCTATCAACACATTAAAATCAATCCTATGTATAATTTTATATTGAAATCAATCAGAATAAAGTAAAAATAAGTGTGATTCTTTTGTGCGTTATTTAATTTCATTAGTCTTTTTAATTCAGCATAATATTTAATCATATTAAAATATAAATACTTGTAATCATAATTGACGATAAAAAATAAACGTTTCTGTAATTTCTGAATATTTTGGAGACCTTACCTTTGTGATTAGCCTCGTACATTTTATTACCATATGGACTGATGTTAAAATAGGTTTGACACCCTAATATCTGCTAAGCTCAAAGGCCAACACCCAATCAGCTACGCCAAATTATAATAAACACTGACCGTAAACATCAACCTGGAAACTTGCCAGAGAATTTGTTAGGAAACTAATCTTTGGGTTAATATGGGGGATCGTGTTCTGAGAGGCACACCTGAATACACCGCAACGTCAGAATCAAATAGAAACACTAACAGAAGAGAGATGTGACGGAAAGAAATTGTTGCAGATTGACTGTTTGTTTTGCGCGGGAAGTCGAGGGGACAAAGGAAAATTGAACTGAGAAGACAATAGATAGGCGAGACAGAAGTCTTAGTGTAACAAAAGAGGTGTGACAAAGGACTCATCTGGACAAAGACTAACACAACAAAAGGAGGGGACTTCCGGTCAGGGAACAAAGGAATGTGTGGCGGTCATCGATATTAAGCAGACCCGGAGAGACCGAGAGGAGAGACCCGAGAGAGACGGCGAGCAGAGAAGGGTCTGACCGTCGATACGGTCGGCGCTCCTAAGCGAGCAGTGAGGCTCGCCAACCACCTTCCACCACTCATAAGTGGTCGTAGTGTCATTTTCCCTGCCCGCCACTCACCTACCACACACCGAAGAAAATAAAGAAGAGTCATCTTTTGTATACGCTTATCTGTTGTTATTGAAGTTCAAATGCCGACTACTAGATATCTCGTCTAGGGGTCAGGAACGAAGTCCGCTGTATACCCGCAACGTATACGAGTCAGAGTAGCGTGAGTTGAAGAAGCCAGTATGCAACAAAATGTTCTGACATTCTGTTATATAATGATGCAGATTCCGTCGGTTTTTAGACGGTTAGTGTAGTGTTATATACTCAGTTATCTGCTGGGTATATAATGGGGAGAGAGAGTTGAGGGGTGATGGATTTCGTCGGCGGCCATCATCTTCTGGGCTAATTTCTTCCTTCTGTGTTGTCTATGTTCATTTCGTTGTTTTTAAAGGGGTTGGTAATAATTAAACAAGACTTGACTTTTTTTACAAGACGTCTGTATTCTTTTATAAAAACCCAAAGCCCAAAAGGCTTTATAACCGCGCGGTGTGAAGCTGGCATCTTGGGAGCAAATGACCCTCGCGTTTGCTTCTTTCTACTTACGGCAAAAATCTAACTAAGTCAGTTCCGTTTTACACGCCTTTCTTTCAGCCAATCAGAAATCAACGCCCAGGTCAGCG
>CM042155.1:2840513-2855513 GCA_023376005.1 Doryteuthis pealeii
TTGTGGTTTGATAAATTGCCTGACTAAAAAAGTTAGCATTTTAGAAGAGGCCTTAGTAAGAAGACAGCTATCGACAAGGATGACAGCCAGATAAGAAGGGTTAGCAGATGTAGTAAAGCAGAAATGAAGTAACAAGTAATTCTCACTCTGTATCTGTCTATCTCTCGGTCTATCTCTCGGTCTATTACCCGAGTTTCCTATCTTGATTTTATTACCCGATGTTTTGGTATACAATAGTCTTACTCGGTGTGGTTTATGTGACAGGAGTAAAAATGCCTGTACAGCTGCATTGTGGGTTGTTACATGATTATTAGATACCTAATATTTATGTGCAATAGTGTACAAAACAAGATGGCGTTTTTAAGTGCAGCTGACGGCCTTGAAGATTGAGTGACAAGCTTGACCTCAGCCTTAACCCTATTCTCCGAGGATAGCCGTGAGAACCGGTGAGAGGACCCTCTCTTCCGGTTTAGATAGTAAGTAAGTTTCAGTCAGTTAGCGACTAGCAGCCGAGCTCGATGGAAGGGTAAGTCGCGTTACACGCGCTCCCGTCTTAATCTGCGCAGATGTCTGGTTGGGGATTTAAAAATAAAGTAAGATCAAAGCAAATCGGAGTCTTGTGTTATTACCTCTAAAAACTAACAATGACACAGGGCTTCTGATAAAGAGAAATCCCCAATGGAAGACCAGACCCGAAGTCCCCATGAAAATCCAGACCTTAGAAGATTCCAGAGCAAGACAAGATGTTATAAGATTCCAAAGACGGCCAGAAGAATAGAGTAAGAAAGAAAAGTAAAGTAGAAGCGTATGCAACATGGGATGCGCTTCTAATATTTGTTCAAGTTCGCATCTACCTTTTTCTCGAAACGGATGAATCTTAAACTTTTGGTAAAGAGAAAAGTTAAGTCATTAAGCAGCAAACTTTTAAAAACTACGATAGAAATATAGAACTTTAATATTAGGTTAGTGCATTGCTATTAATGAACAATTCTAGTCAAGAGAAGAAATTAACGCAACTAACAATAAAAAATAATATTTAATTAATTTATTAAAATTAATTTCCTTTTAAGATTCCGTTATGTAACGGATTACAAACGTATCGGATCACTATTTGAAGAAAGCTGTGTGATGTGATGACCTATTAGTGACCTCAACGTTTCCGAATGCAAATGTAACGTAAAATCATTTATAAAAGTATAAAATAGAAAATTGGATGTTATTTGAGGGAGTTTGATCACTTATAAGGCGGGGTGTCAGTAATAGAGACAGAAGACACAAGGTGGATACAATCCGAAACTCCCCACGGACTGATAACAGATTTCAAAAGAGAAATTCCGTAAGATAATTTTTTTAGCTAATGACATGAATAAGCCACACCCTAGAAACCACACCCTAGAAGCCACACCCAAGATGTTGACGCAAAGACATTGAATAAAGTGTATGAATGATCAAATTTGTGTTCTTCATTTTGTCACTGTATAAAATCAACAGTGTATCACAGCGATTCATAACATTCAGGATCCTAGTCGAAAACAAGTGCCAACGAGCAGGAATCGTCTATTAACTCATCCATCACTAATTCTAATCACTTGAAAACACTCAATCTTAAGAAAGCAAAAACACAGAGGTTAGTGACTTTTCTAATAGTCTTAAGATTTCATTCGTGGGTTTTCAGTACACCCCCACATATATATTATACATATACATATATAGAAGAAGAAGAAAGTCTATGAAGAAGGAGAAGAAGAGAAGAGAAAGAAGAGAAGAAGAAAAGAAGAAGAAGAGGAAGAGAAAGAAGAAAGAAAGAGGAGAAGAAGAAGAAAGAAGAAAAGAGAAGAAGAGAAGAAGAGAAGAAAGAGAGAGAAGAAAGTAGAAGAAGAAGAGAAAAGAAGAAGAAGAAGAGAAGAAGAAGAAGAAGAAAGAAGAAGAAGAAGAAGAAGAAGAAGAAGAAGAAGAAGAAGAAGAAGAAGAAGAAGAAGAAGAAGAAGAAGAAGAAGAAGAAGAAATCTGAGGAAGAAGAAGAAGAAGAAAGAGAAGAAGAAGAAGAAGAGAAGAAGAGAAAAGAAGAAGAAGAAGGCAAATCTGAGAGAAGAAGAAGAAGAAGAAGAAGAAGAAGAAGGCAAAATCTGAGAGAAGAAGAAGAAGAAGAAGAAGAAGAAGAAGAAGCAAATCTGAGAGAAGAAGAAGAAGAAGAAGAAGAAGAAGAAGAAGAAGAAGAAGAAGAAGAAGAAGAAGAAGAAGAAGAAGAAGAAGAAGAAGAAGAAGAAGAAGAAGAAGAGAAGAATCTGAGAAAGAAGAAGAAGAAGAAGAAGAAGAAGAAAAGAAGAAGAAGAAGAAGAAAAATCTGAGAAGAAGAAGAAGAAGAAGAAGAAGAAGAGAAGTAAAAGAAGAAGAAGAAGAAGAAGAAGGCAAATCTGAGAAGAAGAAGAAGAAGAAGAAGAAGAAGCAAATCTGGAGAAGAAGAAGAAAAAAAGAAGAAGAAGAAGAAGAAGAAGAAGAAGAAGAAGAAGAAGAAGAAGACAAATCTGAGAAGAAGAAGAAGAAGAAGAAGAAGAAGAAGAAGAAGAAGAAGAAGAAGAAGAAGAAGAAGAAATTGAGTAATGAAATCAAATTGATTGAATACCTAGAAGCAATACGATATATATAAAAAAGAAACTAATAGACAAAAAACGATTACTCACAATATACTCGCTGTAACAAAAAGTCTCATCGATCAAAAGGAAAAAATTCCAGAAACAACAGATAAAATGGTAAAGAATGACTAATAATTCAAGGATTTTCTCTTTTGTTACATGGACATTTTAGTTAGAAAATTATTACTGGCACTAATGACATTTTAGCTTATTTATATATATATATATATATATATGAGTATGAAAAGGTGGAATGAAAACATCACACAATGCTGTTAAAAAGAAAACAATTTATAATATAATCATAGCTGATACTGATCAATATTTCGATTTTACAAAAATCATCATCAGAGCTCATTCTCTCCGTGGTGTTTGGGTCGGAGAAGAATGTCAAATCAGTTCACAAACAAAAAAAACTTAATTCTGCAAAAAAGAACGAAAGTTCATTTCCAACCGTCACATTTTTTAATACCCATCCCCTTCCGAGTAAGTTATTTCGTCTTGTTGCCAACATCTCAAAATCCGCTACATTTGGATAGTTTACCGACAAAAAAGGTATACATATCGACATGACCGACATATATATTGCGCGAATGCCCACATTGGTGAATAATGTAACAACTTTCGTTCTTTTTTGCAGAATTAAGTTTTTTTTGTTTGTGAACTGATTTGACATTCTTCTCCGACCCAAACACCACGGAGGGAATGAGCTCTGATGATGATTTTTGTAAAATCGAAATATTGATCAATATCAGCTATGATTATATTATAAATTGTTTTCTTTTTAACAGCATTGTGTGATGTTTTCATTCCACCTTTTCATACTCATACTGTCGGATTCATTTCCTTTCTTTTAACTTATATATATATATATATATATATATATATATAGGGTGTTCGAGATAAATTTGGTATCAAAGAAATCTAATGGCTTGTAAATCTAATTCAACAGACACGGAAATTACACGGCTGTCAACAAGTTTCACTGTCAATAAGTTTCACTCAATTTGTAGTACTGGCACTGCGATGGGTCTTTCTCAACAGCGCTACATAGATAATAATCCATGGGGTTAAGATCTGGGGAGTTCGGAGGCCAAACATTCGGACTGGTGTAGTCGTAAAAATTCGCCGACTACCATTTTTGAATTTTCCCAGAGGTGTCGCAGGGAGTTTGTAACAAAACAACAATAATCAAAAAACTTAAACTACACAACTCTTACTATAAATCCCGATGTCGTTTATCGCAAAAGATTTATACACACACGCGCAACCACACACACAAAACACCTAAAAATGCACAATGCCTTTTTTTCGATACACACACTCACACACTCTCATACTCACACCGTAAAAGAGAATATTTGACGTCATATTTCAAACCGTCCACTTTTTTCAGCGTCCTTTCTTCATATTTCAAATTTTGAACCGACTGATAAACAAGGACTATCACTTGCTTTTCTCGTTATTCTGTGATAAAAATTTTTCATCACCTTCTTTATACCAACAAATGCCCTGAAGATGATCTAATTAATAGATCGAAACACTGCAGCGTCGGCTAATAAACTTACCACTCAACTTATTTAAACCTGTGTTTTTTCAATTTTCTTATATATATATATATATATATATATATATATATATATATATATACCGTGACTAGCTGGCCACTGTCAAATTTAGTGACATTTTTACATTTTCTATTTTTTCTAATTTTTTTCTTTGTCATTGTGTTTCTTTGGAATTGATGTCGCTTACTTAACAATCAAGATGTCAGCAAGATATGAATACCCAGTACAGATCGAATTCAAAAGACGCCGTAGGGCAGATGTAGTTTGCAATATGTGAATTGTTTTGCCCTGAGACGATTAACCTTTGTAGATATATGCCAGCAGTAACACGGCGGTCAGCTGCAAACGTAAGAAAATACCAAAATCAAAAAAAAAAATCAATAACGAACCTAAAATTCTGCTTGAAAATATATTTATATCTTATTATTATAGAGATTATGTAACTATTGGCCCCTAACTGAAACTACATCACCACTGACGTCACGATTTCCTTAGGTATTTAGTTTATATTCTCTACGATTATAAAATAGTAATTGTTTAATCTTAATTAGCATCTTATTTATTTACGATGTCTCTATTAAATCTAGTTGAGTTAGATTTGCCGCAAAACTGCCAATATTATTAAGACATTTAAAATCCCGAAATCTGTGTTATACATCTCTATGAAATAAAGATTTGTATAGTATATGTTGGGAATATTTTGCATAATTATTTTAACAAAACTGGGTTTAATAAATAATTATTTGCTATTACTGATTTCTAATACTATCATGTTATTCTCAAACGTATTAAAAGCAATTGTATACATAATTTTATATAGAAATCAATTGAAATAACATTAAAATATGTTTATATTTATTCTAATCTAGTTTCGTTAGTATTTCTAATTTAATATAATATTTTATTACAAAATATTGCCCCTTAAACCCTCTTTCCTGTGGTCGAGGAGAGACAAATATTATTCCAATGACGATGAAGTGAAATCTGTAGTGAAGAAGTGTCTCAAAGAACAGGCAACATAATTTTATGGGGCAGGGATACATGCTCTCATTCGAAAGAGAAACATTGATAGAAACCGTGACTAAGTGGAGAAGTAGGGATGTGATCCACAGAGGACCAGTTTCATTTTGAGGTATGATACATTTTCCTGTGTTGATAATTATACCTGTCCTAAACAAAACGGCATTAATTTTTGACTCACCAATGTGGAGAAGTAGGGATGTGATCCACAGAGGGGAACTTCATTTTGATATATGATACATGTTCCTGTGTTGGTAATTATACCTCTCCTAAACAAAACGGCATTACATTTTGACTCACCCACACACACACACGAACACACACACACAGATATATATATATATATATATATATATATATATATATATATATATCAGATATCGCAAATGAAATGAGTGTAAACAGTTACTGAAGAATCACCAAAACGAATCCGTAACATATCAAGCCTTACACCGTGCAGTAACGAACTTACTATGATCCCTGCCTTAAATACAAAAAGAATACCCCATAAAATTAAATTATGAAAGATATCCTAATGAAAATATATATATATATATATATATATATATATAAATGTGTGTGTGTGTGAGATATTTCTAATGAAATCTTTGTAAGCAAAAGTAATCCGTGACAAAGAAACATAACCAGTCTTACACCGGAAACATATGTTTCTGCAAATTTTTTTCTATTGGATTGTCGTTATTTCAGACCCCTTATTATGTGAATAAACCCAGACGTTTTAATAATACGTTTCTTTCTTTTTTTTTCTATTAGTGGACAGATTAGAAGCTGTCGAGAACTGCCTATGATTAGACTGATACGTTTACACTATTATTCTCGTTTTGATTGTTTCTAGTGGATTGCCGTAATTCCAGACCCTTTATCTTTGGAATAAGCCCAGACCTTTTAATAATAGAGTTAGTCTTCTCGTTTTATTAGTGAGAGAATTACAACAGCTGTTGGCAACTGGCTATGATTAGACAGAGAATTTTGCACTATTATTCGAATTCTTCTTGTTTTGATCCTCCTTCTCTTCCATAGTATAATCACATCCGGTATTTTTCTGTGTTTTAATGTTTCCTTTCTTTCATTAGGCACAGCTCTAAACAGCCATAATTTAACTGATACTGCGCAGTAACGTACATACTATGATCACTGCCTTAAAAAACAACAACAACCGAATCACCCCAAAAACAATTATGAAAGATATCTTAATGAAACGGATTGGCAAGTTCTAGCGGCTGATTTTGTAAATAAGTTACCCTGTCATACAAAGAGATTTTGGATCAGATAATATACTTGAACTAGTAAATTTATCATGGTTATTCTCGAGAAGATTTCTTTCACAATAAATATATTTTGCTACTTACTACTCCAAACAGCCCTAATTTATCTGGTATAAATAAAGTGGCTCGTAATAATATAATTCAATGATAAAAAAAATACCGTATACAGACTTTCACCCCCACTCATCTAGATTGAGTTAAATAAATAAGGACACGAGTTTAATACTTAGCTCTTTTTAATTGTTACTTTTTAGGGGTAAAAAAGAATATAAATTAACTTAATATTTTTATCACTTTAACGCATTAAAGAAATGGAATTGAGTTTTTGTCATATTTTTTAGACCGGTCATGGACGGGGTACTTTTGCTAGGGCCGGGTTAGTTCAGTCGGTAGAGCGTTTGGCTAGAAACTACAAGGTTCCTAGTTCGATACCCATCCTCGCTAACTCAGCATATGAGTAGCACAGGGATCTGTGCGGTAAAGTAAGGAGCTGATGCTATTAAAATCAATATTTAACCATCATGAATAATTATCTTAACTCCCTAACTTTATATTTATTCTCATCACATAAAAAATGTTAACTTAAATCAATATTGCTAACAATATTCATAATAATGTTACACAAAAAACGTGGCTTTTTATTTTGGGCCAATGAAAATCAGCCATAAAAAAATTAAAAAAACAATAAAATTTCTAGCCGAAATCTTATTATAATGGAGATTTGGTGTCTGTCTAAATAAATTGTTTCTTCAAAATAACAGCTAAATTTTGAATAGATATTTTTTTCAGTTTGTTATGATATTATCTGGAGGGAATTTAATAATATGAAATCGGACTCAAAAGATTCGATGCACATCTAAATGCCATGTGTATGTACATGTGTGGGGGTCTGTAATCTGTTCCACTAACCCAGACTTTGATCAGTTAATATCAAAGATCTCGTATTGTGCAGTAAGGAACTTACGCAGTTTTCCTGTAGACACACGTCCTCACCCAGGCAGCTTGTTTTTATTGGTTATCGGCTATACCTACTTTCTGTGCCTACGCATTGTCAATTCACACCTGTCTTTTTAGGTGTCGAAGGTCGGTTCAATATGTTTGGTTTTCAGGGCCATGTTTGACACCAACGCATTTCCTGCGACCACGCACGAATCCTCTGGACCTGGTCCCCGGTTGCCAGCTTGTCGACTAGGCAATATATTTCACTAATCAGTAACCTGTGAATTTCAAACCAAAGCTCTTATTCAATCAAAAGAAAACTCCTCACTTCACTATTCTGGCTTATATGATATCTCCTACCAGCCAATTCCTTGTGATATTGTGTTAAAAACGGACGAGTGCCTACTTGTTGTGTCGGAGGGTTCCTGAGGAATTTGTAGCCACCGACAATGACCGAGTGTGGAAATGTGTTGATCAGGATAAAATGGTTGTCCCTCAGAGTAAAATTGATTTCTGTCTTAAAAATCCAACACCTAATTATGAAAGATCTCTTAATGAAAACGTATGGAAATTCTAGGGGCTGATTCTGTTAATAAGATCTCCTGTCCTACAAACAATTTTTAGATCAGATAATATACTTTATGCTACAATTTATGTTTCCAATATAGGTTGTAGATGAAAGCAGTTTTACAGTGGAGATACCTTGTTAACAATAACCAATAAACATTTCTGTGATTTCTAAATATTTTGGAGACCTTACATTTGGAATTACTCTCGTACTTGAACTTTATATTTCTTTTTCTCGTAATAATATTTCTCAATCAGGGTCTTTGGATATAACCCAGTAGGATAATTAAATTATTACAACGTTTGATATGTTTACTTAAGAGCTATTGCTAAATAGTTCAATATGTAAAAAGTATAATACTCTTGATTTAACTCTCCCCACTCTTTTTTTTTATTTACTTCTTTTCCTCATGTTCGATTGAGACAGATTATCTGTATCGCTTCTGCACACTCACCCCTCTCTCTATCTTTCCTCCTCTCTTTATCTTTCGCCTACTCTCTTTTTTCTTTTTTATTATATTTTTTCTGTGTAACATGTCATTTTTCTTCCCTTTCTTTCTTTATAATAAAAAGAAAATGGTTCATTATTTAGCTGAAGTGACGACACACAGAAGAAATAAGAATTCGGCAATAATGTGACACCTGATAATCACGATTTAAATTTATGAAATCATCTTAAACGATATGGACGGTCTGAGGATGATAACAGTCGGAAGTTTAAGAAACACGAGTATTGATATATAGATCTGTTTAATGCTCTCCTTCAGGTGTATTCCCTAGTGTTATATACCATCACTGAACCAGTCAAGGAACATGGAACACATAGATATATAAAAAGTATAAACTTATATTTATATTCCTCGATTGTGTGTAGACTGAGAGTCGTCGGTAGAGAATGCACATACACAGGAGTCATGTTGCTTTTTAAAAATCTTTTTAATGATTTAATTTCTCTGAGGAATTCTCTTTATAAAGAAATATAAATATTTTCCCATGAAGAAATGTTTTTGGTTTGATTTTATTTTGAAAGTGAAAGAAGGAGAGATTATTGTAGTGGTGAATGTAAGTTCTAAAAATGTTACAAGTTTGGATACCTGAAAAAGTACCCAACAATTGGCTCTTGATAGCTGAATAGAGTTGGAACCAATTTCAAATCCATCACTAGGAAAATCTAGGGATACCATACCACATAAAAGCTTATGCTAAAATGTTCTATGTACCAATAATTTGGTTATAGCCAGAGATTTGATATTATAATTATATATACTAGCAGAACCTGTGGACGTACCACAGTATGATAATCTATTTATTACGACGTTTGATATGTTTACTTAAGAGCTATTGCTAAATAGTTCAATTTGTAAAAAGTATAATAATCTTGGTTTAACTTTCTCTTGCTCATCTTTTCATTATGTTGATTGATTGAAACAGATGAGCATTATTTTGATCTGCCCAACCCAGATTTTAAGGTTCTTAAATAACTTTTTAACTCAATAGGGCCACGCCGCTTTGATCCTGATACCTACGCAGTTTTCCTGTAGACACGCGTCCTCGCCCAGGCAGCGTGTTTTTATTGGTTATCGGCTACACCTACTTTCTGTGCCTACCCATTGTTAATTCGCACCTGTCTTTCAGGTGTCGAAGGTCGGTTCAATATTTTCACGGCAATATCCTGGTTTGGTTTTCAGGCCCATGTTTGACACCAACGCATTTCCTGCGACCATGCACTAATCCTCCGCACGTGGTTCCCCCGGAATGTCAGCTTGTCGACCAGGCAATATATTACACTAATCAGTAACCTGTAATTTATACAAACCTCTTATTCAGTCTACAGAAAAGTCCTCACTTAACTGTCCTGCTTATATCATACCTCCTACCAGTTTTTCCTTGTGATATGTCTGTCTCTTCTGAATCTGAATATATTGTACTACTCAAGCGAGGGAATGAACTCATGACCACGGTATTCCATAAAAGACTGACACATACAATGTAATTATTTAGTCTGTTGAGTAACAGAATATAGTCCAAGGAAATATACTGTAAGCTAAATTTGAAAAATGATATCCTATAGATTGACTCCTTATTGCCGGTTACAAAGTTACACCTTAATTCGAGCACTCTGTAAGGCTGGGGTCAATCCTCTTATCTCTGTACGAAGATTATTCTTGAGCTGCAACAATGTCTCAAGCTGATGTACTCACTCTTAAATAACCTCAGAAAAGGGCGCCAAGCTGACAAAGCAGGTGAATGAGGACATTTGAATTCTGAATGTTTTGAAATTATTCTGCTACCAAAAATATTCTTTGTTGAAATTAAACACCTTCTCAATTGAAAGTAAAATTTAATTATGTTGGTTGGTTGGGTTATTGATTTTAACGGCATATCAACCCGTCTGGGTTATGTCATGCTTGACGATTAGGAAGTAATATATGTTGTGTATACTTATTCATACTTTTAATAATTGGTTTTAAAAATGTGTTAGCTCCATTGGGAATCATGTTGTATGGTATTGTTCATGTCTATATTCTATGGTATAATTTTATTTCCTTAAAAAAGACAGAATGTCCTCCATGTTGATATTTTCAAATAGATCTTTCATATTGTTTGCATTAAAAAAACGGTTTTTGATGTGAGCAAAAACCTGCGTTCCATGAATAAGTGTTCAACAGTCAAAGGTGTTTGACATGTTTCGCATTGTGGTTGTTGTTCTTGTTTGAGTATATAGGAGTGCGTTAGTCTTGTGTGACCAATGCGTAATCAGGACACAATTACATGTTCCTTTCTAGACTTTCTTAAAGTTCAATTATGATATATCGGACTGTTGTCCTAATCTATATTGTGTATAATCACAAGCTCCTGTAACTTCTGTTTTAGCTGTTTTTATTTATTATTTCAATTACTTTAAAATAAGTCATCTTCAGACGATTCAGATTCAAACAGCTAAAACATAGCTCGGTATTACAGTGGCCTGAGTATTGTTTCTATACAAAATAAAAATGAGGACAACATTCCGATATATCATAATTATTCATATTAAGCATTACCTCATAAATACACATAAAATACGTAAAATTCAATTATTTTTATTCATTCTTTCAGATTGTAACTTGACAATTATAATTTGCTTAGGTTACTCATAATATCTGAAAGATTATATGAAAATTAAATTTACAAAACATTTGTTAATTTAAAAAAATGTTTCAGTATTTCTTGGGTCACCCTATACTTTTCTTCATAATTACAAGTGTTTTTTGTGAGATAGTCAATTCAGTGCTATATATTTTATTAACGTTTTATCTACTTTTTCCTATTTTTCACTGTGGAAGATTTGTTTACTTCATATTATATATATATATATTAATGCCTACATCAACTTCAAAGTCAGCATCAAATTAATAAAAGAAAATGTGAACCTTTTGAAAATTTTTTCAAGTTCGTAGATAACCGGTGGCTTTATCGTGTGAATTACGGTTCTTGTTACAGAAAGTGTAAATTCAATATTTTTAAATTTTACACTGTTGGCTCAAATGATTTATATGTAACATAATGTAGTACTCATGACTAACAAATACTATCACGTACTGTATCTCAATCTGTTGGCGGGGGCTGTAGAATACGCTGACTGCACCTATGACCCTCCACCACCATAGGGGCTACCTATTGGCCGTGGATGGCAATCCATGATACTTGAGAACGGAATCCTGATGGATGATCAGTCAATGACAAGCAACACTTCACGTTGGCCCTTACTTGGGCTAGAAAGGTACACTGTGAACCCTCTCCCTTCCTGATCAATAGACTGGTCCCGTATCTTTTTTTATGAACTCATTGCACATTCGGTTTTCCGGTTAACGCCGGGGATCTAGCGAGCTTCAGCAGCTGGACTCATCGAGAGTTTAATAATAGCGTCGATTCCTGAGGCACCCATTGTGGGGGAATGCCCAGGGATCGACGAAATTTTTGTCTTTCCAACCCATGAGCTTCGGCTTGTGGGTAGGCCCACATTAAAACGAGGCCTTGTGCCCAGCCCATACAAGTGGGGTATGAGGCAAATACCTATATAATTGTCCCGACTCTATTGCTCAAAACGTCAACTCTTTTTATCATATATGTGCTTGAAGGCAGTGTCTGAGGGTCTTAATGTCCTGGGTATGGCGGTAAACTGCATCTAAAGGTGAGGTCCCTATTCTGGATCTCTGGGGAGAGTGGAGCGCTAATATCCTTGGGAAGGTAATTATCCAACTTTTCTCCCAAGGATAAATCGTTGGTCAGATTTTTTTTTTTAACCTTAGTTAGGCAAAACTCTGATTTAAATATTAGACTCCGCTTAAGAAATTGACCTTGTGTCACATCCTACTCATGTGGAGGATGTTGGTAAATATGTGTACACCAAACAATATTCCAACAAAAACTTCTTACGCATTAAGACAAATATTCCTTCAATATTTTGAATATTTTGAAAATATTGAATTAAAAAATTCTAAGTCTTTAAGAAAAGAAAATATCTTAACGTAACTTAGATGTGTATAATCTTAATTTATCGGAATGTTGTCCTCATCCTTATTCTGGTATGTAAAAACACAACGTTTTGACCTTTTATTATCCGGCCTTCTTCAGGTGTTCTGTCTATCTGAGCTTAGCAATGGTCCATCTTGTAAGATCGTTTTGAATAGTTTGTCCGTTGATCAAACAAGGCGTCATAGAACTTTTGAAGAACTCATTCACATAAGGACTTCCTTGCTTTTACACACCTATAAACCCGAAATGAAAGGAGCACGTGGTGTAATGGTTAAAGTCATGGGAAATGGACTCGTCGCCCCGACTTCAAATCCTGGACGTGGTAATTGCATTTCACTTAGCGCTAATACCATTGGAAAGGAATGAATCCTACTCCCCCTCCCGCTATGGGTAAATAGTAGGGCAGACTGGGCTCTTTAACCTTGGTTAGCAACCGGTCTAGGAGAAGGAAAACTCTGAATTTAAACCTGCTCGGTGGAGGGGTTGGTAAATATATGTAGGCACTCACAAGTAAACTATGGATTGTTTATCACAAAATGTTGACAGTTCTCATGGTCTACTCTCCCTCAGCTATGGATAAATAGTAGGATCTGGATAAATTTTTTTAAATAAAATTGAAAATATCTGAGTTGACGGTTATTTATTTTTATATTTATTCTATCAATGACTTTTTGAAAAACAAACAATTCTTTTTATTATTTTTATTTTGTTGTTACATTTAGTATCTTCTTTTTTCCTTTTTTTAATTTTGTCCAAATATTGAAGTGAAGCAATATGTCTATGTATAGTCTATTTAAATAAAAATAAATTCTCACAAATTGCATTTAGTTTTATTCACAAATATTCACAAAATGTTCAGTTCATATATGTTTAATTTTAAGAAAAAATTTTCATAATTATAATTGCAATTTTTTTTTCTTTTCTAATATAAAACTTTTTCCAGTTTTAATTTTGTAAAATAATCTTTTTTATATATATCTGTAAATTACCACCTTTTCTTTTTGAGGGGAAAATGTTTATTGATGTTTCCTGTAAAACTCGAAACGTAAATCCAATAGCATCAGTTATTTTTAGATTTTAAAAATTTATTTTCAAATCAATTTGATTCAAACTCAATTTGATTCATCCATTTCAATGATTGTTTCTGTAATTGTGTTCATCTAAAAATTCAAACAAATTAGATATTATCCTTTTTTTCGTCTTTTCTCAAGGGATGTGTTCCTCTATCTTCCAATTATTGTTATTATGACGTCAATGGGATTTCAAAAGGGGAATCGTAGAAATGTAGGGATCACTGGCGGTGATATTAAAGGTTATACAGTTTCATAAAAAGCATCTAAGTGACGCTGGGGGATGATTTTAATACAGTTCTTTGGCTTGTCTCTTCGAGACTAACTTCAAGGCTTTGACAGAATGCATTGATGCTTGTTTACAAATAAGGATTCCGTTTCCTGTAATATTCGTCTTTATTGATTTATGCATTGAAGCTCTCCAAAAATATGAATACAATTCGTTTCGATTCATGGTTATTGTTGTACCGGCCGTTCCTACAGTGGAGAATATACACCGGTTCTCACTATAAATAGTGAGACACCGAGTGAAAAGGTTGTACTGTTACCGTTTAACGGCAAGCTAGCCGTTCTTTACCATTATTGTAAATACACTTGTCTTATTTTACCCTACCTCGACTTGACTTCTTTTTTACTGTTGGATTAACATCACAACAGTTATGTTCTCGAGATTTGAATTGGTTGGTTGATTGGACTTTACGGCATGTCAATACTTGCAAAAAGATGTTTTGTTTTTATCATTCTCTATGAGTATTAAGAAAACGTTTTAACTCTATCAACATTCATTTTTTATTTCATTTTTTCTTTTTAACCCATAGATGGGACCTAAAAAAGTACTACCACTCCGGCTAAAATGTGTGTGTGTGTATATATATATATATATATATATATATATATATATATATATAAATTTAACATTATGATATATATGTATACTATCGATAAATCAAATAGTGGGGTTGTGTGATCAAACAATGTGTTTATTTTTATATGATATGTGGAGGATATGTGCTTAATTGAAGTCATACCTAATTTGAAAATTAATTAGTTAATAATTAATGAATTTAGGCGGGCATATATGTTCAAATGCAATTAATGAATTTAGGCGGGCATATATGTTCAAATGTAAGGCTAAACAATTTGAAATTTTCTAGATTTGTTTAGCCTTACATTTGAATATATATGCCCGCCTAAATTCATTAATTATTAACTAATTAATTTTCAAAATTAGGTATGACTTCAATTAAGCATATATCCTCCAATATATACATACACACAACACACACACACACACATATATATATATATATATATATATATATATATATATATATATATATATATAAGCACCTACATGAGTCAGGCACTATCTAGATTTCATCCGAATGGTTCTTCAGGA
>CM042155.1:2860513-2875513 GCA_023376005.1 Doryteuthis pealeii
AGTAATCTGGATGGTATCAATTCTTCCTCTGATTTCCAACTACAATTGGTATCACTTTCACATCTTTTTCAATTCTCTGGCAAGGTCCAGGTAATTCTTCTTCTGCTTCTTCTTATTATTATTATTACGTTTGTTCCTTAATCTTCGGACCGATAACATCTTGCAACAACCTCTGGTTAAAATTGCGACCGTACAAATCGTCCAAGATGGAATGTAAATATGTAAATCCTGATTATCTGATGCTGCTTACCGACGAATTCTCATTTCTTATAAGTGTTGTCGCATCAGCTAAATAATAGAACATTCCGTTTTTATTATAAAGAATAAAAGGGAAAAAATAGGGCATACTACACAACAGAATATGAGAAAGAATTATTAGGGAAAGAGATAGAGAGGGAGTATAACGCTAATATGTTTCTATCGGACATAATGCAAACATAAGAAGAAGGAAAGAAAGAAATAATGAGAAAGAGTTAAATCAAGATTATCATAATTTTTACATACTATTTTGAAATAGCTTTTAAGTAAAAATATCAAACGTTTTCATAATCAAATTGTTATACTGAGCTATAACCACGGGTCATAGTAGTTAGTATTATTATGAGATTTTCACACCAACGGCAGCCGGGAGGCTGAGTGACATCAAGTCTCCCAGGTCTCCGGGTTCTTCTGAGTATTCTAGCCGATCTTAACAGTGCTGTAGTTTGGATGGTCTCATTATTATTATTATTATTATTATTATTATTATTATTATTATTATCTACTCCTCTTGAGTTTTCACATCAGCATTAACTGATGGTCTTTCACTGGAGTCTGAGTGACAGCAAGTCTCCTCAGGTCTCCCGGACTCTTCTGAATATTCTAGCTGATCTTAACAGTGCTGTAATTTGGATGGTCTCAATTCTTCCTCTGATTTCCAGTTCATTCAAATTCTTTTCCAGAGTTTTGGGGATCGTTCCAAGACCACCAATTACATATTATTATTATTATTATGTTTTCACATCTACCGGTTCACTGGAAGGCTGAGAAACACCAATTCTCTTCAGGTCTCCCGGACTCTTCTGTATATTGTAGCCGATCTTAACAGCGCTGTAATTTGGATGGTCTCAATTCTTCCTCTGATTTCCAGTTCATTCAAATTCTTTTCCAGCGTTTTGAGGGCCATTCCAAGGGCACCCTTACATATTATTATTATTATTATTATTATTATTATTATTATTGTTATTATCCAGGTTCTTATGACTTGTTCTGTGTGTCATAAATTATTGGCTTACAGATTGGCTTTCATTTTTTTATCCTTGCGTGTATTCAGGTTGATTTTCTCATTCATCAACCTGTTCCGCATTATGAATAGTGGTCAAGGAATCGCGTTCATTTTACGTTCATGTTTACACATTTTGTATACATATTCACCAACCCTTCTGCACGAGCGTGATGGGACAATTGGTAAATTTCTTAAACTGGTTTTTACAGGTTTGAATTCAGAGTTTTTCATTCTCTTATACTGGTCGCCTAACCAAGGTTAAAGAGCCCAGTCTGACTTACTATTTACCCATAGCTGGAGGGAGAATAATTGGATGCATACATTTCCCATGGGTATTGTCATTGAGTCCATTTCCTATAACCATTACAATACCCGCTTCCTTTTTCTAGTTGTTTATTAATGGCTTTTTTTTATAACACGGCCCTATCAAATATAAATAATTCTTAAACAGATAGGTGGGACCCTAACAGGTAATGTAGCGTGGTCACAGCACCATAAAAGACTTAAGGCGTCTAGTAGTAGGTGTTGAGTTGTTTTGGATATAAGGTGTGTGCTAGATATTCACTTTTATTTATAGACTCGCCGAGAATCATATGATTAAACTCTTCGCCAATCACTGGCAGTACTCTGCTGCTGATATAATATTTATACCGGGTGTACTAGTCATAACTGCTTTAAACCTTCGTGGACAACGGACATAAGATTGTATCACTGGACCTTTACCAATACGTTGGATAGGACTTATTCGCAGGATAGGACTTATACACTTACCAAAGGATTCCATAACTCAGGACTTACTTACTTAAGCCCTTTTCAACTGGCCAAGGATGGCATTTAAAAACTTAACAGTAGGACTAGTTAGCTCGTGGGTCACACACATACAACAACATTCACATAGGCAGTGCGTTTAACCCCCCCCCAAAAAAAAAAAAAACAACAAAAAAACAACATATGAAAGAATGGTAGGCCGCAGATGAAAAAAAAGGAACTGTTTATTTCTCGATCGCTTCCAGGCTTCTTTTCAGAGAGGAAGAGTATGGTCAAACTTTTCTATCATAAATTGCATTCGTTACCACTATGAGTGCTGCTCACGGTCAGTCAAATAAAACGCCTTGCGGAGCCCGAAAAAACGACGTCCGTTTTCTAGAGAGACCCTACCAAAAAGATAGAGTTCCTTTACTTTCGTTTGTGCCGCGGGATGAGGGGAAGGGACATATACCGTTTCGCTCTTCAGGAGAAAATTTGGGACTTCCGTTTTTTTATAGTTCAGGGGTCATGGACCGGTCATTGGCTGACATACAGTGAGTGCTTAGAATCTAAACAAATTATTTTCTTTTCGTTCTTATCTTTTTCTCTCTCTTTTCTCTTTATCCAGAAATCCGATTACCGTTTTCCTTTCAATCCTAATTTTCCATAGACCGTTTTAATTACGCTACAATACTACCACTCCTGGTCAGAGTGGACATGGGAGTAATGTCTCTGAAGAGGTTCTCCATAAACTCCAGATCTTTAGAAATGGAGTCTTACCACCAGATACAGTTTAGTGTCATACACATTACATTCATTTTTTGAAGGGTGGGAGTCTTACCTATCCTCAGGGAAAACAGTCGGCGTATTCTATACCTTTATATGCAGGCGGTGATTTTATATGATGATTGCATAAAAGTGGAACGGTATTGACTAGTGGTCCACGTAAAATTACTGGAGTTCCACACACAAAAAATACCGATTTGGGGGTTTCGGTGATATTTTAGTGGTCCATAAAGCAATTCTACTTCAGAACAATTGTTATTACTGAGAATTGAACTTCTAGAATTGATCTTCTAAAGTAATCTACGCCATATTTAAAATGGAGTTTTATTACCAGATTACGTTCATTTTTGGATGGTGGGAGTCTTACGTATCTTCAGGACACAGAGCCGGTGTATCCTGAACCTTGCCAACCGGGTAGGGATTTTATAACAATGTTATTACTGAGAATTAAACTTGTACAGTAATCTACGCCATATTTAAAATGTTAAAGTAGAAATATTAGTGTAGCTTTGATTTTTTTTATGGCAATTAAATAGAAGAAAAAAACTTTAAATTTGACAGTGTTGTAAATTTTAAATTCATACGTATTACAAAGTCAATGTAATTTTTTTCAGTGTTCTCACACGGGTTCACATGGATCTCAGAGTCCATGTAACATTAGAGGGGATACACACAAAATATCAAGAATAAAATGGATACCTGGGATAAAAAAGTGTTGAGAACTACTGGTTTAGACTTTTATTTTTATAGATTCATTTAAGCATTTCATGCAAAGATATTTCAGGATATTTCACATACACAAAATAGTTTTTTTATCAAACTTTTCAAACATTGATTTTTTAGAATTATTGTAATTTTTCTAATTTTCCTAGAACGTTGGAATGTATTGTATACATTGAGGTTACACAAAATAGTTTTTTTTATCAAACTTTTTAGATATTAATTTTTATAATTATTGCTTTTTTAAATTAGAAATTTAAATTAAATTAATGACGTTGATTTTCGTGACTTTAACAAGGAAAATATTATATCAACGAAATTAACGAAATCTATTTTGAATAATTCAAACTAGACCGACCGAACGAACGAGAATTTTCTTGCTAAAAATTGTTGACCAAAGCATTACAATTATTTTCTACGGCGACGAGTATACAGACCGAAAGATAGCCAAAAGAATGAAATAACAAGCCAAAATGTCAGTAAAAAGGAAGCCATGGGTAGCAGCGTGGTGGATGTGAGAAACGGCAGATGATCCCATACTGGGACAATGGCGGGGCTCATATGATGCTGAGCGGAGGAACCCTAAACGGGTCAACGGCCAGGATCAAACGGTTCAGTTAGGAAACTACTGCTCTTCATCTCTAAGACTAGCGCCTATTGATGAGTCAACAGCCACTGATAGATATCCATGACATTCATAGATATCCGTGCTGAAAGCGCGACATGATGATGATGATTATTGCAATTTTTAAAATTTTCCTAGAACGTTGGAACGTATTGTATACATTGAGGTTACACAAAATAGTTTTTATTTTTATCAAACTTTTAAATATTAATTTTTATAATTATTGCAATTTTTAAACATTTTCCTAGAACGTTGGAACGTATTGTATATATTGAGGTTACACAAAATAGTTTTTTTTATCAAACTTTTTAAATATTAATTTTTATAATTATTGAAATTTTTCTTATTTTTCTAGAACCTTGGAACGTATTGTATACATCGAGTACACATTTTTTATATAATGCAATTTGACTCAATTGAATTAACGCAAAAAGCACCGAGTATTTTGATGTCGTGTCAATGTCTTGTATTGCTTAGATTGATAAAGGAATAACTAATTGAATTTCATATCTATATAATCAGTATCAAAATATACAATGAAAAACATGCACACAAGTAAAAAAAAATACTTTCAACTGTGCAGATCCAAATTGATACCAAAATAACGCACATAATGACGTATCATTTATTTGGAACGCCAAAGTTAATTAACCTCTACGTGTGCCATATTCATAATTACAGAGAAAGTTCGAATGTATTTCTGACTCGCAACCCAAAATACAAAGAGTTTATTGCTTGCTATTAAGACCATTATCTTCTGAAAATGATCAATCATTTGTTTATGCCGTATTTAAACTGTCGAATAATTACGCGCGTAACAGCCACACCCACCTAAGATTATCAACTTCCGTTGGTTGCTTTTAAGAATAATCAAAGTGACACAGACTCGTTGTGAGTAAAGAAGTAACGATAATAAATGAAAAAAACACATCATAAAAAGATGAATCAATACGGCAGAACAGTTAATAAAGACAAATGACTAATATTGATAAGAAACAGCGTCAGAATTATTGTTTGTAGAAATAAGAGAAGTCTAAAAAAATAAAAATAAATTACTCACTTTAATGGTTAGATGGGACCTTAACACGTACTATTACTCCGGTTCAGGGTGGACCTAAGAGCAATGGCATTGAAAGATTTGATTTGTTTCACGGCATATCAACCTCGGTGGGTCATTTAATGCCGACCAAATTTTGGGTTCATAGCAGTAGTTTGGTAGAAAACAAAATGTATATACGTATAGATTTTAACTATTGTTTAATTGTTCATATTTTTTTAGTACAATCCCACTTCTTTTAGGAAATGTAAAATTCTGGATGGTCTTATTTTCGTGGAAAGTTATTTTTTAAATGACTTGTTTGGTAGTATTTTGTACGCTCTAGATCAAAGTCTACACACTCTAGCAGTATATGCTTATAGAAGGGGGGAAATAGATGTTCGTATCAACAAGCTCCCGCCGAGAGGGGGGGGGCAAAAACAAGCGAATCCACAGTCTTCCAGCAAGCCAAACCTTCCCCTGGTCAACACGTTCCTCGTCCTCGCCTAGCAGCTGCAAAATCCGTCACCGTAGTCGAAAATGATTTTTAGCAGTTCAAAATCACATTTCTTTACTCGGTCGTTCGCGTCAGTCAACCTGCTAATGCTGACTCCTCACTGACCAGCGCTTGACTCACATGCCATTTATGTACGTATTTACCGAAACATCCTGGCACTTCGCGTCCGTCCAGTGCCTAAATTGCATCTGCTTTCGCATGCGGCAGGACGCGGGTTCGATCCCGGCAGGCAAGACAATGTCTTGTTTATTTTCGTTCTCCGTCATAATGCTTCACGGTAAATATCTCTTGGCATGTAGTATATATTGGGGATTGTGTTCCCTATAGTAAATGATGATGGGTGATGTAGGTGTGGCCAATGTAAAGGCGAATCAGCCCAACCTGTTCTCTTCTATTTTTGTTGTATTTTAAGTTTCATTCTCCAATGATAGGTGTAATGTTTTGGAGTTGCATGGAAAGGGTATTCCACACTCCACAAAGTTCCAGAATTGGAAACTTACCAGAAAATGCAGTTTCACGTTTAACCCTCTTCAGAGGCGTATTCAGTAGCCCTAGACGACAGGTCGGTAATCGCTGTTCATTTCACAAACACGTCATATGTACGATTAGTGTGTGTGTGTATGTGTGTGTGTGTAGAACAATTAATGAAGACAAATGACTAATATGAATAAGAAACAGTGTCAGAAATATCGATTGTAGAAATAAGAGAAGTGTAAAAAAAAAATTAGTCAGTTTTCTGGTTGGTTGGTTGGCTGGTTGCATTTTTACCGTACGTGAATCCTTGGGTTATTTTATGCCAAAGGCGTTTTTTTTATTTTATTCATTCTAGTTGATTATTCAATTTTTAAACATATTTTTAAAACTCATCTTTTGAATTATTTAGCAAAATAATGTGCTACTTCTACGCTGAGTTAGAGAGGGCCGGTATCAAAACACGAAACCTGTGGTACCCATGCGGACACTCTACTGACTGACCAGTAAAATAATTATTTCTGAGACATTTAGTCATAAACCTAAAGTATGTATTTTGAATTAATTCCAATACGTTTGCTGGAGCTCGGGGAATGTGGAGTACCCCTTCATCACCATTACTCCCAGGTCCACTCTGACCCGGAGCCATAGTACCTGTTAGGTTCCTATCTATGCGTTAAATAGAAAAAATATCTTTTTTTTTTTAAATTGAGTACCCATCAAGAATGAATTTATTTCAAAAACCCTGTCGGCATAAACCGAGGTTGATTTGCCGTAAAACAAAAAAATGATCAAACAATCTTTCTTTTAAGCATCACCATTAAAATCATTATTTTTGAGACATTTAGTAATACACTTAAAGTCTGTATTTTGAATTAATTCCAAAATGTTTGCTCTCGTGGAAACAACGATTGGCAAAGTAGTCAATCAATATCGATACTAGTCTCAATTTCCTCTAAGGAAATAGGGAAATCTCAACAAAAATGCTGGAAGGGTTGCACAGCCAATCATCAGACTCATCTTGACTTGGAATGTTGAACTTCAGTAGCCCAGAAAATTTGATACGACCAGCAGGTGCTCAAGTTACAACATCTTGTCAGAATTTGTCTTTACAGAGATGAACGGGGGTATGTTTAGTATTTTCTCTTCTTACCTTCCGTATTCTCCGACTAACTCCAACACAGAAGGAGGGGAGTTAAAGCCTCCAGCTCCAGCTCCAGTTCTTGTTGAATAAAATTGTCATTCTTCTGAGAGAAATAATAAAAAATTATCCGTACTTTCGCCATAACATCTTTGTTGTTGTCACGTAAAACACATGAAATAACTTAGAAAATAATATCGAACTCAGGTTTTCATTTTCTCATTTCTTTCATGCTTCTAATAATAAAAAAATGTTTTCCATATATATATATATATATATATATATATATATATATTTATAAAAAAAGGAAGGTCCGCAAAATGTATTTTATTCTCATTTTTTTCTGAGAACAAAATACATTTTGCGGACCTTCCTTTTTTTTTTTATAAAATATTGAATTTTCTCTCGTTGGAACCAGAACAACATTTTATATATATATATATATATATATATATATATATATATAGAGAGAGAGAGAGAGGGTGATTAATAGATAGATAGAAATATACACATACAGGAATAGACTCATCAGATATACCAACAAAGAAGCATACGTGGACTCCACAACAAATCTCTCTCTAATATATATATATATATATATATATATATATAAATGTGTGTGTGTGTGTGTGTGTGTGTGTGTGTGTGTATGTATTATTTAATTGAAAAATGGACAAAGAGATCCAGTCCAGAATAGCTAAGGCAAGCACTGTATTCGTCAATCTAAAGCATCAAATATGGAATACCTATGATGTATCTCTTGAAATAAAAATTGACATCCACAGAGCAGTCGTGCTTTCAACTCTATTATATGGTGCTAAAATTTCGAAATTTTACCGGAAACACATAAACCACCTTGATGCCTTTCACATGCGCTGTCTTCGTGCCATTTGCGGTATTAAATGGGATGATAGAGTGGAAAATAGTGCAATACTAAAACATGTAACAACATTGCAGGCATTGAAACCTTACTAGCAAGGGTTCAGCTTAGTTGGGCTGGTCACGTTGTCAGAATGAATGAGAACAGGCTTTCAAAGAAGATATTATACGGACAATTACCAAATGCTAAGCGTTCTATTGGACCTCTCACGCTATAAAGACAAATTGAAGAACAATTTGAAACTCCTCAGTATTAACCTGAGTGCATGGGAAAATCTAGCACCAAAACGGAAAGCATGGCGTAAGAAATGTTTCGCTAAATTAAAGAGCTTTGAAGAAAATAGATTGAAACATCGAGATCAGCTCCGTCTAACTTTAAAACAAAAACATCTGACTCCCGGCTTTAGGAAATTTCATCTGTCAGTGTGGCTTCATAGTTCGTAGCAAGGCTGGGCTGCTATCACACTCGAGAAAACACAAAATGTCTTCTTGATAGAATGCACAACATGGAAGGAAACAAATCACTCACTGCTCACCCTTATCTATCGTTCACGATAGGAGAGTCCACCATATATATATATATATATATATATATATATATTATATATATATATATGTATTAAGAAAGAATGAAAAAACACGGGTTTAAATGAGTTAAGTGGTGAGTTTATTGGCATAAACTTCAGGGCATTTATTGGTATATGGAAGGTAATAAGACATTTTTATCACAGAATAACGAGAAAAGCGAGTGGTAGTCCTTGTTCATCAGTCTGTTTAAAATTTGAGGTTTGAAAAAAGGAGACGGTTTGAAGTATGACGTCAAATATTCTCTTTTACGGTGTGAGTATGGTATTGTTTAAGTGTGTGTATCGAAAAGAAAGCATTGTGCATTTTTTAGGTGTGTGTTTGCGTGTGTGTGTATAAATCTTTTGCGATAAACGACAGCGAAACAAACCTCAAGGTTGTGTGTGTGTGTGTGTGTGTGTGTGTGTGTGAAGATGATCTATTTAATAGATCGAAACACTGCAGCGTCGGCCAATAAACTCACCACTTAACTCATTTAAACCTGTGTTTTTTTCATTCTGTCTTAATGCACTACATACCGTCAGATTCACTTCCTTTTCTTCACACACACACACGTCTACTTGCCTGCTATGGCAGGGGCGTGTAATAGTTTCCTTGACAAGGTTAATTTCGCAGGGATTGTTCGCTATGTACCGGCGGCCGAACGGATATGGTCTCTGACTATGCCTGTGAAGTCCCGGTTTCAATTCCTGTCGGAGGGGAGTCGTTAGTATACATCGCTGAAGAGACTTAATAAAGTCAAAACAGTCTGTACGGTGTTCTGCATGGCGAGCCATCCTTTGCGGGATTTACTTGTCAAGTTTATTTTCTATAATTATCGAATTTTATACGATACATGCATTTATAATTGCCTTCAAGCAAAAATAAAATAATATATATATATATAATATATATATATATATATATATATATATATATATATATACTATTAATAAAACCAGGTCTATATTTGGAAATAATACTCATGTTTCTACACTATTAATTGCAGAAGGAGACTTCAGATGCTTTAAGTTCTCATTAAAAATAAATGCACTAAATGAGAAATCGTTTACCCTGGGAAACGGTATTTAACCACATTTAGTAACTGATAGACACTACGTCACCAGAACTAACAAGAATTCCAAATCACGCTCTGACCTGATTTGAAAACATTATATGTAGTAAAACCATCCTGTATGTTGAGGCTGTAAAATACGCTTACTGCACCTCTGTAGAGAGATAATACCCCCATTAGGGCCACCTGTTTACCATGGGTAACAACCCCTGATTCTTAAGGATGGAATTCTGGTGGTTGAGCAGTCCATGGGATGCGACACTCCACTTTGGACCTTATTTAGTGTTGGAGTTTTTTGGGATATATATATATATTTACCAACTCCTCCGCGCGAGCAGGATGTGACACAAGGTCAATTTCTTAAGCGGAGTTTTACAGGTTTTTTGAATTCAGAGTTTTCCTTCTCCTAGACCGGTTACCTAGCCAGGGTTAAAGAGCCCAGTCTACCCTGCTATTTACCCATAGCTGGAGGGAGAATTGGATTCATACCTTTCCCAAGGGTATTAGCGCTATGTGAAATTCAAACAGCTTTTTTTGGGATATAAGGCGTGTGACAGATGCCTACTCCTAAATATAGACTCGTTGACTATCACGTGACCTGAGAAAGATTCTTATTCCCCAATCACTGGCAGTCCTGCTGCTGCTGTTGTTGTATTTATACTAGTCTGATTCTTAACCATGGCTTATTGCTATTTGGATCATCTTGGATGACGGACTTACAAAGAATACTATAATACCGGATACTTATTGGCTTGCTTACTTATTTACTACATCTGGAACTAAGGATGCCGGCCAGATACTCAACATTTAGTCTAGACAGGCGGTGAAATAGCTGATACGATCACACCTTCGCATCTATATGATTGCCCCGACCATATTGCTTTTAAGACAACCCCCAACACAAGGGGAAAAGAAGGTCAAGTTCATAGGATATCTCTAACAATAAAAGAATAATCGTCTAGAAGCTATGTTGCTGCAAGAGGTAACTAATCTAGCAGCATTTACATTTCTAAAGCGGGTCTTCAAAAATGATTTTTTAGATTGTTATACTATGGGCTGGTGGATGAGGGTCTTAGTGTACAGGGTATGACGTTAAACTGCATCTAGCAAAGTTCCAATACTGAAGCTATGGGGAGTGTAGGGTACCCCTACATCGCCATTACTCCCAGGTCAACTCTTTATTGCCCCATCTATGGGTTATATAGATCAATATTGCATGATGCGTAGTGCAATGGTTAAAGTCCTGGGAAATGGACTCGTCGCCCCGAGTTCAAATCCTGGACGTGTTATTGCATTTCACTTAGCGCTAATACCTTTGGGAAAGGTATGAATCCTACTCTCCCTCCAGCTATGGGTAAATAGCAGGGCAGACTGGACTCTTTAACCATGGCTAGGTAACCAGTCTAGGAGAAGGAAAACTCTGAATTCAAACCTGTTAAACTCCGCTTAAGAAATTGACCTTGTGTCGCATCCTGCTCGTGCGGTGGGGTTGGCAAATATATATATATATATAGATCAATATTGATTAAAAGACATAGGTATAAACTTGACTTATAAAATTGAATATCTAACAAGGATGAATAAAACAAAACGTCTTCGGCGTAATTTAATCCAAGGGTTGACATGCTGTGAAATACAATTAATTAAACCAGCCTAGCAACCAATAGTAAAACGCAAACTCAACAGTGTGGCCTATTGTCGGTATCAGCTTGATAGCGAAAGGAATCTATCTCATTTTTTTTACTAATGCTAGACCAGAGACATTGTTGTTGCGTCTTAAGTAGAGCGCCACACCTATCATCAACTCCTCGTTTTTACCGCGCAGATCAAATCCATGCACTTACTGATGAGTTAGCGTAGGCCGGAATGTTGTGATTTCTAGGTGGATGTTTTACCGAGTGAGCTAAACCGATACCAATTTTGTACTTTTGTATTAATAATCATATTATTACTTGGATTAATTGTTTGATAGTCAGAATGGCAAGAATATTATAAAATGGTTTCTGCTAAAATTGACCTTGAGTGTATTTCGATATTTTCAGCACCTGAGCTTTTAGAAGGAAAGCTGTATGATTATTCAGCAGATATGTGGAGCTCAGGGGTGATATTATTTATTCTGTGCGTATCATTCATTTAGCCTATATACAATTTTGATTATATCTTTTATATTAACCACACTGTTTGCTCCTGTTGAAAAGAGAGAATCAGCTGATGCCTCCTCTTCATTTTCATAGTAAGTAAAGTAAAGTCGTCGGGGTGGCCTAAAGTCAGCGAGGGAGTCTATCTCCTTTTCAATAGCGCTAGATCAAGGAGATTGTTTGGGCGTCTGAGGTGGAGCGCCATACCTACCATCAGCTCCTTACTTTACCGCACAGATCCCTGTGCTACTCATACGCTGAGTTGGCGAGGATCGGTATCGAACTAGGAACCTTGTGGTTTCTAGCCGAACGCTCTACCGACTGAGCTAACCCGGCCCCTGATTATATTTACAAGAAGCATGGTAACACAATTGGTTAGAGCAATATTTCAGCTATAAAACACTATTTTATCACATGGAAACTACTCATCAGCAATGGAAAAGAGTCTGCATGCTGCATTCATCTGCTATGATGAGTGTTTTTATCAGGAAAATGTTGTCCATCTTCCATTGTCCTGATTCACACAGATGAACTGATTGAGATGTTCTTCAGTTTGGTTTGTTTTTTTGTTTTTTCGTTTTGTTTTGTTTTACGGCATATCAACCTCAGTAGGTCATTTAATGCCGATTAAGTTTTGAAATAAATCAATTCTTAATGGATAATACAATTTTTTTATGAATACATTTTTCTACTTAACCCATAGATGGGACCCTAACAAGTACTACCACTCCGGGTCAGAGTGGACCAGGGAGCAATTGTGATGAATGGGGTGCTCCACATTCCCCAAATCTCCAAAACTGGAACCTCACCATCAGATAGAGTTTAACGTCATTCCCAGGACATGTAGACCCGCAGCCACCGCCTTCTAGCACCCATATGATAAAAAGGGATAGGGGCTTGCCATAAGGGCAATAGGGTTGGGAAAATCATATAGGTGCTAGGGCTTGACGTGACCAGCCGATTGATCGGAGGGGGCCTCTCCGACCGCCCGTCTAGCCCAAGATAGGGCCAAAGTGGAGTATTGCATGTCATGAACTGCTCATCCACCTGGGCTCTATCCTTAAGCATCACGGGTCGGTACCCACGGCCAACAGGTGGCCCCATTGGGGGAGTCTTACCCCTCTGCATAGGTGCAGTCGGTGCATTCTGACGCCCCAGCCGACGGGGCGGTCAGTTTGGTTTGGTTGGGGCCAAAAAAAGAAGTGCAATTAAATCAAACACTGTTACTGCCAAAAAAAAGTGCAAAATGGCTCTGGATAAAAAAAGCAGCATGGGGCCAAACAAAAATAATAGCCAGCAAAACCTCAATTAGTTTTCCCAATTCTTCCATCGACCAATAAACAAAATCACTTAAAAATCATAACTTTCATAATCAACTTCTATGCGAGAGTAATTTGATATAGATTTTTTGCCATATCTTTTCCAGTGACAAACAATAATAAATGCTTTTTTCTTCTTAATAATAAACAACGATAGCGCTACAACTCATAATTATGGACACTTTTTATATTCAATCAAACTATCCAAACGTTCAGTTGTAAGAGAAACAAAATAAAAGTTACTAAGGCATCACTCGTTATTCATATTCAATAATATATATAAACAATTAGGAATATTTTTTGTCTTCCCAGACTAGACAGACAGACGTTTTGAGAAAACACTACTAAATTTTTTATAGTTATTTACTAAATCTTACCTCAAATGTGACAAAAGGCCAGAAATATAGGTCGCCCAGTGAAAATCAAACTCACTAATAATGGTCCACGAATCTAGATTGTTAACCATTACACTACATTATTTATGCTTGCTGCAATCAGGAGAAGGTTTTAACGTACTTTTTCTTGGTTACGCAAAGGGGAAAAGAAGGTCAAGTTCATAGGATATCTCTAACGATAAAAGAATAATCCTCTAGAAGCCATGTTGCTGCAAGAGGTAACTAATGTAGCAGCATTTACATTTCTAAAGCGGGTCTTCAAAAAATGATTTTTTAGATTTTTGTACTTCTAAGGCATTTATATATTCAGTTGATTATCCTCATGAATAATAAGGAACTGTTTTGTTGCTATTACTGGAAGTAAAGTCGCTGGAGGGGTCAATTTTCGGTATAAGCCGAGTTCAGCTCTAACGATAAAAAACATTACATGTGGAGCGCTTCAACACACACACAACTCACATACAACCCCCCGCCGCCATATATAAATTAATATACATAATATGGAGTTTAATATATATAATATATATATATAAGTTAAAAGAAAGGAAATGAATCCGACGATATGAGTATAGATAAAAGGATAGGAAAACAACACAATATGCTGTTAAAATGAAAACATTTTATAACATATTCATAGCTAATAATACTTTTTTACTTTATATATAAGAAAAATAAAAAATAGAAAAATAAAAAATTACAAAATTAATTTTTAAACTTTTTTGCAACATCAAGTTTTTTGTTTTGAATTCATATGACTTTTTTTGCAACATAAATGCTTTCGTTTTGAATTCATATTATTTTCGTCTCCGCTATTGATAAGTCTGGAGTATAAACAAGCTCTGAAGATGATTTTTATAAAATCGAAATATTGTTCAATATTAGCTATGAATATGTTATAAAATGTTTTCACTTTAACAACATATTGTGTTGTTTTCATATCCTTATATATATATATATATATATATATATATATATATATATATAGAGAGAGAGAGACAGACAGAGACAGAGACAGAAATAGATAGATAGATAGATAGATAGATAGTGCTCAATTTCGTTGATAAGGCATGTATATATAAGTTGTGATATTGTGGACATGAAGTCAACAGCACTTCGTTACTGACAATTTCAAATTGGTTTGAAAATCACATAGGTGAGAAGCTATCAGTAAACAAACTTCATTGACTTCTGGTTCACGCTACCATCACTTTTTTATATGAGAGAGAGAGAGAGAGAGAGAGAGAGAGAGAGAGAGAGAGAGAGAGAGAGAGAGAGAGAAGGGGGCATAATTCTCGGATCATTCCTTTTCATAAGATCATTTTT
>CM042155.1:2880513-2903013 GCA_023376005.1 Doryteuthis pealeii
GGCAAGGTCCAGATATTTGTCCATTTTTTTCATTTTCCTTTAGCTTTACCCTGTGATCTGCTGGCACTGCAAAATCCACCAGTTGACAAGTTCTTTCTTTTTTGTTTATCAACACTAGGTCTGGTCTTCTTGCTGGGATAAGGTGATCCGTTTTTATTTCAAAGTCCCAGAGAACTATTATTATTTATTATCATTATTATTATTATTATTATTATTATTATTATTAGTAGTAGTAGTAGTAGTATTTTGCTCCCTTGGAGATTTCACACACATCTTAGGCGGTGATTCACTGGAGGCTGAGGGACAGCAAGTCTCCTCAGGTCTACAGTACTCTTCTGGGTATTCTAGCCGATCTTAACAATGCCGTTGTTTGGATGGTCTCGATTCTTCCTCTTATCTCCAGTTCATCCGAACTCTTTTTCAGACCCTTGGGGACCGTTTCAAGGGCATCGATTACACTTGATACGACCTTTACTTTCACATTCAACGGCTTTCTCAGTTCAATGTCCAAGTTTTTGTTTATCCTTGTAATAATAGTAATAGTCGTTATATTTTATATATTCCTACGTATATGTCAAATGTCTGGTGTTTATAACTGGAAATTGAGTAACAGCAAATTTCCTCAAATCATCGCAGACACTAGTATCAGCGTCCTTAGAGTGACATGGTATTGTAGTTTTGTTTTACGGCATATCAACCCTTTTCGGGTCATTTAATGCCGAATCAAATCGTTTTGATATTCCGTTTCTTATAGTACCTGCTGTTGTTTAAATGGTTACACATCTAAGTATTGAACAGACTCATCGCTGCTTAACTTCGTTGGTCTAGCCGGAACAGGTGCTTTTAACGTGACTTGACCGTAAGCCCATCCTTTGAACACACCCATCTTTTAAAACTGGTACCTCCAATATAGCAGTCTCTGTATTTTAAAAAATACCCATTCCTAATGCGTGACGGGAATGCAACTTTAAGGTAAAATAGATTACTGTAATCTCGCACACTGACAATTTGTTTTTGGGAAGAAGAAATAAATACCACAAGATAATCCCCTACAAAAGATACATATATATATATATATAATATATATATATATTATATATGTGTGTGTGGCGGGAGAGGATTCCATATCAGATCATCCAGAAAAAGTAAAAATGTCACCCAGCCCCTTCAATTTTTAAAAGGTTTTATACAGGTGTGGACTATGTTAAAGGTAGACAATCCCCAAAATTAGAGCTTCATATTCCAAGAATTGGCGGAATCATGTCGATTTTTATTTCTACAAATTTGAGGGAGTTAGTGAAAAATGGCGTGGTCTGGATGATTTGACATGGAATTACCCATATATATATATATATATATATATATACACATATATATACATATTGTGTTATGCTAAATATTATTTATTTATTATTTGCTGTTATATTACTCGTTATATTATTGTGAGAATTATTATATCATGTTGATTTTATAAGTTTTATAGAATTGGCATTAAATAACCCACAGGGTTGATATGCCATTAAATCAAACCAAACCTAATGCGTTAATGCATTCATGTATTAATCATATTCCACAGTTTTCGCAACTCACGTACGAAGTTCTATTGTTTTCCAAGTTATTGTTTTATTTAAAATTCTCTTGGACAGCCACGTCTACAATATATATGGCATTCTTGCATAGATAAGGTGGTCGATTTGAATATCAAAGCCCCGGAGATTCTGCTTTTAATTTTCTACCACTGTGTCTGGCTTGTGTGTACAGAATGTGTGAAGATGGACCAACGCTAATTGTTTACACAATTCTCAGCGTATCACTTTTCCTACCATGTCGCAACTGGTTCTCTCTGTATTGTATTCTTTACAGTGTTCTGTATTTGGAGGCGGAATGTGTAATGGTTATCGTCGTAGGAAATGGACACGGCGAGACGAGGTCAAAACCTGGATGCGGCTGCTTGCATTTCACATTGTATTAATAATAAAAAGAAGTCGTCGGGGTGGCGGCAAGTCAGTATCAGCCAAAGACCGAGGGAGTTTATTCTCTTTTCACTAGTGCTAGACCTAGGAGACTGTTTTGGCGTCTGATGTGGAGCGCCACACCTACCATCAGCTCTTCACTTTACCACACAGATCGCTGTGCTACTCATCCGCTGAGTTGGTGAGGCCGATATCGAACGCAAAAACTTGTGATTCCTAGTTGGATGTTCTACCGACTGAGCTGGCCGCTCCAATATACCCGGGGAAAGGTACGAATCCAACTATTCTTCCTCCATCTATGGATAAGTAGTAGGTCAGACTGGGTTCTTTAACATTGTTATGGCAACTGGTCTAAGAGAAGGAAAACTCTGAATTCAAATCAAAGTGGCCCTCTTCTCATTAGTGTAAAACTACTTTTAGAGTTCCCCCTCCTCCCACAAGTACTCCAATATGCTGAAAAATTTGAAATTTAAAATTTTTATTTAATCTATTTTCCACAAAGCAAAATTTCACTGTGTATCTGGCATAGGGGGGGGGGTATGCGGTGAAAAGAAGAATGTTTTTGTCAACCCTCCCCACTGAGGACGTGGGGTGCAATAAGATCGGTTTAATTTGAAGACTTCCCAAAAGAAGGTACAAAAATTGGTAATATGAACACTAGTTACATAAATGAGAGTAACCTCCCCTTGTTTATTTCACTTTGAGGAAGTCATATATTTCGGTCGGCCATTTTCATTTCACCATAAATCTACACTGAAAATACGAATTTGTTCAAATCAATACAACTTCATGTTTTAACACGAAAATATCATAAAATGTGCTTTTAATTGTGCTTGCGCATTATTTGAAATGAACTTAATTGTTATTAAGAATACATTTTATGATATTTTCGTCTTAAAACATGTAGTTGTATTGATTATTGTGAAATGAAAATGGCTAACCAAAATATATGGCTTCCTGAAAGTGAAATAAACAAGGAGAGGTTACTCTCATTTATGTAACTAATGTTCAGATTACTCAAAAATTATCCCGAAATATGAATATGTAGCCATCAAAATATAAGTAAACCCTTTATATCTATGTATGCAATTTAATTCTGTCGGTTTAGCTCAGTTGGTAGCGTGTCCAACTAGGAGCCACAAGGTTCCTGGTTCGATACCGGTCCTTACCAATTCAGTGCACAAGTAGGACAGGGATCTGTGTGGTAAAATGAGGAGCTGATGGTAGGTGTCGCTCCACCTCAGTTGCAAAATCAAAAAAATTCGGTCTCATTTCATTTATTTTCTAGGCGCTTCGTAAGGGTCGAAGTGATACAGCCATAGAGTAGCACTGATATAATCAAAAACAAATCTATCAATAAGGGGAAGTATTAAAATTTAACAGACTAGGCCTCTAAATTTGGGTCACTAGTATAACATGGTCTTTTATTCCATTTTCATTTATTCAAATATTCCTTTAAGTAAAGATAATTTTAGACAAAACCTAGAATTGATATTCTAAGTTTCAGATGTAAAGAGAGTCGTGAGTTAGCTATTTCTTACCAACATATGGTACCCAAATAATGAGAATGTCAGACGAAACCTTGGAAGAGAGAAATATCAATATCTCATGAAAAAGAAGAAGGCCGAAACCATGCGTAGATAACAATAAAGATGAGGAAAATATTCCGAATAATACAAATAATAAAAAATTATCAAACCTCATCTAATAAATTCAGAGAAATATTATTTTTCACGGGATTTGTTATTTCAATCAAGCAATTTCTAATTACTCTATTCACCTTGTATATTTGCTTAGTAAACCTGTTTCTCTATCCTTAGTCTCCCTATCATTTCTCAGTTTACTCTGATACTCGAGTTACATCACTTTTCTGTCTTTTTTTTGTTCTTTTTTTTCTAATACTTTCATGACGTCACCGCATTTTAAGAAGGAACGCTATTAATGATAACAAAATAAATTTGTCACATTTTTTTCATATCATTCTCATTTCTATATAAAATGGATTCGGTCTTTATTTGTCTGTAACCGAAACTACGCCAATGCTTACGACATAGTAATTTCAGGAACTCTATCAATGAGTATTTAATTTATAGTTAATATCATTTCTACATGAAATAAAGAAAAAACTGTACTATATATATATATATATATATATATATATATATATATATATAGTCATCCCGCAGATACCGTGTTTCGACTTATCAAGTCTCTTCAGTGTGGCTAGAAAGTTGTAAGCTACACTACAGCCGGGATAGAAACCCGATCGATTCAGCATCAGTGGGACAGCTTAACCGCTCGTCTATTGCCACCTACAGAATGCGAAGGGAATTTAATTGTTTTAATACACACATCTGTATGTATGTATGTAAAAGCCGCCATAGAGTGCTCTATAACTTTTATAAAAGAGCGTTGCGTTTACGCTTTAGTTGGCGGTCGTTAACGAAATATCTCCTCCAATATATATCTTTGAAATAAAGGAAAAACTCAACACCGTTATTCCATAATAAATTTATTTCGACCAAAATTGGGGCATTTATAAATCTAAGTTGATTTAACAAAGCTCCCCAAAATCAAGTCTCATCAGATAGATAATTATCAATAATTTGAATTGCATAACAAAAAGATTTTCTCAATGTAGAATCTTCTTCCCCCTCAAAAAATCTTTTTACAAAATGTATACATTAAAAGGCTGTCACTATGGTGACACTAAGTCATTTCAAATGAGAAAAAATAATATTTTTCAGGGCCAAGTTTTTTTAGGGGATAGTAGTCAGTCAAATTAACAACTATGAAAATAAGATAAGTCTGAATAAGTATGAAGCAAATAATATATATATATAATATATATAATATATATATATATATATATTACATCCAACACGAAATATTATACATCACCATGGCCACCAAACACAAATACGCTCTTTAATACGCATATACATATGAACATGCAATCCCGCGCTAGGATACAGTCATAACGTCACAACCAACACGCATTTTCATGGACACGCGCATGACAACATATGCACAAGTACAAAAAAAATGCATTCACGTAAACATACAACACGAGAATACAGATATAAAATACCATCATTTTCAAAAAAAAAAAAAAATAATTCATTAAAAAAATGCCCTAACTAGACTGCTTCAGTTCCAGTGATCTTTGAAAAAGATATATTATCTCGAAAATTCAAGAATTAAATACAGGTTAATACACAACATCATTGTTACCGTATTATTATATTTTCTTTACACCTGCATTGTAGCCTTCTAAATCAACCTCTTCACCAATATATATATATAATATATATATATATATATATATATATATATAGTCAGAAAGTAGTACGCAACAAAGGGTGGTCAACGGTGTTTATTGCGACAATAAAGCCAATCTTTTCAATGCTTATGTCTAAAACCGGGCAGCAGTTTTTGTTCATCTCATTTATTGTCAGCTTCGTAAAGGTTTAAAATGAATACACCTATATGATTTTCCCAACCCTATTGCCCTTATGGCAAGCCCTAACCCTTTTTATCATATGGGTGCTAGAAGGCGGTGGCTGCGGGTCTACATGTCCTGGGAATGACGTAAAACTCTATCTGATGGTGAGGTTCCAGTTTTGGAGGTTTGGGGAATGTGGAGCACCACTTCATCACCATTGCTCCCTGGTACACTCTGACCCGGAGTGGTCGTACCTGTTAGGGTCCCATCTATGGGTTAAATAGAAAAAAATGTATTTATAAAATAAAATTGTATTATCCATTAAGAATTGATTTATTTCAAAGCTTTATCGGCATTAAATGACCCACTGAGGTTGATATGCCGTAAAAAACAAACCAAACTTAAAATTCATAGCTACAATTGGGAATGGATCGCAGTATGGACAAAACTGCTAAAGTATCTTCTGTCGTATAATCAGAAGGGTTTATGTTATAAATCTATCATTTTCTTATTACAGCATAAATGATGGCTCATCTATTGGATAATTTCTAATAGTTTCATGTCCAGCGTATATTGAAAAAGAAATTAGAATTCAGTCAAAGTTGTCAAGTGGTTGGCCCGAAAAAATGATTATTGCTGGTATTAATCAATCATTTTTATATCAACCACAGAGTTGGTGTTGAAGACACACCTTCTTTAGAAGACTATATAGGGTGGGCTATTACATTTTATATAAACTTGCCCACGGGAAAGTCTGCGGGTTTTTGGCTACCACACAAAATGAATAAATACCGTACTTGAGGGCATATAGGACGCATTTTAAAAAAATTTTTGGCTAAAAAATCGTATACATTGTAGGTGAAGTTTGAGACCACCCGTAGGCCTAGGCTAATCTTCTCTATGAGACTCACTAACCCAGCTTACGCTCAGTACTTTTACCTACCTTTGTATGCTTATTGCTTGCCTGTACTGTCAAATTGCTTTTATACGGCTATGTTTCTGTTTGTGTAATGCACAGCTAGACTGTTTTCAACAATATATGCTTAAATACACTAAAGACTTTTAGGTTATTTCCGAGTTGAATAATATGATATTACAGAGTGACCCAGTAAAAAACAGAACCAACTGTGTAAAAGTCAGGATCTCTTCTATGTATAAAGACCCCATCTCCATCTTCATAGAAAACCGGTAATGGAATTGCTATACACATGTAAAAAAATCAATTGGTTCATCAAATTTCAATTTCACCTAATTCTTGTCTGTGAAAATTTAAGGTGTCGATTTTATTGACTTTTCGGACCATATGAGCTATAGGCACCCCTTTCGCTTTGCTGATTCATAAGTATATTTTTTTCATTTACAACGTCAACATCCGGTTGTTTGTTAGGGGTTAGGGTTAGGGCTTAGGGGTAGGTTAGGGGTTAGTTTTATAATTTTAAAAAAACATCTAAAATCGTCTGTTAACAAACAACAGGATGTTGACGGTGTAAATGAAAAAAAAGTACTTATGAATCAGCAAAGCAAAAGGGGTGCCTAAAAGTCATATGGTCCGGCTTTCTGATTGATTTCGATGAGTAGAATTTAATGATCTCAATTCGAAGGATTCGCGGAGAAATGAGCCCTTAAAATCCCCCTTATAGTGACTGAAAATCCAAATTTCGTGAAATTTTAGGTGTCGATTTTATTGGCTTTTCTGATAGATTTCGATGCGTAGATTAAAATCGTTCAAAGTTTTTGTTTTACGCACTTAGAAAGATTGCACTAAAACAGATGTACATTTTAACTTAATAAAACCGGGGAATGTATCGGGTCTGCGAGTCCATATCCTACAACTCTATCCATCACACCACGCACCTCCATAAAGTTTCCATATAGCTGCTTTCTCCAAGTATTTCGTTGAAGTCAATATCGTGCCATCATACAGTAGCACGGACACTGCTAAAGCTTGAAATAATTTTCGTTAACGTTTCATTCAAAACAGCACATATATTTAAAGTTCCTATTTACCTTTTTACTCCAAGATTTTCGATAGAGTTCAAGTGGTGAAAACATATAATAGCACTGACACGGCTATAGCTTGGAAGAGTATACGCTTTATCTTATCAGAGAGAAAATCAACAGAATTGAAAGTTTAAACTGAAATTATTTAGTCCAAATTTAATTATCATTTACCACTTAAAATAATTTAAACTTCTTTAGTAACATTTGAATGTCTTTTTTTAGATTGCTATTTACGAGAGGCATTAAGTGGACTTTCATGGTTTTAATTGGTTCCGTCGACAAGCCCGACAGTCATCTGTGACACTGAGGCCGCAGCTTTCCCCTCGCTGCACTAGAATCTAGGGTCATGGTTACAATTCAGAGGAAAGTTTACAAGAATAATCTGATAAATATTGTTAACGGGCAAGCGTTCTTCACACACACACACACACACACACACTATATATATATATATATATATATATATATATATATATATGGGCGAATATGTGCTTAATTGAAGTCGTACCTAATTTTTGAAAATTAATTAATTGATAATTAATGAATTAGGCGGGCATACCTATTCAAATGTAAGGCTAAACAAATCGAGAAAAATCAATCTCTGTATGTACATTTCAGATTGATTTTCTCGATTTGTTTAGCCTTACATTTAAATAGGCATGCCTACCTAATTCATTAATTATTAATTAATTAATTTTCAAAATTAGGTACGACTTCAATTAAACACATATTCTCCCAAAAATTGTCGGCTAAAAAAAGCCATATCAAACATATTTGTTTGTTTGCTTAATTCTCATATATATATATATATATATATATATATATATATAGTATTAAAACCTACTGTGTCAGAGACTATCTACCTAGGTTTATCCTAATGGATCATCAGGAAAATTCTGACCCTGAATTATCCTGATGATGATCATTATTATTGTTTAGTCTGCTTGGTGTATTGAGCAGTTTAGATTATTTAGCTTAGGCAACTTTTTCGGTATTTTTTAAGTTGGAAATTTCTACCATTCACATTTTTTAATTTCATTGCCTTTTGTCTTTTACATGAATAAAAAATAATTATAAACCACAGGGATCAATTATTTATAATTTATGATTATTTTTCATGATTTTGAAAGAAATAAAATTAGATTAAGAAGAAATGTTTTTTTTTTTTTTTTTTACATTGTTTAGCATTTGATTCTTAAGATTAAACAAATTATTGTTATTAGTTACTAGCAAATATATGCACCCTCCGGGTGCAAGTATTTAAGTTTTAATATAATAAAATATCATATTAAATTAGAAAGGCTAATGAAACTGAATAAGAATGCAGATAAAAAGATTTGGAACAGAGGGGGTATGATTGAAAAATAGAACAACTTTGAAACAACTCTTCCATCATTTTCCCTTACTCCCGTCTTTCATTGGTAAATTTTCCTAATTTTCCTAATTTAACTATTTAGGTAAATTAGGAAATAAAGAATAAAATGACAGTTATTTTTTCTTGTTAATGGATTTCATTTAAGATTCATTGAAGAGATTTTTGCTTATATTCATTAAAATAAAACCAAACAATTAGAAATCAATAATACTAAGCACATATTTAATAAAATCACATTTTTAATATCAATATGCAAATTAGCCTACCCATTAACACTGTACACCACTATTTTGTTGTATATATAAATACAATTGCATGTTATTTGTATGTAGATATGGATAACCTAATAAAAAGGTGAAGCACTTTTATTAATAATTGAGGTTTAAATATAAATAAAATCATGGAGAATGTGATGTAAATAACAAAGGGAATTGTGACTTGAGTAGTAATATAGTTTCGGTTACAGACAGAAAAACACACAATCTCCATTATAATAAGATATTAGTAAAAGTTGAACATAATGGGGTGACTGGAGTTTGAACTCGATTACTACGATGTCCAAGTCGAGCAAGTTAGACACGACGTCATAGCCTCTCCCCCATAGTTTCCAGTAACTATTCTGGATATATTTGTTTTTCACATAGTTATATCGTATCAATTATTCTATTCGAATACAAATAATTAGATCGCAGATTTATTTAAACCATTACATGTCTTTCCACACCTGTTCACAGTGAACCTGAGAAAAATGACAATGAAGCGGTACCACACACTTTCCAGAGCTTCTGAATTAGAACCTTACCATAAAATGCAGTTTAGTGTCATATTAAGGACACTCTTTTTGTGGGAGGTGTCTTACCCCTCCCTCTACAGAGGATACTATTGGCGTATTCTAAGCCACGCCGACTCAGCGCATGATTACAACACCTTCAGTTATCTTATCTGTGCAGTAAAGTGGGGAGTTGATGGTATGTGTGTCGCTCAACCTCAGACGCAAAAACAAGCTTGCTATTCTGGCGTTAGCGAAAAGCAGAGAGTTGGTTGGTGGGTTGGTTGGGTTTTACGGCATGTCAACCCATTGGGTAATTTTATGCCGAATATGTTTTTGTTTTATTCATTCTTGATAGTTACACAATTTGTTTTAAACACTTTGTCCTATTTAATCCATAGATGGGGCCCTAACAGGTACTAACAGTCCGGGTTAGAGTGGACCTGGAACAATTGGGATGAAGGGGTGCTCCCTATTCCCCAGAACTCTAGAATTGGAACCTCACCATCAGAGTTTAGCATTGTACCCAGGGCATGAAGACCCTCAGCCATTGCCTTCTAGTAGTTATATGATAAAAAGGTTGGGTTTTCCATGTGGCTTGGAACAATTATATAGGTGCTAGGCCTTGACATGACTTGCCGATTGATCTGAAGGGGCCACTCCGACCGCCCGTCTAGCTTAAGTAAGGGCCTAAGTAGAGACTTGTACGTTGTGGACTACTTATCAACCAGAAATTCCATCCTTATGCATCACGGGTCACCACCCACAGCAAACCGGTAGCCCTATTTGGGGAGGGGATCTTACCCTTTTGCAGACGTCCAGTCGGTGTATTTTAAAACCCCAGCCGACATGGCTTTACTTAAGTATGTATTTCGGGTTATACGTGCGTTTACATTTATTAATCTACACCTGTGTATATTTAAGCACGTAAAAGGGGATTCATGTGAACTGTGTTACTCAAGCTGAGATATATATATATATATATATAATAATGGACTCTCCCGTCGATTATCGACGTATGAGGGTTCATACACACAATGAACTCCCACACAGGGATTTGTTTATAGTGGTGAAGGCTTGTGTCGGACCATCCACACTTTTTGGCACAGTCGATAGGAAAGAATTGGTGCATCAAGGGTTGCCACAAACCCAATCAACGACCGACCTCAGGAATTTTGAATTCAGAGTTATCCCTCTCTTAGACTGGTTACCTACCCAAGGCTGAATAGCCCAGCCTGCCCAACTATTTAACCCATAGCTGGAGGGAGAATATATGGATTCATACCTTTCACAAGGGTATTAGTGCAATGTGAAATGTCAACAGCTTCGTCTAGGAATTGAACTCGAATCGACGAGTCCATTTTCCACGACTCTAGCCACTAGCCCACGCACACATATATATATATATATATATATATATATATATATATATATATATATATATATATATATATATATATATATATATATATATATATATATATATATATATATATATATATATATATATAGTAGTCATTTTATATTTTTGGAGTATTGAATATAAAATGGATTCATATATGTGGTTGTTTTTGTGAGCTAACCAAAACAACCACATTCGTACATGAATTGACATTCCCTGCATTTCTTAACAGGCGCGTTGTCTTGAAGAAAAGTGGCTAACATGATATATAATAAAAAAAGGTTGGGTTTACCATGAGGGCAATTTGGTAAGAACAATCATATAGGTGGTTGGGCATGACGCGACCAGCCGATTGATCGGAATGAGACTCTCCAACAGCCTGTATATCCTCAACAAGGCCCAAAGTGGAGTGTTGCATGTCATGGACTGCTCAAGCACCAACATTTCGTCCATAAGCATTACGGGTCGCCACCCACGGCCAATAGAGATGCAGTCGGTGTATTTTAGAGCCCCAGCCGATTGGGTTGGAAAAGCGGATAAATTCATTTGTTGTCCGGTTGATACCGACAGTAAACCATTAAGCCGACTTTACTTACTTTATGCCTTTAAATGTCAAATATGGCGGTAGCGGCATTTGTCTTTGTCGTAATTTATTTGCATTGTCTACCGGCCATTTAAATGTCGACAGATATTAAACGATGTAAAATGCTTGGCTTTTCTGCCTTTTGGAGTGCTTCCCATTAGCAAGAGTCTCTATTCCTATGAGAATAGTATATTACAGTTCAATAATTCTTGATTTCTTTGTTTAATGGCATATCGAACGTAGAGGGTTATTTAATACCAAATCCATCCTTGTAGAAGAACAATTGTGGTCCTATAAGTTGATGAAGCTGCTCATTCGGACTTCCTGTCCCACGTTTTGTTTGACCCACAGGAAAGTTGAAGAACAGCTGATTCGGACTTTCTCGGTTCTGCCTGGTCTCAAAACGACCAAATTTTCTAATGCTGTCAACGGGTCAATAACTAGGAAACGCTTATTAACAATTGTATATAACAATAGTTTATTTATCATGCATTGACCAAAATCATGTACAATAACAAAGAGATTTAAATGTCTAAGTCAGTGAGTTGACTGGTGATATACTGCTAATTACTTCTGACTGAAATGTTCAAGTTCAGAACGTTGGATGGCAAGCAGTGGGAAGCAGCGGCGAAGTGGCGAAGGCCCTAGGTCACGTAGCTATGGTACCGGCTTTCGATCTTCTTTGTTCCCTTTTCGGGGGTCTTCTTTTATGGGGTCCAGACCCCTTAACATACGGCTCTGACTGGCTAGCCAATAGAAATGCTGGACCAATGGTCTCACATCGTAAACATAGGGTAGGGGTTGATTGAACGGCCAATCAAAATCAGGGCCCTGGGTTACACATCTCGGGGAGGGCAATAAAAAAACTGCATCTTACTTTTCTTTGATTGGTGAGCCACTCGATAATGTTTTTATTATGGTCTTGTGCCAGACTTAGTTGTAATTTTGCTTAGCACTCTTCCATAATTTAGCACTGAGATGAGCTTATAATCCAATATAAGTGAATGTTTGATTTAACTAAATCAAAATTTAAAATTGACCTTTTCAACTTTGTTTAGTATTTTTTTCCTTCGTTGACGCTAACTTTTGATTTGACCTTTAAAGGAACCCAGTATACGGATTGTGGCTTACCAGCCCCGATTTTTAATATTATTATTTGTTTTTTTTCTCACTTCCTTAGAAAGGGTCATAACTTTAACTTTTAATAAGTAAAAAGTAAAGTCGTCAGGGCGGCCTAAAGTCGGTATCAACCAATCAGCGAGGGAGTCTTTCCCTTTTCAATAGCGCTAGACCAAGGAGATTGTTTTGGCGTCTGAGATAGAGCGCCACACCTACCATCAGCTCCTTACTTTACCGCACATATCCCTGTGCTACCCATACGCTGAGTTGGCGAGGACCGGTATCGAACTAGGAACCTTGTGGTTTCTAGCCGAATACAGACTGAAACTAACCCGGCCCCTTTCATCCTAATTATTCTTAACTATATAATTTGATATCGGCCGTCAACTTCAGAACATTATTATAGTGTTATACTATCTAACCTATAAACGTGCTGGCACCCTTCCGTCTACTAAAGACGATGGCGTAGTGTCCATTTTTCATCTGCAACTGCGTGAGTGGCTGAACAGACCAATTTTTGAATGGCAATCTCTGGTGCAGTGACTGCAAACAAACAGTGATGCTTGTTGGAGTTGCTGTTGTCTCTCCTTCCTTCTGGCTCTCTTGTCCGTGGCGGCTTCTTTCCTCTCTTTTTCACTATTTTTCGTTCCTTGTTTGACAAGGGGGCACCAGGCGGCAGGGTCTTCTGCACAAGCCTCCCATGTGTTGGTGTTGATTTGGCATGTCTTCATATTTCTCTTGAATAGATCTTTAAAGCGCAGGCGTGGTCTTCCTATTGGCCGGGTGCCCTCTGTTAATTCGCCATACAGTAGGTCTTTGGGGATTCGGCTTTTGTCCATTCTCCTGACGTGACCAAGCCAATGCAGGCGTCTCTCGCAGATAATGGCGGGCATGCTGTTCATGTTTGCTCGTTCCAGAACACGCTCGCTATTATGTCGCAATCCGGCACGTAAGCCACGAGGACCACCCTTGAATAATCCTTGTTATTTTACTAGATACACCAGTGCCAGGAAACTAATTTTAAAACATTTTATCATCTGGCCAATTACCGATAATGAACAATGGAAAACTTTGGCTAGCACAACGTTCTGGGTTCAATACCGACTCTCACCAACTCAGCGTATGAGTAGCACAGGAATCTATGCAATAAAGTGAGGAAGGTGATGGTAGGTATGGCGCTCCACCTCAGACGCCAAAACAATCTCCTTTGTCTAGTACTAGTGAAAAGGGGATGGATTTCCTTGTTGTCTGGCTGATACTGAATTTAGGCCACCCCGACGACTTATTTTTATGCAATCAAAAACAACAGATTAGTTGGTTAACTAGCTGGATTTTAACGGCTTTTTGACACATGTGTGTTATTTAATTCTAAATCATACTTATATATTTATATGATTTGTTTATGTTTATTAAGGAATACTGGTGGTTGACCTTCAGCCACCGCCTTCTAGCATCTATATGATAAAAAGTGGTCGGTATTTGCCATGAGAGAAATTTGAAGAATACGATCATGACATAATCATACAATTCCTAGGGATTGACGTGACCAGCCGATTGATTGGTGAGCCTCTCCGACTGTACGTCTAGCCAAAGAAAAGCTCGAAGTGGAGTGTTGCATTCCATAGAACAATTTAGTACGCTGTTCACGGACCGCTCAGTCACCAAAATACTGCCCATTACGCTCCCCACCCCGACTAAAATGTGGCCCTATTGGGTGGTGGGGTTTCCATCTCTGTAGAGGTGCAGTCAGCGTATTCTATAGTCCTAGCTAGCAGTGCTGAAAAAACAGGTAGATTGTTCGCTAAAACGTAACATGCCTCTCAATAATACATACAGAACCACGATAATAGCTTGGTGGGGAAATTTAGAATATTTAGGCGTTCTGTGGATCGATATTGATAAAATTTTCACCAGATGGTCAGCACAATATGACATCACCATTGTTAGGTTTTCATTATTCTATGCAATGCTCTTTTTTTAATCTCAGCTTCGTTGTGTTTTGGGTGGCATGGTGTTGCCATATTGTACAGACCAGCTGTGGAAAATTTTATAAAAATAAATTCATAGAAAAGCGAGACATTCTAAATTTCACTACCAAGCTATCATCGTGGTTCGGGGATGTTGTGAGATTCTCTATTAGTGGTCCTTTTTGGAAAAAAAAAACTTATTTTCCAAGAATTGACATGCCGTAAAATCGAACCAACCAAGCAAGCAATCTATTCCACTGGGATTGTATCTTTCAGAATTTCAATAATTCTAATGACAGACAAATAATTTGAAATCCTGTTGTTTCCTGACCAATCAACGCGTATAAACTCAATTTGAAAACATTTGGTGTTTTATGCAACTGCTGGAATTAAAGGTTTTATATTTAGGTTGGAAGGCTTAAGGTGACATTCCAACGTGGGTATGTATAAGTACAAGAAATATTCCGACAAAGAAGTTGTAGAAAGCGACGGAGATACATTTAAGACAGGAATACATTTACAAACTACAAGGTACTAGATAGCTATACAAAGCAGATACATAAAGATCACAATGATAGACGTGTATACAGAAAGTAGGGCTTTGTCCTATAGAAGTCATTGAGAGTCCAGAAGGGATGTCATTTACTTAGGCTGGGGATGAAGACGCCAAATAAAAGTTATGGACGCAAATGTCTAACCCACGTGTCTTGTTTGGTATCCGGAGAAAAGAGGACTCAAAATTCGCGCTTTGCTGACTAAATAACCTTGTAGAAAATCTACCTTACGGGAAGATAACTCTTCCAAACCAAACAGGGAAAGGCAATCGCTAACAATCATAAGCAATAGGTTTAAAAACTTCTCTAACAAAGTAGAATTCCATTCAATATTTGGTAAAAAATAAAAAAATCAACAAAAAATCATTGTTTTAATGATTGTAGAGGAAGTCTACAGAGATTGAACTTGCAGCCTCCAGGTTGTGAGTGATGACTCATGATAAGCCTCTTTCACGCCATGTTGGGTGGAGTGATTCGGCCGGTTGGGAGGCATAAATCCCGAGACGGCTCTCTCGGGAGAGCGAATCCTTGGTCTCAGTGACAATCCAGCCGGCCCCTGGACAATTAAACCACTGATTAAAAAGGTAGGGCTAGATTTATTGCCTAAGGCACTTCAATAGGGGACTGGATCCACGCATCTTTTTTACCAACCATCGCATGAGCTTCGGTTTCTGTGTGGCTTCCCTCTTTAAAAAAAGACCTCGTGTCACATTCTGACCTGGTGGGATGTTAAGGTAAATACCGAATCCCTGGTTTGAAAATAGCAAATGCCAGAAACTGACAGTTACACAGCGCCGTGGACTTCATGTCTTCACTAGTTTAAGTTTGTATGTATATATATATATACACCTAGGCAAACACGCACACACACATATATATATAGAGAGAGAGACCTAGGCAAACACACACACACACACACATGTATATATATATATACACCTAGGCAAACACACCTAGATATATATATATATATATATATATATATATCACGTAGGCAAACACACACACACAACATATATATATATAAATATATATATATATATATATATATACATAGGCAACACATACACACACACATATATATATATACCTAGGCACATGTATATATTTATATATGCACACACACATATATATATACATAGGCACACGCATATATTTATATATGCACACACACATATATATATGTGTACACACACACATTATATATATATATATATGTGTGTGTGTGTGTGTGTGTGTGTCACATATGTATATATATATATATATATATATGTGTGTGCATATATAAATATATGCATGTATATATATATGTGTGTGTGCATATATGCAGTATAATATATATGTGTGTGTGTGGTGTGTGTGCCTAGGTGTATATATATATATATATTATATGTTGTGTGTGTGTGTGTGTGTGTGCCTACACACATATATTTATATATACACACACTCATGTAGTGTGTGTACACACATATATATATATATCACAACACACACACACATATATATATATATATATACTAGGCACACATATATTATATATACACACTCATGTATATATATATACACACACACACAATATATATATGTGTAACACACACACACATATATATATATATGTCTATCACATATATATATGTGTACACACATATATATATAATATATGTGTGTCATATATATATATATATATGTGTACACACACACATACATATATATATGTGTGTAACACACACTATTATATATATGTGTACAATATATATATATGTGTACACATTATATATAGTGTACATATATATGTGTACATACACACACAACATATATATATAATATATATATATATATATATATATAAGTAAGTAAATAGTGGAATGGTCTATTGTTGTATCAACCGGAAAGCGAGTTAGTCTCCCTCCTTTCCACAAGCGCTAGACCAGAGAAATTGTTTTGTATTTGAGGTGGTGTGCCACACCTACCATAATCCCCCACATTTAACACAAGCCGTGCTACTTTACCGTAACGATCCATGTACTGCGTTGGCGAGGCCCTGTAGTGTACCTGGACACACTGTGGTTCCTATGTGCGTGCTCTACCAACTACTTAAAATCATTTGGCACAGATTTATTTTTTAAGTTTTATCAGTAAAATAATGGCTCCACCTTTATCAGAGAGGTTTGTGGAGATACACTTGTGTTTCAACAATTCTTTTTTAAAGAATTGTACGCAATAGTGATTAGCAGGATTGAACAAATGGTGTGTTGCTAAAAGTGCCAATCTGAAATATCAATTTATTTCGCCTTATGCTGGCTCTTTATAGGCATTTCTACTGGACGTTTAGACTCAAGGCAATGGCAACAAAATAATGTGATTTCCGGATTCATATTTTTTTTATATAGGAGTGGATATATTGACAACCGTTCTCTCATTTTATTACAAATAAAGTAATCATACTCATAGTTGTTGTTGACGTGAGAACATCACCTGATGTTCAAACTAAAAAAAAGTAATTATCACTATGGTAACTGATTGATATAACTTTATTATTATTACTAGCAAATATATGCACCCCTCCGGGGCAAGTATTTAAGTTTTAATATAATAAAATATCATGTTAAATTAGAAAAGCAAGAAACTGAAATAAGAATGTAGATAAAAAGATTTGAACAGAGGGGTATGATTTAAAAAATGAACAATTTGAAACTAACTCTTCCATCATTTTCCCTTACTCCCGTCTTTCATTGGTAAATTTTCCTAAATTAACTATTTAGTTAAAATAAGAAGTAAAGAATGAAATTACAGTTATTTCTTCTTTTTAATGAATTTTTTTAAAGATTTATCCCGAGATTTTTTGCTCATATTCATTGATATAAAACCAAACAATTAGAAATCAATAATACTAAGCATATATTTATTAAAATCAATTTTTTAAGATCAATATGCAAATTAGCCTTCCCATTCACACTGTAAACAGCTATTTTCTTGTATATATAAATACAATTGGATGTTATTAGTATGTAGATATGGTCAACAGTGGCTTCGGCCTCTGGACCATTGATATAATTAACGGCGTCGATCCCAGGGGCCACCCCCCCCAGGCAAACCTGCCCCCTTGATTTAAAGGGCAGGGCTGGGTTTATTGCCCAGTGCCTGAGGGCGCCCTTGAGGGGAATGCCGACGGATCGACGCAATTTTTCACCTGCCACTCCATGAGCTTTCGGTTTGTGGGTGGTCCCACGTTAATAGGACTTGTGCCTGACCGTACAAGTGGGGTATGTGGTAAATACCATATAGATATGGTCAACAGTCTTAATGATGTCAAATAATTTTGTTAATAATTGAAGGTTAAATAAAAAATAAAATCATGGAGAATGTGATGTAAATAACTAAGGAAATTGTGACTTGAATAGTAATGTAGTTTCGGTTACAGACATAAAAACCCACAATCTCCATTATAATAAGATTACTTTTTTATAGTGAGTTTTTATAGAAAAGCCGTAATGGAAGATTGCAGCCATTTTTATTTACTTATTTTTATTTGTCTATTTTAATTCTACCCCCTCCTTTTTTTAGACTGGTCAATTTATTTGTCATTGCATTTGTGGGAAATATTTTTCTTTCTTTTATCTAATTGCTTTAACAATCATAATCAAATTTGCAATATACCTTTTGGCTTTTCCTTTTCTCATTAATCACATTTTGCCACGATTTTCATCAGTGTAGTTTTAAAAAACACACACACAGATATATTATAATATATATATAATATATAATATATATTGAATACATATATATTATATCATGTCTACGCACTGTAGCGCGGATATCCATGACAATCTCTCGCCAACCCTCCCTATCACTCATTGCCACTGGAAGGTCCTCTGCGCAGCAACCAGCATTGTCGCATAGTTGGTCAATATATATATTTACCAACCCCTCCGCACGAGCAGGATGTGACACAAGGTCAATTTCTTAAACGGAGTTCAACATGTTTGAATTCAGAGTTTTCCTTCTCCTAGACCAGTTGCTTAACCAAGGTTAAAGAGCCCGGTCTGCCCTACTCTTTATCCATAGCTGGAGGGGGATTAGGATTCATACCTTTCCCAAGGGTATTAGCGCTAAGTGAAATGCAATTACCACATCCAGGATTTGAACTCGGGGCGACGAGTCCATTTCCCATGACTATTACCATTACAGCACGCACTTCCATTGGCTGATACCAATAAAAGGCCATCCCACCAATTTTGCCTTTGGCATTTTGTTTTCAATCTGGTTTTCGCCATTTTTTTCTCACTCCTTATACTTTTGACATATTTTGTGCGACTTCTTATCAATATTTATGTTTCTATGAATAAAAGAAATTGCACAAAATGTGAACATTGGCGTTTTTGCTATTTTCTGTTTGTTATGAATTCTGTTTCACTGTAAAATGTCATCCTGTAACTTTCAGCCATTTTGAGTCCCATTCCGCCATATCCTTTGTCTGATTTTATCTGGAACTTAAAATATGAATATATTCCAATTTTAGAACCGGTGCTGTTATCTTTCGTGTTGAGGCTATTGCTATTATTGCTAATTTCAGAAAGCAAAAAGCTCGATAGAATTCGAATTAAAGAGCTTGTAGCCATATCATCATATCTGTTTTTGTTTCATAACATTGATATATATAAGAACAAGGAAAACACACATTTCAAATGTACATGTCTAAATATCTATCTATATATACACCCCTCCACACCACACACACATATGTATATATTTATATATAATCAACGACGAAATTATTCGTGCACGCATGAATATTGAATATTTTAACCCGTTCCTTAGAATTTAATACTCGTATGATACCCGACTTTATATATGTCATTACCCCAAGAATTCACCCCAAATCCACGTCATGACCCCATTTTAACCAGAGGGTGTTGCAAAGAGATAACGATCGTACAATTAAGGAAGACAAGTATTGATATATAGATTTTACCGTATTCCATATAGATTAGTTTGGTCGTATAGGTGCTCTTAATATAGCGTCTCCATCCTTTCCAAGTCTAAAATGGTTGGAATTCATTTTTTTTTATTTTCCCAGTTGGGTTCCCACACCAAAGTTAAAAATCCCAAATTGCCCTACTATTTACCGATAGCTAGAAGAAGAATAGTTGGATTAAATTTTGAAAGGGAAATTATAAGATACTAGCAAAATAAAATAACGCCCTCTGGACGGCGTAAAATAAATATTGCCCGAGAGGATGGGATTTGAAAATTTAATATCAGAGAGTTTGTATCATAAGTAAAGTAAAATCATCAAATTTATTAAAAGAGTAAAAAATAAAATAAATTTATTAAAGGAGTTAAAAATATTTAAACAAATTGTAATGGAAACTTAGTTCAGATAACTTTAAATATATATTAAAATAAAACAAACTATATTGATAAATAATACCAGGTATGTATTTATTAAAACTTGTTTAAAAAACCAATGAGGACTGTCTAACATTGCATGCTCAAATTTTGAATGTATTTATTCTACATTATGACGTTTTAGGTAGTGTGACGTAATCAGTGACGTCGTTTTTGTTACAGACAAAAACCGGAAGCGAATCTCCATTATTAATAGATGTGAAATGCAAACAGCCAAAAAGGGCTGGTTTAGCTCAGTCGGTAGAATGTTCGGCTATGAATCACAAGGTTCTTGGTTCGATACTGGCACTTTGCCAACTCAGTGTATGAATAGCACAGCGATATGTGAGGTAAAGTGAGGAGCTGATGGTAGGTGTGGCACATGGCCTCAGATGCTAAAATAATCTCCTTCGTTGTCTGGCTGATACCGACATTAGGCCACCCCGACGTCTTTTAGCCAAGTCTGATTCCTACAACGATAACCGTTATGCTCCGACGGTCACCTACCTAACCTTTTATGTTTAAACAAATCACTATCTTTCTCAAGGTATATTTGTTTAGGGTGGGAATAAGTGTTTGTTTTGTTGACAATATTTTATTTTAGATAGAAAGACAGACAGACAGATAGACGGGCTTAGTGTCAAGTGACGCTCAAAGTACTAGTTCCCGCTAGATCACCGAAGTTAAGCAGCAATGACCTTGTTTGTCTAATACTTAGATGGGTGACCATTTAAGTTAGATCAGGTACCATAAGCAACCTGGGGGGCACCTCACGTGATGTAATGGTTAGCAAGTTAGATTCGCAGACCATTGTTAGTGAGTTCGATTCTCATTGTGTGCCCTATACTTCTGGCCTTGTGCCAAATCTAAGATAAGCTTAGTAAATAACTATAGGCAACCCGGGGCATTTGTTTATCAAAAATGACTTAATTCGGCATTAAATAAGCCGAAAGGAGTTGATATGACGTAAAACAACCAACAGACAGACGGTAGCATGTTTTGGACAGAAAGAGCCTAACGAAGCCCATCCCTCTCCAAGTTTACAAATGTTTGGAATTCAGTTTTCCTTTTCCTAAATAGGTTCTCACACCAAGATTTGAACTCGGGTAATCGAGTCGGCTTCCTACAAATATAACTGTTATGGTCAAACCATCCAACTACCCAAAAATATGTGTAAATTTCTCTATCTCACAAATGCTGATATCAATGCTCTGGGATCGATATCGAGCACTTTGCTGATCCCTGTAACAACAATATCAAATTTAGTAAATATATCTGTAATGATTGATATTTCAAACTGTACATCTTTCTACAACCATCTTGTCAGCATTTTAAGAAAGTATTTTCTATGTTTATTTTCGACGTTAAAAAAAGAATCTTTTACCAAGATGTTAATAAGAAAATTAAATCTACAGTTAATGTAAAAAAAAATACAGAGCTAGAATGTAAAGGAAAGTGTATGGGAAGATGATTGATTTTTAAGATTAAAAAAAAAAAAGATTTAAATAAAAAAACAAAAAAATTTAAATTTAAAAAATAAAAGAATCACAAAAAACCCAGAAGAATAATAACAACAAAAATAAAAGAATAAAAAACCCAAATAAAATAATAACATAAATACATTATAGATAAATTTAAAATTATTTTGCTGCAGTCCATGAGGATTTACACTTTTTATGAATTAAAACACCATTACCTGAATAAACGAAATTAAAACAAACAAACCATTAAAAAAAAAACCTTTTCGGAAAGAAAATAAACCTGAGTATATTTTCTGTTTTTATTTAGCTTTTAGACTAAGTGTAAACCGTTGAAATTATATGATTGAAGAATTTTAAAAAAAGACAAAGGAAATGTTGTTTCTCGTTAAGGATGAATCGATTAGATGCAATAGCCGATTTCTTTTGTTTTCTGCATTACCCGG
>CM042155.1:2910513-2920513 GCA_023376005.1 Doryteuthis pealeii
ATTTTCCTTGAGTTCACGCAATTAAGATTAACATTTTTAAATTGAATATTATATGACTATCATTGTTCTGATAACTGATAATTAGTTCATTATTAATCGCTACTTCCCACTCGTCACTAGAACACTGTGTTCGAGGTGGTTGAGGAGGCATCTGTAATTTTGGTGAGTTGAGAAAAGAGTTTCGGTTGGGTGAATTCCTTTCAAATTATTTGATTTGTTTTGTTTTACGGCATATCAGCCTCAGTGGGTTATTTAATGCCGATAAAGTTTTGAAATAAATCAATTCTTAATGGATAATACAATTTTTTTATAAATACATTTTTCTATTTAACCCATAGATGGGACCCTAACAGGTACTACCACTCTGGGTCAGAGTGGACCAGGGAGCAATTGTGATGAAGGGGTGTCCAAATTCCCCAAACCTCCAAAACTGGAACCTTATCATCAGACAGAGTTTTAACGTCATTCCAGGAATGTAGACCCGCAGCACCGCCTTCTAGCACCCATATGATAAAAAAGGGTTGGGGTTGCCATAAGGGCAATAGGGTTGGGAAAATCATATGGTGCTAGGCTTGACGTGACCAGCGATTGATCGGAGGGGGCCTTTCCGACCGCCCGTCTAGCCCAAGACAGGGCCAAAGTGAGTATTGCATGTCATGAACTGCTCATCCACCTGGGTTCTATCCTTTAGCATCACGGGTCGCCACCCACGGCCAACAGGTGGCCCCATTGGGGAGTCTTACCCCTCTGAAGAGGTGCAGTCGGTGCATTCTAACGCCCCTGCCGACAGGGCGGTCGGTTGGTGAATTCCTTTCAAATTACTTGAGCCAACAAATGGAAGAACGAAAGAAAACCTATTTATCTATATATTAATACGCTTGTTGTTTTTTTTTTTAATCTTCTGACCATCATCATCATCTGGTTAAAAATAACACCGTCCAAGATCAAATGCAATCCTGATTATCTGGTGTTGCTTAATCGCCGAAATTCTTATTTCTTATGAGGGTCATCATCTCAGCTAAATAACTAATGGAGCATTCGTTTTTATTACAAACAAAGAAACGTAAGTAAAATGACATACGACACAGAAAAAAATATAAGAAACAAAGAAACAAAAAACTGAGAAGGAAAAAGATCGAGAGAGGGGGTGAGCGCGTGGTAAGCGATAACGCTAACCTGTTTCAATTGATGATAATGAAAATATCAAAAAAAGGAAAGAAAGAAAGAAAGTGAGAGAGAGTTAAATCAAGATTATTATACTTTTACATATTGAACTATTTTATTAGCTATTAAGTAAACATAACAAACGTTGTAATAATTAAATCATCATGTGGTATATCAACAGGTCCTGCCAGTATACATGGGCATTCTAGTAGACGATCTTTGATACTATTTCCTCAAACAATGGTATAAGTAGGATATAATTTTTGGTATCAGTACTCATTATCTCACCACACAACTTTCACCATTTGAGAAAGTTGTGTGGTGAGACTTGATATTTTGAAAAGTAAAAAAATCAACCTACACTAAACCACAGGCGCATGCACAAAAAACACAACAGTGTTGCTAATAGCAACACGAACAGTCTTCCTGCGTCTCTATCGTTTGGATAACTCACTTTCGTATATCTACCTCTATGGTTATCCCATTTACGTTTTGACCCTTTATAAGTCAGTATCAGCCAATCAGCGAGGGAGTCCATCCCCTTTTCACTAGCGCTAGAATAAGAATATATTTTTGCGTCTGATGTGGGCGCCACACCTACCATCAGCTCCTTACTTTACCACAAAGATCCCTGTGCTACTCATACACTGAGTTCGGGGGCCGGTATCGAACTAGGAACCTTGTGGTTTCTAGCCGAATACAAACTGAGCTAACCCGGCCCCTTTCATCCTAATTATTCTTAACTATTTAATTTAATATCGGCTGTAAACTTCAGAACATTATTACAGTGTTATACTATCTAACCTATAAATGTGCTGGCACCCTTCCGACTACTAAAGACGATGGCGTAGTGTCCATTTTTAAAAATCTACAACTGCGTGAGTGGCTGAACAGACCAATTTTTGAATGGCAATCTCTGGTGCAGTGACTGCAAACAAACAGTGATGCTTGCTGGTATCGAACTAGGAACCTTGTGGTTTCTAGCCGAACGCTCTACCGACTGAGCTAACCCGGCCTATTGACCATTTATACTTCAATATACATTGTTCTCATTCCTTCCGAATGCCATCAGAAAAGTAAATGCAATGTTAAAGACAGTCATTAGCAAGTTTTCGACAATGCTGTTGTGGTCAGCCAGCGAGTGGGAATATGCTTTAAAGAAAGCATTAGTCGACATTCACAGCGGAATTGTCACGGAAATTGCTGGGTAGTTTCAGTGGCATGCGAAATCCACGAAGGGAAACATAATATAATTGATTCAATTTGATAAATAACTTGAGAGAAGCTAACATTGATTATGTTACACTGTGGTATCGCAAAAGATACTGACCACTCACTTACCGTATTTGACGGCATATACGACGCACTTTTCCCCCAGAATTTTGTCTCAAAAAGATTGCCCTGCCTCTTATACATCGTAGGTGAAGTTTGAGGCCTCCAGTAGGCCTAGGCTAATCTTATTATTATTTCCTGCTATTGAGATGTCTTATGTATGCTTATTGCTTGCCTGTACTGCCAAATTGATTTTATACAGCTATGTTTCTACTTGTGTAGTGCACAGTTCGACTGTTTTCAACAATATATGCTTAAATACACTAAAACCTTTTTTCTTGAATCTGACCTGCTGAAATGGGGGTGCGTCTTATATGCCCGTGCATCTTATATGCCGTCAAATACGGTATCTCACAGCCATTTTTAGTTGCATATAATATAATGAATATAAGCGCGTGGTGTAATGGTTAATGTCATGGGAAATGGGCTCGTCACCGCGAGTTCAAATCCTGGACGTGATAATTGCATTTCACTTAGCGCTAATACCCTTGGGAAAAGTTATAAATTCTACTCTCCCTCCAGCTATGGGTAAATGGTAGGGCAGACTGGGCTCTTTAACCTTGGTTAGGCAACCGGTCTAGGAGAAGGAAAACTCAGAATTCAAACCTGTTAAACTCCGCTTAATATCTATATCTCTATCTCTAGAGAGAGAGAGAGAGAGAGAGAGAGAGAGAGAGAGGAGAGAGGAGAGAGAGAGAGAGAGAGAGGTGCAAAACTGATTTAGCATTTTTTTAAATCAACTTTTGGATAATAAAAAGGGTTTGAAAATAGTTTAATTATATTTATCTTGACTCTTGGAAACGACTTTGAACTATTTGGGGAATATAAAACCCTCAAAAGAAATAGATCATAATTTTAAAACAAAATCCTATTTAATTTCTAAAATACTAAATGACATTTGTGCACGCCCGCCCCGGCGTGATAACCAGTTCATCACTCTGAACAATGAGAGGACATAGGATCATTAATGTCTTTACTGCATGTAGTAACCAGTTTGTCATTAATCACACAGTCCAGGAGATTCATGACGATGCAGTGGTTATTAGAATGATGCACGTTTCACAGCTGTAAAAATAGGACACGCTTTTTAGTAGCATCGTAGTTTAAAATATAATCTGATTGTGTGGCATACCATCGTAGTTTGAAACCCCGAAAACGGTGATAACGTAATTAAACGAAATACAATTACATTAATTAAGGGTGGGATCCTAAAATGCTGCGTGCAATGAGATATAATAGAGAAGGAAACTGGTTTTTTTTATAAATTCATTTTATATTATTTATCACCATGAGAAATAATGTATTCACCAGCGAATTTAAGTTGGTTGGGTTTTCCGGCATGTCAACCCTTGTTGGGTTATTTTATGCCGAATACGTTTTGTTTTATTTATTCTTAATAGGTACTAAATTCTTTTTTTAACTCAATTTTAAACATATTTTCTAAATATGTTTTTATATCTAACCCATAAAAGGGAACCTAAGAAGTAGTACCACTCCGGGTCAGAGTGGACTTGGAAGTAATGGTAATGATGGGGTACTCCACACTCCCCAGAGCTCCAGAACAGGAACCTCAACATCAGATTGAGTTTAACGTCATATCCAGGACATTAAGACCCTCAGTCACCACCTTCTAGTACATGAATAAAAGGGATAGGGGTTTGCCATAAGGGCTACAGGGTTGGTGTTAAGTGTTTGAACGCCATCCTTCTCCAGTTGAAAAGGACAAAGTAAGTAAGTCCGAAGTTATGGAATCCTTTGGTGAGTGAATAAGTCCTATCCGGCGTATTGTTAAATGTCCAGTGATTTAATCCTATGTCCGTCGTCCACGAAGGTTCAAGTAATTATGAGTAGTTAAGATCCGAACAGCCGGTATAAATATCATAACAGCAGCAGAGTACTGCCAGTGATTGGTCAATCACTGGCAGTACTCTGCTGCTGTTATGATATTTATACAATCATATAGGTGCTAGGGATTGACATGACAAGCCGATTGATCGGGGGAGCCTCTCTGACTGACCGTCTAGACCAAGTAAGGGTTCCGTCCTTAAAAATCATGAGTCGCCACCCACGACCAACAAGTGTCTCCATGAGGGGGGGGGGTTACCCCTCTGCAGAGGTGCAGTTGGTGTATTCTAAAGCCCCAGCCGACAAGGTTGCGAATTAAAGGGAATATTATAAAAAATAATATTTGTAAGGGTAATTTTATTAAAGTTTAGAATAACTATTCGCATTTAAAAAACAAACATTTTATCTGATTTAAAAAAAAAATGTTTTTAGATATTTTATTTGTTTCTAACGTTTTAAAAAAGGAATTCATCGAAGGTCATAATCTATGGTTCCAGTACTTTGTTACAAGACTGAGACACAACTAAAGGGGGGGGTGACTTTAGCGCCTCCATCTTCATAATGCTTCTCGTTACGCTATCTAACGCCTACTAGTAGACACGGAAGGTAATTACTTATCGAGAAATCTAATTCCAACTACCTCGCCTTTCACGCTACCCACGTAACTAATTAAAAAAATCCCTGGAAATCCATATTTACCTGAAACGCCTCAGATAGTACTGCACATTTAGAAAAAGATCTCTCTCTCTCTCTCATCTCTCTCTCTCTCTCTCTTCTCTCTCTCTCTCTCTCATTCTCTCTCTCTCTAAACATGCAATAATTTTCAAGGGAAAGATAACTGGTTTACATACGTGTCAGAAAGTCATAGATGGTTTCGACTGAGTATTTATATTGTAAATATATAAATGATATAAAATCAATATTTTTCAAAACCGCCAAATTGCCCGAGGAGATGTTTTGTGTATATCATCATCATCATCATCATCATCATAACAAATAAAAAGATATTTTGTGTGAAAAAAAAAAAAAGAAAAGAAAAAAAAAGACAAAAAAAAAAGACAGGTGTTTCAGATATGCACATTCCTTTTTTAAATTATTTTTATTTTTAATATTAGGCGCTTTTATAGAATAACCCGCCATTGAAATTTATATGAAGTAAATTTTTTTTTTAAAAGGAACAAAAAACAAAATCAAAAAACAAAAGCAAATGCCTGGAAAAAAGTAATATTTTATATTTGATGCATATATAGAATAGTCTGGCATTGAAATTTATATGAAATAAAAAATAACAAAAAATAACAAAAAAAATAAAAATAAAAATAGAAACAAAAAAAATGCCTGGAAAAAAAGCTTGATAGGAATGCAACATACTGATTATGTGGAAGTCTGGTTTCACTGATGAAATAAAGCGGGAATTCTTCCGAATCTGTAGCCGTATCAGTGTAAACTTGTTTTTTAACGAAACGCTCGGGGAAAAAAAGTTTGTTGTGAACTACGCAAGGATGCTGCGTACTGTTTTGAATAAAGCAAAACCCTACAATATAGCAACTGTTGGGATTTTTTGGTATATAAGGTGTGCTACAATACACCACTTACATTTATAGACTAAGCGAGGTCACATGGTTTAAAACCTGAGCCAATCAACCGGCAGAGTGTCATATTATCAGTCTCAGTTAGACAGCGAGGAAATCTATCCTTTATTGACATGCGCTTGACCAGAGAGATTGTTTTTTCGCCTGATGTGGAGCGTTATGCCTACCATCAGTTTCCTATTTTACCACACAAGCTGCTCTGCACAAGTACTAAGTGTCCGGTATCATGTCCGGAACCTTGTGGTTCCTAAGCGGATGTTCTCCATTCATTTACTTTTTCCCAAACGTAATTTAACCAATCTAATCTGTAATTAAAAAATATTTATATCATTTTATGTGTTGGATTATTTCGTGATATAAGCCGTGCTACCATACAACACTTAAATTTATAGACTAAGCGGGGTCGTGTAGTTTAAACCTGAGCCAATCAACAGCCCGAATGCGTGGCTGGGTGACTACTTAATCACTGATATTGAGAGATATCAATTTGCAATCATTGACGACGGACTTGTAAGACTGAGGAGCACCAAGGAACAACCAAAGGATTCTTTACCTGTAGATCGAGACTACGCGCTACTTAACACAATAATCTTATTTGACAAATGGTCTTGCTTGAAGCCTAAAAGATGGCCACTAAATTCGTATCAGCAACAGTACGGTTACTCACCACCCAAGTAAGAAGAACAAGACATGCCGACACTGTTAGAGAAATAAAGACAAACTTATAAGCGACGTTCTCCTATAAATCCCATACTCATGGACACACCTTTGTTTGCAGACTAGCAAACGCTTACATTCCTCAGCTCTGTGCGGACACTGAATGCCACCATAAACAAGAGCGATGATTGATAAGGATGAAAGATAGATAGATGGAGGGAGAGAGACAAAGAGAAAGAGAGAGAGGAGAAAAAAAAGAGAGCAGGAGATCAAGAAGAGAACGATATATATATATATATATATATATATATATATATATATAGAGAGAGAGAGAGAGAGAGAGAGAGGTGGGGGGAGAGATAATTAATGGAATCCGTGTCGCTGGTATGTCGTGATGATGATAATGTGGATGATGAAGATGATATTTTCTTTGCTATTATTTTTTAACTACATGTAGAAAATCTGTATGGACACTATATGCCACCATAAACAAGAGCAATAGCTGATAGAAATGAAAGCATAGATAGATAGATAGAAAGAGAAAATCAATGGAATCCATGTTGCCATGATGATGATGCCGATGATGAAGAAGATAATCTTTTCGTTGTTGTTATCTTTTAACTACGTGTAAAAAATCTTGTTTACATCCAAATAATATTTGGAGTCTCAGATACCCTTGAAAACCACTAAAATTGATTACAATTTTGAATAAATATTCTATTTTATCATTTCCCACAATAATAGGATTAGGATTTTTAATAAAAAAACTGTTTTTTTTTCCAAGATTTTGTTTTTAGGTTGACCGACTCTTGTGATAAAAATTGATTTCCTCTTAGCGTGATTGTTTACGAAAACACAGTGGGTCCAAGTGTACACAAGGAAGGAAACAGGAATACCAAAAGAGTGAGACCCTAATACATTACGTCTCTGGGTCAGAGTGAACCTGGGAGTAATTGCAATGAAGGTATACTCTATAGTCCCAAGATCAGCAAAATTGGAGCCTATTTCTTGGATAACATTTCGTGTCCTACCCGGACCGACTGGACTTTTTATTTTAAACATGACAACTACATATGACAACTTCAGAAAATGAAAAAAAAAAATATATATATATATACATATATTTATTTATATTGCTATGCACTGAAAAATTAATGGTGAGTTTATTAATTTTATTTTTGTTACCAAAAAAAAAATAGTTTCAACTTGAATTTTACGAAAATAAAAATTATTTGTGATTTCTTCCGTGTGCAAATTGCAAACTGATTTGTTTAGGTACAAACTTACTTAGAGTAATTTTACAAGGCGAGAGAAAATTTTTTTTTTTCTTTCTTTGTTTTTTTTTTTTTTTGTTTCTTGTGTTTTTTGGTGGAGAGAGTGAGGGGAGGGGGCAAACAAAATTTATTTGTTATAACAACAACACAGCTGACTCCATAACAAAGAATTCTGTGATGATTTATAAAATTTTATGAAAGTTATATGTTTCCTTTATTTATTGTATTTTTTCTTAAAATAAAACTCTTTAAAAATTGTAAAAATATTAAGTGGTGAAGAAGGAGGAGGAGTAGTAAGAGGAAGAGGAAAGGTAGAAATAGATTTTTGGGGAGTCTGTAGAGATTTGTGTTTTTAGTTTCATACCTCAAGACAAAACATGTCCGAGCTCAAGCATGAGTTGGCAGCCATTATACACACACACACATATATATATATATATATATATATATATATTTGCCTGTACCAAAAATGTATATCTATATCTATATATATCTATATCTCTCTATATATATGGGTGTTAAAATGTGCAAATGAATCGGACGGTATGTAGAAATAACAATAAGAAAAAAACCCAAAGTATTCAACAATCTAGACAACACCCAACTCATCCAATTGTTTTAACGTTAACTAACTTCACCAACTACAAATAAATTTATCTTTTGCAATACTTTTCTCTAGTTTTTATTTACATCCCCCATATATATATATGTGTGTGTGTGTATGTATGAAAAAGGGAAGGTACAGAATCAATTGTACGTGGTAACTGTCAGTGTCACGATCTTCGGACAAAAGCGGATCACATAGCCGTGAAAATGGCTCTAACCAACCGCCATTGACTCTATATCTACGCGATACTAACTTACACACACACCACACACACACATATTATATATATATATATATATATATATATGTGTGTGTGTGTGTGTGTGTGTAGGGTGTGTGTGTGTAGGGTGTGTCAAAAAAGTATCAAGATTTTGTGATACACCTTATATTCTGAAGAATGACCATTCATTGTTTTCATTGTTCATTTCTATCTTGGTAAATACAGCTTCAAACTGGGCACTTTTATGACAGACCTTGTATTCTGAAAAAAATTAACGTTCTATTCATTGATCATTTTTATCTTGGTAAATACAGCTTCCATCTCGATACTTTTAGGACACGCCTTATACACACACACACACACACACACACACATACATATATATATATATATATGTGTGTGTATAATTGTAGAAAATATGGTTCTACCACGGTTTCAATGTTTACGACCACTTCAGGGCCCTACCTTATATTTGACTAAGTTGAAGTTATTACTCATGTAAACTGACATAAACGAATTTTCCGGTAGTGACGGTTGAACACTTTGTCAGTTCATATGTTTACATTTATGATTTTATTGCCACCTTCGGCTTATTCTATTCGTCTACTTATTTCCCATTTAGCCTATCTGTATTGTGTGTATCTTAATTCTAACTGCAAATAATAACTGTCGTAAACAGTAGAGTATAATTCTAATTACATTTTAGGAATCTAATCTTAGTAATTCATAATCTTTGACTGTTCTTATCTCTGTATCTCACCTATTTAAAATTGATAAATATTGCAAAAGATGGCTAGTGTATCTTGTTAAAATTTAATAGTGTAATTCTAAAGATATTTTACTGACTGGCATATGCCAAATCGCCTTGTAAATGATATCCAAATGAATATACGTTATGTATAGCGTTCTCGCTTTATTTGATTGGATGTTTCTCTCGTGTGGGTGTGTGTCTCTGTGTGTGTGATGTTAAAATAGCACTCGAAAAATATTTTCCCTTTTAAGTTTGTTAATTTTTTTACAGTAAAAATAACGGAAAATCATCCATTAAATGTATAGATTTTAATAATAATGAATTCTATACATATATATATATATATATTATAATATAATAATGAAAATAAAATAAATGTATATATTTATTTGATGACAAAGGAACAGTCACTGTTCCTTTGTCATCAAATAAATAGATATGTAAAACCTTAATATATTTATTTTATTATATAACAGCTGTATTTTATATTGAGCACTCTCCCTATAATACTGTGTTTGACACACCGTCCCAGTAATAGCTGAAACAGTGACAATCCCC
>CM042155.1:2925513-2953013 GCA_023376005.1 Doryteuthis pealeii
TTTCCCATTTTGAGATAGGGACGATACTTTTAGTTTTAACTTTCCACACATAATTTGATAAGGTTGTGCTATATTTGTATTTTTCATGTGTGAAACTACACTTATGATTGTAATACCTCTTTTTAGTATAAATATATATATATATCCATTTAACAGACAATATCTCTATTTCACAATACCTAAAATTACATTCATGCCCCCACTCTAATTACCGAAATATTCTAACGAAAAATACACACATTCTGCGCAAAGACAAAAATAAACAAAAACTCCAAATACTAGAAGCTCTATACATAAAACAATACAAACCATCCTTAAACAAAATTAATTTCCAATACAGTACACACATTCTAAAATGCCTATAACACCTTTCTCACCAATTCTTCTCCTTCCAGCCTCCACATTAATATAATTAAAAAAAAACAAAAAACTGGAATACATCACCCCTGATGATGGCACTTCGAAGTGCCGAAAGTACTCGGGAACTGAACTTTGGTGGACCAATTCCACCCAAACATTAAAAAGTTGGCCAGAAAATTAGAAAAGATCAAGAATAAAATTGTTAAACAGGAGATGTGCCTTTTGTTTAATTCTACATATATATATATATATATATATATATATATATATATATATTTTCATCTCCTGTCACATATAAAAACATCCATCATTTTCTTCAGCCCAAGAGACATCCTGATGAAGGTTCAATGTAACCGAAATGTTTAAACATCGATTATTAAATTCATCCCATTTACGGAACACTTGTTTTTTTTCAAATTTTCTTATATATATATATATAATATATATATATATATATATATATATATATCACATAATAATTTCTTTTTCTTTAAGCAAAAAAAGGTTCTGACGAAGCTTTATTAAACAACCGAAGCACTGCAGCATTGGCTTATTAAACTTCAATCGTCAATGGACCTTGTGTTTTATTATTTTTCATAAATATATATTCATATATATATATTATATATATATATATATATATATATATATATTGTGTGTGTTGTGTGTGTGTGTGTGTGTGTTGTATGTGTCAACAATATCAAATATGTCCATGATTCGATTCAGCCGAATAAAAGTGAAACCTCAAACGTACATATCAATAAAGTATAAATAAATACATACATACACACAGACAGACACACGTATGCATATATATATATATATAAATATATATATACATCAATCTCTCTCTCTCCTCTTCTCTCTTTCTCTTCTCTCTCTCTCTCTCTCTCTCTCTCTCTATGTATATATATATGTATATATATATATATATATACATGTATAATTTTACACAAAGTATTGGAACGAGAATTAACGTATTTTGTGTTGTCGTTGCCGAAAAGATACTTCGATATTTCGAAAAATAATTACAATATTTTTAGACCAGATTAAACATATTTTCATTGGAAAAGCAAATGCGTATATTTCGCGCATTTAGCTCTGTTGTATAAATTGTCCTCAGGCGTATTCCACGCTGTCAACTTTAACATTTGGTTAAGAAAGACAAAATATGTTTCTAATCTTCTAAGTAATGTGAATCCTTTGACAAACAAAATATGCGTGCAATATGTTAAGAAACAAAACATGATTTTCTATGACACAAATATAGCATAATACAGGAAAAAGTTAATTCAATAAAAAATGACGATGCAAAAATCAAAATCGACATATCAACTTCAATGCTGATAATGTTTTGAAATAAATTCATTCTTAATGGATACTCAATAGTTTTATAAACACATCTTTCAATTTAACCCATAGATGGGACACTAACAGGTACTACCACTCCGGGTCACAGTGGACCTGGGAGCAATGGTGATAAAGGGGTGCTCCACATTCCCCAAACCTCCAAAACTGAAACCTCACCATCAGATAGAGTTTAAAAAATATAACGCTGAACAAATACAGTTACACAACTAAAAAGATTTTCATCTCCTCTCATCTATAAAAACATCCATCATTTTATTCACCCAAGATACATCAAGTTGAAGGTTTAAAGAAACCAAAATTTTTAAACATCGATAAATAAATTCATCCTATTTTTGGAACACTTGTTTTTTTTTTCAAATTTGCTTAATATTGTCGGATTTATTTTCCATATCTACTATATATATATATATATATATATTATATATATATATATATATATATACATATTACATACACACACACACCTATGTATATATATGGTGATTTAGTGATTGCCACTTCACAGAAGAAGGCCATTTCTACAAGTAGTTCGATTGTGAACACGCAGAAGGTCCACGGGTCCAACTTTAATTTTTACGCACCCTGCCACAAATATGAGCCACTTCCCCTAGTTCCTCTCGTATGCAATCGTACGTGACTGAGAAGCCCAGCCCTCGACAGGCAGGCCCTGCCACACAGGTCACATATAGGATCAGGCTTAAATCTGGGAAATGTTTCCATGACGTCCGTCATGTGCCGCCTACATAGGGACCGTCTCAGGATGGAGTGCTCGAGCTACCTTACCTCAAACCCCTTACAGCTACCATAAACAGGTCTCCTCCAAGCCACACGATTCGTAGCTAACCTCTCCCACTAATGAGTATTTATATTGAGTATTTTCAGGTTGTTTTTGATAACATCCTTAAAATGCTTTTTGGGCTTGTGCCTCGGACGTTTCCCACATTGCAGTTCTCCATAGAATAGTTGCTTCGGGAGTCTTCTGTCTTCTATTCTAGCAAGATGTCCAGCCCAGCACATTTCCATGCTGGACGCATTGGCTTGTTACAGGACATCGGCGTCTGACGTGAGGGATTGCCACCCTACGTTTACAATCTTTCTGAGACATGTCTGATGAAATATCTCTAAGGCTTTGATGTGTTGAGGATTTGTGGTCCACGTTTCCGAAGAATACAGGAGTATAGAGACAGTACACACACACACACTATATATATATATATTATATATATATATATAAATATATATATAATATATATATTGAAGAGTGGTTCCTACGTATTCTCCTTATATGGATATGATGACAATAGCCTGTCCTATTTATATAAGTAATGTTAATAACTAAAAGAACATGTTGAAAAATAGTAACGTACTAACTTGTGACAGAGATCACGAGGTGAGTGGCCTGTCGTATTCTCGAAGGAAGCGGGCTAGGCTTTGCCTGGCATGTGGAATCGAACCCACGTCCTTTGGAATGCGAGCGGGCGACACATAGGCACTGAATTCAAGATACTACTGTCCTGGATGTAAGCGCCAGGTGACCGGATGTTGGCTACGAGGATTCCAGCGACTGGGATTGGCTCGGAAATCTCGTGCGTGGGGTGCAGACACTCGGATGTTGAAGGAAACACTTGTATAAGTAGAAGTGGGGTGACGACAGCAGTAAGTTACGACTATTCAGCTGCTGAAGATTTTGGGGTTGGACGACGACGGATTTTTTGTACTATAGATTTTGTGACGGCGACGACATTGTTGACCCCCCCCCCTCTTTTCAACAAGTCGAATTTATTTTTGCCCTCTATTTTCTTCTTTTTCATTCTAGATAACTATTAAAGGCCGTTGGAAATAAAGAAAAAATGGATGTTTTACAATATTTAGAGAATCTTATACCCTTCAACATTTTAGTATATATGTATATACATACTATCTACCATCGCACCAGCTCCCCATTCTACCGCACAGAGCCAAGCTGAAATTGAATGCCTAACAAGAATAAGTAAACAAAAACGTCTTGCTTCGGGAGTCTTCTGTCTTAATAAAATAATCCAAGGATTGACATGCCCTTAAAACCAGCCAATGAAACAACCATCTCTGTGTTTGATAGTAGAGAGGTTATTACTCAGATTATCATCCTCGGTATACTAGTCCTATTGTTGTGATCTAATAACTCAATTTGGCTCGTATCAGACAACAGATTAGAATAATAAAACCATTCTGGATAATTCAGAAAGGCTATCAGAAACTTGAAATGAGCATTTAAGTCCTTCTTCTTATGTCATTGTTGTAGAGTATCTAGCACCCCTTCTGTACTTGACCAGATTACCTGCTTTATAGACTTAGATATTCTACGATTAAGAACTTCAACAGTGAATTTATAAACTGATTAATATTCGGATTGTGTTACGATTTTATGGGCCATCCTATAGGCTTCAAGCAAGAGCGCTTGTCCAGCGGAAATCTTTGGTAAAGAATCCTTTGGTTGTTCCTTGGTGCTCCTCAGTATTACAAGCCCTTCGTCAATGATTGCAAATGGACGTCTCTCAGTATCAGTGATTGAGGAGTCAACCAGCCGCGCAGTCAGACTGTTGATTGGCTGAGGTTTAAACAACGTGACCTCGCTTAGTATATAAATTTAAGTGGTGTATTGTAACACGTATTTTATGCCATAAATAATCCAACAGACTGATCTTACTGCGTTTGGCTATACCGCATGTGACCCTCCTCTATTTCTTGTAAGTTGTCTTGTTAATTGTTTTGTAAATTATTGTTCTGTGTGTTTGTATGTATCCGTTAGCACCGGATACTGGTGCTGAATAAATATATCAAGCCCTAAATTTCTTTTGTGTTTAATTTAAAGTCGATGATACAACAGTTATGTTTGGTTTAATGTTATGTTTCAAGGATGGTAGGTGTTTAAACCAGCACTCTTAGGAGCTTATATAATTATTGACGTGGTGTAATGGTTAAAGTCATGGAAAATGGTCTCGTCGCCCCGAGTTCAAATCCTGGACGTGCTAATTGCATTTTCACTTAGCGCTAATACCATTGGGAAAGGTATAAATCCTACTCTCCCCCCAGCTATGGGTAAGTAGTAGGGTAGACTGGACTCTTTAACCTTGGTTAGGCAACCGGTCTAGGAGAAAGAAAACTCTGAATTCAAACCTGTTAAACTCCGCTTAAGAATTGACCTTGTGTCACATCCTGCTCGTGCGGAGGGGTTGGTAAATATATATATAATTATTGCCGATGGGAGTACAGGTTCATCTTCTTGACAAATTGGTTTCCGTTGCACTAGTTTTCTTCTTATAAAGAAGCCGAAAAGCGAGGAAGTCTATCCCCATTTCACTAGCGCTAGATAAGGGAGATTGTTTTTTTCTGAGGTGTTGCGCCAGACCTATCATCAGCTCCTCTCTTTACCGCACAGATCGGATTATTCAATCTGTGCTACTCATATGTTGATTTGGCGGGTACTGGTATCGAACCAGGAACCTTGCGATTTCTAGGCGGGCGCTCTTTCATCTCCTCTCATCTATAAAAACATCCATCATTTTCTTCGCCGCAAGATACATCCTGATGAAGGTTTAAAGAAACCGAAATGTTAAAACATCGATAAATAAATTCATCCTATTTTCGGAACAACTTGTTTTTCCAAATTTTCTTAATATATATATATATATATATATATATATATATATATATATAATGATTTATTTCTTCATACGTCTCTTTCTATTATTTAGTATGACGAAAACAAAATTACCCGATGAAATGAAAGGAATTATTAAAAAAAAAAAAAAAAAAAAACGAAAGCAACAAAATGTCAAATGAAACTCAAGAAAAATAACAACAACAAAAGGATATTAATATCCGTTCATGAATACATCAAATGCCGTTTTCGTTCTCTATCTGAATCCAAACAAACCCAATTATTATGTAATTACTAAACAACACTTTGACATTTTTCTTTTAATTACGCGAGGTAATTGCTCTGTTCTTTAGAGAATCAAAACAAATTTAATTATTTGCATGTTAATAATGTGCGTGGTGTAGATTTAATAAGAGGAGTGGATAAATCTTTGTTTATCAGAAATTATCAAATTTCATGAAATTCGATTAAGTCACTAATTTCAGAGAGAAAACAAAGAGACGTTCCATAAAGCAGATTAAATTCAGAGTTTCCCTTCTCCTAGACTGGTTGCCTTACCAATTTTAAAGAGACCAGTCTGCCCACTTCAAATCTTTTTTTAAAACTTTCAGAATCTTAAAAAAATGACCTTGTGTCGCATTGCGTTCGAATGTGGACGTTGCGTGAATACAATCACGCTAGCTCTTATTTTCGGGGGACCACGGTATTCTTCCTGCAGGTATAGATCAATAGTAGGACAAAAACAAGACATGTCGGACACTGTTGGAGAAACAAGGACGAACTCATAAACCACGTTCTCCTGTGGAAGCCAGCACATGGGGACCCCATTGACCAGCACTACATGGATACTGGATGCTGCGCAGAGGATCTGAGGGGTGAAGTGAATGATAGGGACATCCTTGCTGCTATGTTTAATTCAATATTATATATCTATGAAAATTTAAATAATGTTTGGCTACCATTTAATCATATAAAAAATATTTTAAAAACAAAACCAAAAAATTAAGACAATTGAAAGTTTAGAGTAAGATTAAGATTTTCTACCATTTTATTGCAAAAGAAAACAAAACAAAAAATCATGATGAAATTCCATAAATATTCTGGCATGATCTGATATTTCAGAACTATGGAATCGGCTGGGGCGTTAGAATACACCCACTCCACCTCTTCAGAGGCGTAAGACTCCTCCAATGGAGCCACTTGTTGGCCGTGGGTGGCGGCCCATGATGTTTAAGGATTGAACCCAGATGGCTGAACAGTCCATGGCATGCAACACTCCACTTTGGTCCTTAAATGGGCTAGACGTGCGGTTGCAGAGGCCCCCTCCGATTAATCGGCTGGTCACATCAAGCCCTAGCACCTATATGATTGCCCCAACCCTATTGCCCTTATGGCAAGCCCTAATTCTTTTTATCCTATGGATGCTAGAAGGCAGTGACTGAGGGTCTTCGTGTCCCGGGAATGACGTTAAACACCATCTGATGGTGAGATTCCAGTTCTGGAGGTTTGGGGAATCATATAGGTGGAGCACCCCTTCATCACCATTGCTCCCAGGTTCACTCTGACCCGGAGTAGTAGTACCTGTTAGGATCCCATCTATGGGTTAAATAGAAAAAATGTGTTTATAACAAAATGAGTATTCATTAAGAATTAATTTATTTCAAAACGTTGTCGGCATTAAATGGCCCATTGAAGTTGTTATGCCGTAAAACAAAACAGACAGAACTATGGAAATTTTACTCTTGGTATGATAAAAGATTTACAGGCTTAAATATGTAGTGTCTGATGATTAGGATAAAGCAAGTAACATTTTAAAACCACATTTTGTGCGTCTTATGAAAAATAAATCATATTTTAATTATAAATGTAGCGAGTTTAAATCTCCACGGGCATCCAACGTTTACAGCGTTGTGTTATGCTAATCTGATTTTAATCAGCTCGAAGGTGATTAGCTAACTGCATATGGACACCATTTATTATGTAGTAAATGCGATTTTGTAAATGACGTTTTGTTTCCTGTATAAAAAAGGGTACTTAAAGTTGATATAGTTATCTGAAGATCTGTGTTCAATATTTGTGTCAGGTACTGCGTAAAAATCACATGCCCTGATTTGGTGTGTTGTATACGATCTCTTTACTTTGACGATATATATTATTTCTCTGAATGTTTGAGATGAGGTTTGAAGATTAGTATTATCTGCGTTATTCGGACTATTGTCCCCATCTTCATTGTTATTTGTACAACGTTTCGGCCGATATGCCCTCCGGCCTTCTTCAGGTATTTCTTGTCGGACTCGGGAGCCTTCTCGGACTCAAGAACCTTCTTTTCGAACTCGGGAACTTTCTTGTCGTAATCGGGAGTCATCAAAGAACTTTGAACCTAACCCTTTATTTAGTCCACTGGGGTATCCTGTTCTCATTCCGCTAACCATAGCTGGGGTAGGAGTTGTGTCAATTATTTTTCTAACTGCCTCTACTCAGGATTGAACTCGGGATCCAGAGATAACTGTCACTTAGAACTGTCTTAACCTAACTACCTTATCCACTAGGCCATGTGTTCAATTTGACGATATATATGTTTGCTGATCTTGACATACGATGTATATGTGTATGCCGATCTGGACATACGACGTATATATCGTAATAAGGGACACCTGTGGTTGTATTCCCCATACATAATTTCATGTTCGTCTGTACTTCTGAGTAGAATATATTTCGTCTGGCTGAGTAGCGGCTTATTTTATATTTCTCCTTACGATTCTGAGTAGCAATTTTCTTACTTGCTTTAGGGCTTGCTCTGGGTGGCTTTCTGTCTATCGGTCTTGTTCTGACTGTCTTCCTAACTAGTGCTCTGGTTGTCTTTTCCTTAACTTCTTAAGATGCTATTGAGATGTTATATTTGTCGGTTTGTTTTTGAGTACAACCCAAAACATTTACTTTAGTGAATTCACATATTTATTTATTTTAATTATGGATCCTGAACAATGCGTGGTGCGAAAATCTTCCAAACGCGTTCTCCCATCGCAACGGTCAGCGAGAGACTGCTTATCTAACTAAAAACTCCTCCTTACGGTTCAAACTCCGAACAGGAATAGAGGGGTCAAAGTAAGGTTACGAAATGTCAATAAAATTTAATCGTTCAGATTTTGATTCTAATAACATTTACTAAAATAATTGTTCAAAATTGATAGTGCACCCATTAATTATGCAGCAGTCGGAACAAGAGAAAATTAATTTATATATCAAGGATGAATTAAACTGGAGGAATTAATTGATATGTGATAATCCTTTAAGCATAGAAAGCAGATAGATAATAATCCCCTCTCCTTGTATCAAGGGTTGCCTTTAACTTTTAGCTTTCTTGTGGTATCTTTCGATTTGAACTCTTGGACGAGGCTGTTTGCATTTCACATTGCATTACTTTCGTTTGGAAAAATATGCATCCAAGTCTTCTCCCTCCAGCTATGGGTAAATAGTAGGGTGGACTGGGCTCTTAACCCTGGCAAGACAACGGGGCTAGGAGAAGGAAAACTAAATAAAAAAAGCTTAAAAATTGACCTTATGTCGCATCCTGTTCGTATTGAGGGATTGGTTAAATAAATCTACTCTATAATAATATATATTAAATATAATAATATATTGGTTTGGAGGTTGATTTAGAAGGCTATCACAATGCAGATGTAAAGAAAAAAAATAATACGGTAACAATGGTGTTGTGTGTTAACCTGTATTTTATTCTGGATATTTCGAGATAAAATCTCTTTCTCAAAAGATCACTGGAACTGAAGTAGTCTAGTTATTACTTCATATACTTATAACTAGACTACTTCAGTTCCAGTGATCTTTTGAAAAAGAGATTTTATCTCGAAAATTCAAGAATAAAATACAGGTTAACACTCAACATCATTGTTACCGTATTTTTTTTTCTTTACATCTGCATTGTGATAGCCTTCTAAATCAACCTCCTAACCAATATATACACTATGCTTCAAGCAAATTATAAAACTCTCTTATAATAATATATATTAGATTATATATATCAAATATAAATTTAATATAAATAAATGGTGAAATGAATATACAGGCAAATGATATATCAACGATGAATTAAGTGATACATAATATCCCCCAGTCAGTGACAGTAGAATAAAAGTCGTTGCGGATTGAATACGGCATTTGGTTTATTTATGGTATTTGGTCAATTAAATACTACAGACACCGATGAGATTTGAACGATACAAATACCTAAATATTGTGACTATAATTACCACAAAGAAGAGGATACTCGTCAGGGAACATTGGTAAGAATGATTAAACGGTATTAATTTCAGTCAGAATAAACAAATAAACAGCCATCAAATTTAGACTGATATGTGCGTTGCTGGCTGATACCGAACTGAAAGATACGAACAATAAATATGATAGAAATAGGATTAGAAATTATAAGTGAGTGCGGGCCTGTGTGTTTGTGTGCGTTTAGTTATATTTGATCATAAATGTATGTTTCTATTATATCAATTGTGTATTTTCAGTTTAATGGCATATCAACATTCGTGGTTTATTTAATGCTAAAGATATCCTTGTAGAAGAGCAGTAGGTCTTCTAACCCATATCTGGAAGATTAGTAGGATTTACACCTTTCCCAAGAGTATTACTGTTGCATAGGGCTCGACTCAGGCCACAAAATCGTACATGTTATATACTGTTGCTGGGCCGTATGTGTTAGTAATGGAGTATAAAGATTCACACGTAGACATATGTAGTAGTAAGACTTTTAACGTTTATTTCTTTTCCCCTCGTGGTTGATGTGAGTGGCGGGCGTTGACAATGGGAACTACTGCTGCTACTGTGGTGGAAGGTGGTGGGCGCGCCTCACTGTTCGCTGGCAGCGGTCGACCGTGTCAACGGTCACTCCGTCCGCTCTGTTCGCCGTCTCTTTGGGGTCTGACTCTGTAACTGCTACTGCTGACCCCTTAAGTAAAGGCAGCCGCCCACACATCCTTTTGTTCCTTTGACCGGAAGTTCTTTCTTCCCTTTCCAGTCTCTTTGTTCAATTTTCCTTTGTCTTTTCGAACTTCCCGCGCAAGACAAATTGAAACAATAGTCAATCTGCAACATTACCTTGAAAATGAACGTAATAGCGCGATAATAGCTCGATTTAACGCAGTCCAGCACGTTCGTCACTAGTCTCACCTATCATATTAGATAATACTTATGTTATTCGTTGATCAATATTATTGTTGAAGAGAAGAAAGGATACCCATCGAAATGGAATGGACTGTTCTATCTTCCATATAAATATTGACGATGTTAACTCCAGGGTCCGTCTTTCCAAGCAAACGGCGGCTGGGGAAATAAATCACGTGATCCCAGGGGGCAGTCTCTACAGGAAACACCTGTCACCTCGATTTAAACGGACAGGGGTAGGTTTATTTCCCGGTTCCTGAGGTGCCACAGAAGGGGAATTCCGAGGGGATCCATGCATGTTTTTGTACTAGCTATCGCTTGAGTTTCGGTTTGAATGTGGCTTTACTACGTTAAAAAGACCTTGTGTCACACCCATACCTGGTCGGAGGTAAATACACCCGTCTTTCCTAGCAAGACTAGCTAATATCTTCTTATTATAATTGAGATTGTGTGTTTTTCTGTCTGTAACCGAAACTATATTACTACTGAAGTCACAATTCCCTTTGTTATTTATGTCACGTTCTCTATGATTTTATTTTTATTTTAACCTCAATTAATAATAAAATTGTTTTACATTATTAATACTGTTAACCATATCTACATACTAATAACATGCAATTATATTTATATATACAACAAAAATAGCGGTTTACAGTGTGAACGGTAAGGCTAATTTGCATATTGATATTAAAAAATCGAATTTAATAAATATGTGCTCAGTATTATTGATTTCTAACTGTTTGGTTTTATTTTAATGAATATAAACAAAAATCTCTTCAAGGAAATCCATTAACAAGAAAAAAATAACTGTCATTTTAATCTTTACTTCCTCTTTTAACTAAATACTTAAATTAGAAAAAATAACAATGAAAGACGAGAGTGATGGAAGAGTAAGTTTCAGTTGTTCTATTTTTCGATTATACCCCCTCTGTTTCAAATCTTTTTATCTGCATTCTTATTTAGTTTCATTAGCCTTTCTAATTTGATATAATATTTTATTACATTAAAACTTAAATACTTGCACCCTACGGAGGGGGCATATATTTGCTAGTTATACTAATGTTCATTCATTCTTGTACCTCTTATCAAAATACACCCTTTTCATTGTAAGTTACATGTCCTGTTACTACCTAATATACTATCTAATATAACCAACCCGCAGTAACATTACAATATTTATTCACATTTCTAACATTTCTTTTATGTTCTTCAATAATTATTCACAAGTTTTAGAATAAAAAGATTATCGAGACTTCTTGAAATAAATAAAATGGAGTCTTATATTTAATTATAGTTAGATCGCCTTAAAAAGGGTATTTTTACATTTAAAGTCAGATGATTAAGAAGCGTGAAGGAAAACATCGAAGTCATCGGTTACGAGTGTTAATTAGGTATTTACGATGTAACACTAAGAGGAAAATTTAATTTTCTCAGACTAAAACGTTGAGGGAAAATTACAACGAAGCTAGTTTTCTCCATCTAAAGGAACGTGCTTAACTTAACTAAGTTAATAGATTATTTTGGAACAGACAAATTACCGAATTGTTCATTGTTGAAAGTTATTTTTTTAAACTTTATATGAAGCACTTGTTTTATTCTTTTTTTTTTCAAATAACAACTGAGTCGATATGCAATTCAATCGCCTGAGCAGGAAGTTAAGAAAAATATTAAAAAAAACAAAATAACCAAAAACACGAACTTCTACTGAGAGTAACGAGAATCATCTATATCAAGAGCACGTCCTTCAGCAAGGTCAGTTGAACAACTTCAGACACGGAAGCTGCAGTATGTATACAGGTCACGCATTCATAGTAATTCTACAAATACATTCCGATCTTATGTTATACTAGAAGCGGCTACTCAGCATTGGCTGGGTAGAGGGGTGAAAAAACCCAGGTGTTTTGATTCGTTTACTTTTGCGATTTACAAATGCGGATATTTTTAAGCAGAATTTCAATGCTATTTCTATGTATATTTTAATTTTCAAATATCTTTGAATATAAACCAAATATTCATAATTTCACAAATCGAGGATATCTAATGTGCATATATATTTTTCGCTAATTGTTTTATTTTTGTAGTTTCATCTGGACATACATACTCACATACATCATCATCATCAACATCAACATCATGTCGCGCTATTAGCACGAATATCCATGACAATCTCTCGCCAACATCCCTGTCACTCATTATTTTCGGCAGGTCCTCTGCACTGCATCCAGTATCCGCGCAGAGCTGATCAATGTACGTCTTTGATAGACGGCCAACTACTGGCTTCCACTGGAGAACGTCACTTTAGAGTTCATCCTTGTTTCTCTAGCAGTGTCCAGCAAATTATATTTGTCAACTTATATGCTTGAATTTTGAATGAAATTGTTTTAAAAATTTAAATGACAAAATTCATATTGACCTGGGAAGCCAACACATCTCTGAATTAATGATATTAATAATTAATTCACAATCTGCAGGAAATTTGCCGAGTTAGATTGCTTTGTATTTCTCATAAGGGTTTTCAAAATTTGCGGTTTTAGGAAAACAAATAAAAACTGCTAAAAAAATAGGATTTCTGAGAAATACAAACTATCTATTAACCCTTTATCTACCAGAGCACCCCAAACTGCCTGACAATCAAAATGCCAGACCGCCCGAAAACAATGAATAAAAATATTAAAACATCTTTCTTAATCATCATCCTACCTTACTAAAAATATCTACTTGAAGGGAGTCAACTTTTAATTAGTTACTTACGTTCATTTTGTAGAAAATTCAATGTCTATTGTGAATGGCAGAGGTAGATAAAGGGTGTAGCAATGAGATTGTCAAAATGGATTATTTGCCTGTATTTTTTAGATGAGGCTTAATGTGAATAATTTTGATGTTTTCAGACTGTTGTCTTCATCTTTATTGTGGTATGTATAAACACAATGTTCAGGCCACTGTAACCTCCAGCCTTCCTTAAAAGGTTCCCTGTGTATCTGAGTATAATAATGATCTGACCATGTTCGTCTTACTCGGGTGGTTTGGGTGATATGAGGCAGGTGACCGTACAACTGTTTTCACGTGGAGTGTTGTTTCCACGTTTTTTTATGATCACTTGCAGTATTCTAGTGCAGTTCCCGTCTAGTTTATTTTCTAGGCGCTTCGTTAGGGTCCAAATGGTGCAGCCGTACAGCAGCACTGATACGACAACGACGTGGAAGAATTGTCTCTTTAGCTTGTCTAAGTTCGGATTTCCATATGACTAATAGTCTATTTATAGCGGACCATATATACGCACAAACTGCCCTTTACATAGGTATACATTCTTTTAGATTGCTACGTCTTTCTCTATATCCCCATCGAGATGTTCCCTTTGAACAGCTCCGGATCGCCACCTCCCCGTCATGGAAATTTATACTAAGAAAATGCTCTTGTGGTATGAGATTTAACGTCGTACGAAATGGACACTGAAAACCGAGTTTAAATCCTAGACGAGGCTCTTTAAATTTCACATAACTCTAATACCCTTGGGAAAGGTATGTCTGGAAACTATTCTCCCTCCAACTATAGGTAACAATAGGACATAACGGCCTCTTTAATCTTGGTATCGCAAACAGACTAGGAGAAAGAAAACTTAGAATTCAAACTTGTTACACTGCGCTTGGTAATTGACCTTGTGTCGTATTCTGCTCATGGGGGAGGGGTTAGGTAAATATCTATTCTAAGAGAATGCAAAGTAGCTGCAGGTTTACAAAATACCAACAGCGCTATCGCCTGAGGCTTTAGAATATACCGACTTCACCTCTACAGAGGAGTAAGACTCCCCAAATGGGGCAACCTGTTGGTCGTGGGTAGCGAATCATGATGCTTAAGGACATAATCTTAGTGGATGAGCAATCCATGACATGCAACACCCTACTTTGGCCTTTACTTAGGCTAGACGAGCGGTCAGAGTGGTAGTACCCGCTAGGGTCAAATCTAGGGATTCAATAGAAAATTAGTTTACAAAAAAAAATTGAATTAAAATTTTTTTTCCAAACTATTTCTACGAATCTTTTAAAACTTAGTCGGCATTAAATGACCCACCATGGTTGATATGCCATAAAACAAAACACACAAACCAAAAAAAAATACCAAGAAATAATAAACTACTTTATGCACTTAGATGATATTAAGATTCTTGCCAAGAATAAAAAAACAAAGAACAAGAAACTCTAATACAAACAATTAGAATCTTCAGCCAAAATAAAGAAATGGAATTTGGCATTGAAAAATGCGCTATGCTTATAATGACAAAAGGAAAAAAGATTAAAAACAGCTGCAGAGATAGAAGAGCCCAATCAGGAAACATTAGAAACAGTTGGAGAAAAAGAAAACTAAAAATACGTCGGAATATTACGAGCTGATACCATGAAGCAAACGGAAATAAAAGACAAAAAAGTTTTTTTTTAAAAGATTACCTTAGAACCCCCCCAAAAAAAAAAACAAAAAAAAACACAAAAAAAATTAAAAAAAACAAAAACAAGAAAAGCTCTTGAAACCAAACTCTATAGCAAAGGAATAAATAATCTGGGCAGACTTCCTACCAGGATTCTCTGGACCATTCTTAAAATGGAAAAGAGAGGAACCCAGAGATATTGACCATAGAACAAGGAAGTTAATGACGGTGAACATGATTTTACTTCCAAGGATGATATAAAAAAAGTAAAAGTAAATTCGTCGGGGTGGCCTAAAGTCGGTATCAGCTAATCAACGAGGGAGTTTATCCTATTTTCACTAGCGCTAGACCAAATAGGTTATTTCAGCGTCCGAGGTGGAGCACCACACCTACCATTGGCTCCTCACTTTACCGCACAGATCCCTTTACTACTCATACGCTGAGTGGGCAAGGGCCGGTATCGAACTAGGAAACTTGTGGTTTCTAGCCGAACGCTCTACTGACTGAGCACTAATACGCTCGGGAAAGATATGCGTGCAAATCATTCTCCCTTCAGGTGTGGGTAATAAGCAGAGCAGACTGGGCTCTTTAACCTTGGTAAGGCAAGCGGTCTAGAAAGAAAACTCTGAATTCAAACGCCACTTAAAAATTAACCTTATATCGCATCCTGCTCGTGCGGAGAGGTTAGGTAAACGGATATTCTTAGAACATACAAAGGAGGATGCAGATTTACAGGTAAGGTCTTGTCCGTTTTCACGGGTAATAATCAGCATATTCTAATTCTTTATGAAAACTAACAGAAAAAAAAAACAAATAAACAAAAGAACAAACAAAAAAATGGCTCTGTACTTTGTTTTTTTTTTTTTCCTTTTTATAGAGTCACTCCAACAGTCAATGATATTGAACACTATTCACGAATATCATCTTTATAATATACATATTATAATGGAGATTGTGTGATTTTCTGTCTGTAACCGAAACTATATTACTACTTATGTCACAATTCTCTTAGTTATTGACATCACATTCTCCATGATTGTATTTTTATTTTAAATTCAATTATCAATAAAATTGTTTTACATTATTAATACTGTTAACTATATCTACATACTAATAACATGCAATTATATTTATATATACAACAAAATAGCGGTTTACAGTGTGAATGGGAAGGCTAATTTGCATATTGATATTAAAAGTGTGATTTTATTAAATATGTGCTTAGTATTATTGATTTCTAACTGTTTGGTTTTATTTTAATGAATATAAACAAAAATCTCTTCAGTGAATCTTAAATGAAATCCATTAACAAGAAAAAATAACTGTCATTTTATTCTTTACTTCCTCTTTTAACTAAATACTTAAATTATAAAAAATAACAATGAAAGACGAGAGTGATGGAAGAGTAAGTTTCAGTTATTCTATTTTTTGATTATACCCCCCTCTGTTTCAAATATTCTTATCTGCATTCTTATTTAGTTTCATTAGCCTTTCTAATTTATTATAATATTTTATTACATTAAAACTTAAATACTTGCACCCAGAGGGTGCATATATTTGCTAGTACATATAAGTAAGTAAGTAAAATCGACGGGGCTGCCTAAAATCGGTATCAGCCAGTCAGCAAGGGAGTCTAGACCAAGGAGATTGTTTTAGTATCTGAGGTGGAGCGCCACACCTACCATCAGCTCCTTACTTTACCGCACATATCCCTGTGCTACTCATACGCTGAGTTGGCGAGGGCGGGTATCGAACTAGGAACCTTGTGGTTTCTAGCCGAACGCTCTACCGACTGGTGGATGATATAAAGTGTTTCCTTGATAGTATTCAACCAAAATTGAGAACTCAAACGTACATTAAGATTTGCATATATATTTTTGCATATACGGAGTATAATAAATAAATAAGATTAAATAGATTTTTTTAAAAAATAAGGAGAAGGGGGAGATCATACCGGTGTGGCCGGATATGAGGTCTTTGAATCAACATAGATCAGACTGACGAGACAAAAATGTCAAAATAACCTTATATTTACGCCAAGGTATCAATTTGTTACATAATCTATGCGGTTGCATAAGATTATTGTCAATTCCCTGTAATTCTAAAGGGATGACCCTTTTCATATCATGGGCGGGACTTTCCATGGAATATTACAGAAAGTCCGCGAAATACGTGAAGTCACGTGGGACCTGGTTGACTCCTCAGTTTTCAGTGGGACGTCAGGCAGAAAGGATGTCCTGCCTTAACTGGAACTCACAATGCATACGCGTGCTATGTTAGTCAGGTATTCAGTTACATGAAATGTATAGTTAATGAAATAAAAGTTTAAGAAAAACAACACGGTCTTGTGATTAATGGGTGTCTTGGTGGCAAGACTGATCTAGGAGAAGAAATGACTTAGGTGCGACCGACCACCAAGTCGAAGAAGAGATGTTAGAAGAGACCTAGAAGAACTTAAGATATAGAAAAACAGAAGAATAGAAGAAGTAAAAGTAAGGTAAACAACACATTTATTCATATACATATATATATACAATCGGGTGGTGTAAAACAACCACCGGGCGGTGTAAAACCTAATTTTTGAATGATATTGCATGAGGGGATGGGGAAAATTAAATACCGGAAATAAAACAGTAATTATCTTTTTTAATTACTCACTTAAAAGCATCATATTCACTCCGTTGAGATGTTTATTTAGTTTTATAATAGACGCCAATTTTTGTTTTAAATACACGAATTTTTAAATTATTCTACAAAATTTTATAAAATGGCACGAATATTTTAATTTAAGTGCTATATATATATATATATATATATATATATATATATATATATATATATATATGTATATATGTTAAAAGAAAGGAAATGAATCCGACAGTATTATTATAGATAAAAGAATATGAAAACACCACAAAATGCTACTATAAAATGTTTTCATTTAACAGCATTTTGTGGTGTTTTCATATCCTTACAAGAAGAATTTAAAATTTTTTTCTGAGAACAAAATACATTTTGAGGACCTTCCTTTTATTTTTAAATAAAATATTGAATCTTCTCCCGTTGGAAGCAGAACAACATTTTATATATATATATATATATATATATATATATATATATATATATATATATATATATATATATATATACTCTTTTGAAATTTTATCACAATTTTATTGTGGTTCAAAATTAGAGCTTTGGGGATCGTTCTAAAGGCACCAATTGGTACTACCTTCCCATTCATGTTCCACAGTTTCCTCAGTTCTCTGGCAAGGTCTAAGTATTAATCAATCTTTTCGCTTTCTTTCATTTTTACTCGGTGGTCAGCAAAATCTCCGAGATGACAGATTCTCTTTATTATTATTATTATTATTATTATTATTATTATTATTATTATTATTATCTCCTTTTGACTTTTCACATCAGTGTTAGCTGATGGTCTTTCACTCTGAGTCTGAGTGACAGCAAGTCTCCTCAGGTCTCCAGGACTTTTCTGAGTATTCTGGCAGATTGCAGCAGTGCAGTGTTCTGAATTGTTTCAAATATTCCTCTGATATCCAAACTTTTCAAACCCTTTTCCAATCCTTTTGGGACCGTTCCAAGTGCACCAACTAAAATTGGTATATATTTCACTTTCATATTCCATAACTTTTTCAGTTCTCTGGCAAGGTCCAGATATTTGTCCATTTTTTCATTTTCCTTTAGCTTCACCATGTGATCGGCTGGAACTGCAAAATCCACCAGTTGACAAGTTCTTTCTTTTTTTGTTTATCAACACTAGGTCTGGTCTTCTTGCTGGGATAAGGTGATCCGATTTTATTTCAAAGTCCCAGAGAATTTTATGTGTTTCGTTCTCAAGAACAGATTCTGGTTTATGCATATACTATTTTGTTGTATGGTCAAAATTTAATTTCTTGCATAATTCCCAGTGGATCACCTTCCCAACCCAGTCGTGTCTAGTTTTGTGTGCTAGTTTGCTACATTCACAGAGTATATGGTTTACAGTCTCATCTGTATTACTGCAAAGTCTACATTTACTATTTTGTTGGGTCTTATCAATTTTCGCTTTGATATAGTTTGTCCTTATGGCATTATTTTGTGCAGCAATTATAAGTGATTCAGTTTCAGTTGAGGTTTCCCTTTTTTAACCAAGCCCAAGTCTTTCCATGTGCAACCTCTTCAATTTGTCGTTTGAAGCGTCCATATAATTGTTTTCTTCCCATTTTTGTTTTCTAGTCTTTGTTGTTTTTCTGTTTGTCCATCTGTCGCTTCTACTATTGTTGGCCGCCATAAGTAGTTTGTCTTTGCTCTTTCTTGTGTAATCTTCAAGTTGTTGGATTGTGGTTTCTACGCATTCCTCTATGTTGGCAAGACCTTTTCCCCCTTCCTTTCTTGACACATAATCTATCTCTATCGTCTCTAGGATGAAGAGCCTTGTGCATGGTCATTAACTTTCTTGTTCTTTGGTCAATCTGTCTTTCTTCTTTTGTCCATTTTAAGAATGGTACTGAGTATCTTATAATGGGGACAGCCCAGGTATTGATTCCTTTGATCAGATTTCTGCTGTTAGTTTTATTATTATTATTATTTCACTCCTTGTGAGTTTTTCACATCTTTTTCGGTACTTAACTTGCTCGATTACAATGCCATTTGCTATGAAAATGTTAACTGTGATCATTATTACACAAATTTTCTCCGCTCGGATTCATCAATTTATATTTGTCTAGACAACTTTATTTTTTATCTATTATCATATTTACGTCTATATTTGCACCATTTATCTTTTACCAATTCCCACTTCAGTTTAATAACATTTTGTTTTGTGTCCTTCTTGAACAGGAATAACAATAGAATAGAAAAAAATTACTTTAGAAATATTTTTAGATAAAGAACAACAAAAATAAAAATTAAATTAAAAGAAAAACGAACAAAAAGAAACCAATGATTTTTTGTAAGTAATCCAATGAAATGAGAACAACAAAAAACTTTCTTTTTTTTTTTTTTCATTTTCGCCTATTATTCTAATTGCTAAAAGAAAACCTCTCCGTGATTAATGTTTGAGATTTTTCATTTGCAATTCTATTATTAAGTCCTGAAAATTTGATTGTGTCACTTGGAATACTTGTGGATGCTAAGAAGGCGGTGACCGAATGTGAATTACAAGTTCATTAATTAACTTGAACTTATTTCTTCTAATTCATTGATACACATGAAATTAATTAAAATAATTTCTATCAATTTGTTGATACACATCTTATTATAATGGAGATTGTGTGTTTTTATGTCTGTAACCGAAACTATATTACTAATCGAGTCATAATTAACATAGTTATTTACAACACATTCTCCATGATTTTATTTATATTTAAACCTCAATTATTATTAATAAAATTGCTTCACTTTTTTATTAGTGTTGTCCATATCTGTATACTAATAACATGCATTTGTATTTATATATACAAAAAATAGCGGTTTGCAGTGTGAACGGAAAGGCTAATTTGCATATTGATATTAAAAATGTGATTCTATTAAACATGTGCTTAGTATTATTGATTTCTAACTGTTTGGTTTTATTTTAATGAATATATGCAAAAATCTCTCTAATGAATCTTAAATGAAATCCATTAACAACTGTCATTTTATTATTTATTTCCCAATTTAACTAAATAGTTAAATAAGTAAAATTCAGCAATGAAAGACGGGAGAGATGGAAGAGGAAGTTTCATTTCTATTTTTCTATTATACCCCCACTCTGTTTCAAATCTTTTTATCTGCCTTCTTATTAGACTTTCTAATTTAATACGATATTTTATTACATTAAAACTTAAATACTTGCACCTGGAGGGTGCATATATTTGCTAGTAAAGTTAATGAAAATTCTAACGTAAAACAGTTTGTACCAACACATTAATACAAATCTAATTATAATAGAGATTGTGTGTTTGTCTGTAACCGAAACTATATTACTACTCAAGACAAATAGTTTTGCGAGCTGGGTGTGAAAAGTAAACCACTTGCATAATTTCATCTTCGGGGTCCCCTTGTCATAATGGCTAACCTGCTGGACTGCGATATCATAGTAAGCGAGTTCGAATTCCAGAAGCGCTATTCCGTTCACTTTCGTCTGACATCTTCCATCTCTAAAGTGTTATTCTCTAAATTTTGATAAGATCGTTCATACTTTTTTTCTTGGAATATGTTGTTATTTACCCAACCCGGTCACCACGGGTAGGATGTGACACAAGGTCGCAAGTATGGAACATCTAGCGATGATTGATCTCGCTATTCAGCAGTAATGGGTCTACGAGACTAGCTTGTTAACTATTACACCAAAACGGAACGCCTATGGAATATGTTAACAGGTGCACTGTTAATAATATTCTAATAACCCAGTCTGGTAATGTTTTGCGTCTTCTGTTGCTAAAGAGTTATTTCCTATAAATTATTCAGATTTTTTTATGCGTTGGTTTTTGTAAAAGGAAATTACGGAAACTCCAGCTCCTAATCATTTGCAAAGTGTTATTACTACTCAAGTCACAATTCCCTTAGTTATTTACGTCACATTCTCCATGATTTTATTTTTATTCAAACCTCAATTATTAGTAAAATTGTTTTACATTATTAATACTCCAGACCTTATCTACATTATAATAGCGTGCAATTGTATTTATATGTACAAAAAAATAGTGATTTACAGTGTGAACGGGAAGGCTAATTTGTATATTGATATTAAAAATTTGATTTTGATAAATACGTGATTGGTATTATTGATTTCTAATTGTTTGATTTTATCTTAATGAATATGAGCAAAAATCCCCGGGACAAATCTTAAAAGAAATCCATAACAAGAAAAAATAACTCCTTTTATTCTTTGCATCCTAATTTAACTAAGTAGTTAATTGGGAAAATTTAGCAATGAAAGACGGGATTGATGGAAGTGTAAATTTCAATTGTTCTATTTTTCGATTATACCCGACTCTGTTTTAAATCTTATATGAATTCTAATTTTGTTTCATCAGTCTTTCTAATTTAATATAATATTTTATTACATTAAAACTGAAATACTTGCACCCTACGGAGTGTGCATATATATACTAGATGAGTTAATGAAAATTATTTCTACCAGTTTATAAAAACAAACCTAACAATAATATTTACCGACAAATTATTTCCTTGCAAATACTATCTACAAAAAGACGGGATTTAGCATTGAATAGTCCACAGGGGTTTCATATACCATTAAACAAAATAACCAATCAATAAATTGAGTAAAGTTGTCCGGGTGGCCTATTGTCGGTATCAGCCGGACTGCGAGGGAGTCTATCCCCTTCTCTCTAGCGCTAGACCAGGGAGATTTTTTTGCGTCTGCTACACACTTTACCGCACAGCTCAGATTTCCGAATGTGTGCTACTCATACGCTGAGTTGGCGGACAGGGATGCTGATAGCTTTTTGATTTAGTGCCTCCTGGGACGCACCTATTTGCTTTGAATGAGTCCCCGGGAAAATTTATGGGTCCCAACTAAAGCCGTCTAACTCCTACCTTGTAACCTATCGTGTGTAATACCTTTTTAAGAAACTATTGAAATGTATTTACAGTTAGCTTGAAATGGTGAGGGAAGGAAAATGAAAAACACTGGGACGCATGGATACGATTTTACTGCGTCCTTTTATATTTTTGTGCGTCAGGGACGTAGGACGCATACCTATCAGCATCTCTGGTTGGCAGAGACCGGTATTGAAACTTAAAACCTTGCGATTTCTTAAGCGGATGCTCTATCGACTCACTAATTAGAAATTGATAAATATTGAATAAATGTATTTGAATAATCACATATTGGGCGTGGACATGGAGTCAACGGTGCTTGGTTACTGACAGTTTATCGCCAATGCGATCTTCAGGCCAAGTGGTTTGATTTGGTTTGTTTTGTTTTACGGCATATCAACCTCAGTGGGTCATTTAATGCCGATAAAGTTTTGAAATAAATCAATTCTTAATGGATAATACAATTTTTTTATAGATACATTTTTCGATTTAACCCATAGATGAGACCCTAACAGGTACTACCACTCCGGGTCAGAGTGGACCAGTGAGCAATGGTGATGAAGGGGTGCTCCACATTCCCCAAACCTCCAAAACTAGAACCGCACCATCAGATAGAGTTTAACGTCATTCCCAGTACACGTAGATCCGCAGCCACCGCCTTCTAGCACCCATATGATAAAAAATGGTTGGGGCTTGCCATAAGGGCAATACAGTTTGGACAATCATATAGGTGCTAGGGCTTGACGTGACCAGCCGATTGATCGGAGGGGGCCTCTCCAACCGCCCGTCTAGCCCAAGATAGGGCCAAAGTGGAGTATTGCATGTCATGAACTGCTCATCCACCTGGGCTCTATCCTTAAGCATCACGGGTCGCCACTCACGGCCAACAGGTGGCCCCATTGGGGGAGTCTTACCCCTCTGCAGAGGTGCAGTCGGTGCATTCTAACGCCCCAGCCGACAGGGCGGTTAGGCCAAGTGGGGAATTTGATTCAGCGGTTGAGTTATATACGCTGTGGTTTGATTTTTTAATGAAGGGAGTAGACTGGATTTTGATTGGTCGGTTGCTATGTGTAGCACGAAGTTTACCCGGATATACAGTTATTTAATTAGGCAGAGTATTCCGTTAGCTGCTCTCCACATGGGGATGGTGATGGATTGCCTGTGGGTTTTATAGCCCTTTGCTGGCATATTTATTGGGCGTATTTTGTTTTTCCTTTTTAGGGGGTCCCTTCACATTTCAATGATATTGAACACTATTCACTTATAAATATAACACCAATATCACAATTATGATATATATATATATATATATATATATATATATATATATGGCCAGGAAACACTAGGTTCCTGGTTCGATACTGGCTCACGTCAACTCAGCGTATGAGTAGAAAGTAGAGAGCTGATGGTAGGTATGGCGCTCCACTTAAGATGCAAAAAATAATCTCTTTGGTCTAACGCTAATGAAAAGGGGATAGACTCCCTCATTGTATGGCTCATTCCGAAATTAGGCCGCCCCGACGACTTTACTTGTTTTACTTTATATATATATATATATATATATATATATATATATATTGGTGGATGATATCAAATGTTTCCTTGATAGTATTCTACGAAAATTGTGCATTCAAACGTACATAAAGATTTGCGCATATATTTTTGCATATACGGAGTATAATAAATGAATTAAATGAAATAGAATAAAAAAATAAAAAAATAAGGAGAACGGGGAGATCGAACCGGTGAGGCCGGATATGAGGTTTTTGAATCAACATAGATCAGACTGACGAGACAAAAATGTCAAAATAAACTTATATTTACCTCAAAGTATCCATTTATCCATATACATATATATACATATATGAATTCATGCAACGACTGCTGTTTAAATAGTAGCATTGCATCCAACAAACCCTTAATCAGATGATGACTCCGGGTTCAGGCATGGTTTCGGGATCGAAGCATCGTTACCACTAATCCAGAGCGCCACAACTGTATTTCACTTTACCACCTGTTATAGGGGATATACCCTATAGACTAATGGAATGCACCGACGGTTACTATAAGTAACAGGGACAATTATGGCTTGGGAGTAAGCCAATGCGAGTAAGCTCATAACTCTATTTGTCGGACGTAATTCCCACTTCTCTGTACTGTAATTGTCTACTCTTTTGTTAATACATTTTCCTACATTTGTTACCCGTCGTTTTGTTCTTATTTGACCCCTTAAAACCCCACAACACCACCAGGCTTTGGTGGTTTGTTGTAACTCTGTGGTATTGCCATATCTACGCTGATGCGGTTAGAGCCTTACCTCGGATCTTTTTAATGTATTTGTTCTTGTCTGATGGAGAAATAAAACACAAATTCGGATATCATCTTATATATGTTATTATTCTGAATTATTTATGTCTACGCTTAGAAAATTGTCATCCAAATTCAAGATGCAATCCGAGATTAGATTCCATGCTTTTACATTCTGTTGGAACCAGTAATAATGTTAATGCAATATTTAACCCTCTATGATTCATACTGTGTGGTGCTTCTTTCGGCGCTGTGAAGGACATACTTGTTTATCTGTTAATATATAAGCGGACATTTTATATTATTTTTAAGCTCTTGACGTGTAATAACCAAATCAACTTGCTTATCTATTATTGCAATCAAAGGAGAATATAAATGCATTATGCTTAGAAATACGTTGTCGTTGCATGTCTGTTATATTTCTGTAATAACGCTTTCTCGTTGAATAAAGAATTCGTCTTTGAAAATAAACTTCTAATAGATCCAAGACATACTTCCCGAAGCACGAGTTTGTGCAACGCCCACTGATCTCTCATAGACACTGCAGGTGTATAGGCGGCCCAGCATGGTATAATGGTTAACAAGCAAGTCTCGCAGATCCATTACTACCGAATAGCAAGTTCAATCCATGCTGGATCTCTCATAGACGCTGCAGATGTATATGCGTCCCATCATGATGTAATGGTTAGCAAGCTAGTACCGCAAACCCAGTAATACTGAATAGCGAGTTGGATCCTCGGTGGATGCCTCATATTTGCGGCCTTGTGTCACATCCTACTCATGACGACTTGGGTTGGGTAATAGTGGATCCAGTCATGGTGGAATGGCTAGCAAACTAGTCCCGCAGATCCTTTACTACTGAATAGAAAATTCGATCCTCGTTGGACGCCTCATATTTGCGACCTTGTGTCACATCCTGACTGTGGCGAACGGGTTAAGTAAATACCTAGGGTGACGCATCGTGCTGTAATGGTTAACAAGCTAGCTTACTAGATCCATTACTATTGAATAGTGAGTTCGATCATCGATGGAGGCCCCATAATTCCGACCTTGTGTTATAACTTACTCGTTACGAACGGGTTGGGTAATAAAGAAGGTCCTATCATGATGTTATAGTTAACAAGCTAGTCTCACTGATCCATTGTCACGGATTACCAAGTTCGATCCTCGTGGATGCCTCATATTTGCGACCTTGTGTATCATTATATTTACCACGTACCCCACGTATACGGGTTAGGCACAAGTTCCTATTAATGTGGGACCACCCACAAGCCGAGACTAATGGGTAACGAATGCAAAAAATACGTTGATCCCGTCGGCATTCGCCCTCAAGGGGGGTGCGCCTCAGGCACTGGGAAATGAACCCAGTCCGGACCCTTTAAATCGAGGGGGCAGGTGTTGTCTGGGGATGGCCCCCTGGGATCAACGATGTTAGCCTGTAAAGTCCAGGGCCAAAGCTTCTGGACCCTACCCGTGACAATTTGGGTTGATTATTATTAATCATTAACTAGCAGGACCAGTAGATATATCACAGTATGATAATTTAATTATTACAACGTTTGATATGTTTGCTTAAGAGCTATTGCCAAATAGTTCAATGTGTAAAAAGTAAAATAATCTTGATTTAACTATCTCTCCCTTTTTTTTTCCTTTCCTTCTTTTCATGTTTTCATTATGTTTGATTGAAACAGATTAGCGTTATCGCACGTCCAACGCTCTCTCTATATTTCATATACTCTCTTTCTTTCTTATATATCGTCTGTCTAGCATGTCCTTTTTCTCCACTTTCTTTATAATAAAAACCAAATCCGCCAAATTCTTATTTCTTATGAGTGTTGTCACTTCAGTTAAATAATCGACCATCCGTTTTTATTAGAAATAAAGAAAAAGAAGAAAAAGGACATGCTACACAAAATTATAATAAGAAAGACAGAAAGAAAGAGTAAGGGAAATATAGAGAGGGGATCCGATAACGCTATTCTGTTTCAATCAAACACAACGAAAAGAAGGAAAGAAAGAAAAGAAAAGAGAGAGAGAAAGAGTTAAATCAATGTTATTATACCTTTTACATAATGAACTCTTAAACATATTGAACGTTGTCCTAATTAAATCACCATACTATGGTATATCCACAGGTCCAGCTACTAGTATCCCCAGTATCATATATTTATATATAGTTAGTTTTATTTTAATAGATATTCAAAGTTAATAGAACTTAGTTTCGATTTCAAATTGTTTTATTTTTTTTTTACTCCTTTAATAAATTTGATGATTTCATGATTTATGGTTCAAACTCTCCGAAATTTAATTTTTAACTTCCACCTCCTCAAGCAATATCTTTCAAAAATTTATTTTTACATCGCTCGGAGGGTGTTTTCTTATTTTGCTAGTAATAATGATAATGATAGGTTACACAGCGAAAATACTGTTATATCCTTAATTGGGTGACCACTTAAGCAACAGTAATGTAAGCAATCTGAAACCTTTGTTTATCAAAATAACTTGATTCGGCATTGAATAACCGCAAAAGTGTTGATATGCCGTTAAACAAAACAACTAACCAACAAACCAATGTTGATTATTAAAAGAAAAATCATCTAAACATTATAAGAACGTGATTTTTTTTACCTGGCCTCATATTTTATATTCAGTATTTGAAATGTTGTCTAT
>CM042155.1:2958013-3000513 GCA_023376005.1 Doryteuthis pealeii
TAAAAATAAAATTAAAGAACAGCATTAATAGATGTATAGATTTAAAGTTGCTGCATAGTTATTCAGTTATACATTTTCTTTTACCTCAGTGTTGTTATTTTAAGGGAATTGAGATTATAAAACTTATCAAGTCCAATACTGAAATAAACTCAAAATTATTATCCACTGGTAATTTTGCCGAGTACTTAACGATATTTCTATTTCGGAGTAACAAAAAAACCAAAAAAACCAAACTTAAAACATCACTTTTGCAGTTTTGCGTTTCCTTTTTTATTAAAAGTATTAATCCCAGTTGAAAAATTAAAAATATATACATTGAACTAACATCTGTCCAGTAGATTATGGTAAAAGGGTTCGGGGGTTGCCATAACGGCCTAAAGTGGTATCAGCCAATCGGCAAGGGAGTCTATCCCCTTTTCACTAGCGCAAGACCAAGGAACTTGTTTTTGCGTCTGGGGTGGAGCGCTTTACTGTACAGATCCCTGTGCTACTCATACGCTGAGTTGGCGAGGGCCAATAGTTTCTCGCCGAACGCTCTACCGACTGAACTATTTCCATATCGTAAATATGTGAATATCACGTCTTAATTTATAACTGACGTATTTCAAGTTTAATCCTCTAGACACGTCGATACAGGCAGCTTAAAACTAAACGAAAGTCAGTCGCTAAATAAGTCGTTGGGGGGGGGGTCTAAAATCGGTATCAGCCAGATAGAGAGGGAGTATATCCCCCTTTTACTAGCGCTAGACCAAGGAGATGGTTTTTGGCGACTGAGGTTTAGCGCCACTCCTACCCTTAGCTCCTCAATTTACCGCAGATATCCCGGTGCTACTCATACGCTGAGTTGGTGAGGGCCGGCTCAGTCGGTAGAGCATCCGACTAGGAACCACAAGGTCGCTAAATAGGCTGGCACCGAACCACTTGGCGCCAAAACGGCCGAGCCAAACCAAATGTACCTCACTGTGGCGGAGATTGAACTCGCAACCTCCTGATCGTGAGTCGTGGCTCGAAATCAGACTACTCACCCTCGTTGGCGCGTATGAAAATTTCTACATTGCGATCAGCAGCGATGGGCATGACAGGCCCGTATATGGGATTTTGGTCAGGGCAGTTAATTATTATTTAAGACCTGCCTTCCCACACCGAGGAGAGTTGTGGTTGTGTTGTGAGGTTTTAAGGGGTCAAATAAGAACAAAACGACCGGTAACAAATGTAGAAAAATGTATTAACAGAAAGTAGACAAATACAATAGAGAGATGTGGAAATTACGTCCGACGAACAGAGTTATTGGCATACTCGCATTGGCTTACTGCCAAGCCACAATTATCCCTGTTACTTATAGTAACCTGTCGGCGCATTCCATTAGTCTTATATGGTGTATCACCTATAATAGTTTGATATTGCTAACGAGAACACAGACGTGCATTGGACAAGAAACGAGTAAACTTTGGTGGATTGATCGAAGACTACTGTAAAATTGTTGCAGGCGGAAAGACTTTGTCAGTGGACTTTTGCAGTTGGGAACGCGATTGTCGTGACTGATTTCAAATAATCCCTGACAAAACGATTTTTCCTTCACCTTGAAATACTTTCACGTAAGTTATGATTGATATTAATAGCTACGTAGTAACAGCGGAGATGGATGCCATTGTTGTATTCTGTTGTCTAAGGCCGATCTGATGAATCATTTAGCATCTCATGCAGGACAGCTGAGCCGCTTGTGGCTGACGTCTTATCGAGTTTACAGATCACATAAACATAGCACATGCCAATTACAATAGGTATGGTCGGTCTGGTTTGTTTTACGGCATATCAACCTCGGTGGGTCATTTAATGCCGACAAAGTTGTGAAATAAATTCATTCTTAATGCATAATACAATTTCTGTTTATAAACTTATGTTTTTCTATTCAACCCATAGATGGGACCCTAACAGGTACTACCAGTCCGGGTCAGAGTGGACCAGGGAGCAATGGTGATGAAGGGGTGCTCCACATTCCCCAAACCTCCAGAACTGGAACCTCACCATCAGATAGAGTTTAATGTCATTCCCAGGACATGTAGACCCTCAGCCACCGCCTTCTAGCACCCATATGGTAAGGATTGGGGGTTGCCATAAGGGCAATAGGGTTGGGGCAATCATATAGATGCTAGGGCTTGACGTGGCCAGCCGATTGATCGGAGGGTGCTTCTCCAACCGCCCGTCTAGCCCAAGAAAAGCCTAAAGTGGAGTATTGCAAGTCATGGACTGCTTAGCCACCTGGGTTCTATCCTTAAGCATCACAGGTCGTCACCCACGGCCAACAGGTGACCCATTGGGGGAGGCTTACCCCTCTGCAGAGGTGCAGTCGGTGCATTCTAACGCCCCAGACGACAGGGCGGAGTTATGGTCGGGCTATATTTGCAATAGTAAAAGTAAAAGCAGCGAAGTGGGTTATCATCAGTATCAGCCGGACAGGAAGGAACTCTTTTTGCTAGACCAGGGAGATTGTTTTTTGTTTAGGTGAAATGCCACATCTAACGTAGAATTCCAGATGCTTTACGGTACAGATCAGATTACCAAAGTTGTGCCACTGCGTTGGTGGGGACTGTTATCGATGCCGGAAACTCGCGATTCCTAGGAGAATGTGTAACCGACTGAGCGAAACCATTTCCTATTCAATCTATATGAGTAATAATTCTCACTTCAACAGGCAAATCGTCAAAAAAGATGATCATGTTGAAAATGAATAAATCTTGTTTAGCTCAGTCGGTAGAGCGTTTTTTTTTAATTCTATTTCATTTTATTTATTTATTATACTCCGTATATGCCAAAAATATATACGCAAATCTTTATATGTACGTTTGAGTTCTCAATTTTGTTTGAATACTATCAAGGAAACACTTTATATCATCCGCCAGTCGGTAGAGCGTTCGGCTAGAAACCACAAGGTTCCGATTTCGATACCGGCTCTCGCCAACTCAGCGTATGAGTAGCACATTGATATGTGCGGTAACGTGAGGAGCTAACGATATGTGAGGCGCTCCACATCAGACGCCAAAAACAAGCTCCTTGGTCTACCGCTATTGATAAGGGGAAATACTCCCTTGCTGTCTGGCTGATACCGACTTTATGCTATCCTGACGACAAACGATGTAAAATATGTGCCTTTGGGGTCCAAGATTTGTCCTTTAGAAAACACCCGGGCCGCATGTGGCCCATGACGCGTCTTGAATAATTTTCTCAAATAGTTTGTATCTGATTTCTATGAAAGTACAGGTGAGTAATTTAAGTGTCGGTATCAGCTGGGCAGCAAAGGAGTCTATCCCCTTTTCACTAGACGAGGAAGATTGTTTTATTATTGAGGTGGAGAGCCACACCTACCATCAGCTCCCCACTTTACCGCTGAGTATACGCTGAGTTGGTGAGGGCTGGTATTGAACCCGGAGGCTTGTGCTTCTAGGCGGATGCTCTACCGACTGAACCACAGCGGCCCAATAACCATACAGGCCATTACTGGTCATAAAAGGCACCTTAACGACCATAGTGGAGAGGAGGCTCTTTTTTAAGGCAAAAGTACGTCGATATCTTATATAAGCCCCTGCGTGGCTACAGCCAGCTGACAGGACGGCTACTCAAACGGATTAGCTGAAAAGTGTGACTAAATACGTAGTATCGTGATTTACAACTGCCCAACTTAAGAGTTATTTTAGTTACGATTTATGACTCGATCAATATTTTGCCTTGTGTTGTGAGCTAAAATTTGAGGTACCAGCGAGCTTCAGATACGCTTATTTTAATAAGTTAAATAAAAGCATTTAACTTTACAAATTTATTACGCTAAAGAATATTATTAGTTATTAGAAAATAAACATTAAATCATATTACAGGACTGAATTCCTTACATTCTATTTTATTCTATTTTTTAATATATATTTTTATAAAAATCAGTGCTATTTTTCTTATTTAAAAAAAGTAACAAAAAATGTGGGTGTTTTGGGAAGGTGCTGGAACGGATTAATGGTATTTAAGTTAATTTCAATGTTGAAAACTGATTTGATATACGGGAAATTGAGTTAGCGAGCTTCAGATGATAAGTTCAATCAAAGTTCACAAATTTATTTCACTAAAGAAAAGTATTAGTTATAACAAAATAAACATTAAAACATAAAACTGAATTCATTACATTCTATTTTATTCTATTTTTCTAATATATATTTTTTATAAAAATCAGTGCTATTTTTTCTTATTTAATAAAAGGAAAAAAAACATTGGGTACTGGAACGGATTAATGGTATATCTCTTTATTTCCATGGTGAAAATTGATTTGATATACGAGGAAAGTGTGTTATGAGCGGAACGAATTAAAACTCGTAAGTCAAGTCACTATTCTTATTATAATGGAGATTGTGGGTTTGTCTGTCTGTAACCGAAACTATATTACTATACAAGTCACAATTCCCTTTGTTATTTACACAACATTCTCCATGATTTTATTTTTTCATTTAAACCTCAATTATTAGTAAAATTGTTTTACATCATTAAGACTGTTAACAATCTACATGATATTTTCCACGTACCCCACTTGTACGGGTCAGGCACAAAGGCCCTATTTATGTGGGACCACCCACAAGCCGAGACTCATGGGGTGGCGGGTGAAAAATTGCGTCGATCCCGTCGGCATTCCCCCTCAGGGGGGGCACCTCAGGCACTGGGCAATAAACCCAGCCCTGCCCCTTTAAATCAAGGGGGCAGGTGTTGCATGGGGGATGGCCCCCTGGGATCGACGCTGTTAATTATAGCAATGGTCCAGAGGCCGAAGCCACTGTTAACCATAACTACATACTGATAACATGAAATTGTATTTATATATACAACAAAATAGCGGTTCACAGTGTGAATGGGAAGGTTAATTTGCATATTGATCTTAAAAATTTGATTTTAATAAATATGCGCTTAGTATTATTGATTTCTAATTGTTTGGTTTTATCTTATTGAATATGAGCAAAAATCTCGGGGATAAATCTTAACAGAAATCTATTAACATAAAGAAATAACTATAATTTTATTCTTTACTTCCTATTTTAACTAAATAGTTAAATTATGAAAATTTACCACTGAAAGACAGGAGTAATGGAAAATGATGGAAGAGTTAGTTTCAAAGTTGTTCTATTTTCCAATTATACTCCCTCTGTTCCAAATATTTTTATCTGAATTCTTATTCGGTTCCATTAGCCTTTCTAATTTAACATATTTTATTATATTAAAACTTAAATATATGCGCTCGGAGGATGCATATATTTGCTAGTGTATATAATAAGCGTAGAATGTAAAAAAGAAAGCTTCTTCTCCGCCCACACAACAAGTGATTCTTATGAAATCATTAATTAAAACCGAGATTAAACACAATTACGTTTTTATCGCATGGAGCCCCCCCCCCAAAAAAAAAGCAATTGAATTTTATTACCTCCTTCTTTTTCCTTTTGTGTGACAGTGTAAAAGTATTTAACTGATTAAACTGCGATTCTAAAGAAACCACTAATTAATCGAGTTACTTCTGTGAATTTATTACCTAATTATTTTCCCATCACACGATAGTGTAAAGATGCCATATAGCTGAATGTCTACCTGAAGCTTTCTAGTATTACTGATTAAATGTCTGCCTCTAGACATATTGTCCGAGACTTCATAGTGTTACAAAAGAAAATTGGATTACTCAGACCTTATTTTCCTGATGATGAAATCGTCATCACTGCTCTAAAAAGAATAGGTTGCCTTCACTGCTGATTATACTAAAAGGACTGATGAATAAATAAGGATTAAAACTGATACTACATCTTTCTACTTGAAGGACATTTATATTAAATAAGGGATCGTATTCACTGCTGTTGGTTGGTTGGATTTTACGACATATCAAAATCCTTGGGTTATTCTAAGCTGAATACCTTTTTGTCGTATTCATTTTTGTTTGGTATTCAGATAACTTTTTAACACATTTTTAAACTCATTTCTAAAACTCAACTTTTCAACCCATACACATACCCTAACATATATTACCATTCCTGGTACTACTGTAGGGGATTATCTTCCCTTTGCCTGGAAGAGTTATCTTCCCGTTGTTGCCGTTTGTGGCCACCAGGGGACCTCTGGTATATAAGCGGCTGATTCAAATGCTTCCTCCTCTCTTTCTTTACTTCCTCTGAGCACATGGGTTAGACTTATGTCTACCCCCTTCTCGGTGGGGCTTTGCCCCCCCTTACATACTGTAAGTCTTTTATACAGCATGGACTATCCTTTAGTTCCATGTCTGTAAAATTTATATTTTACGTACATTTGGGTATCTCGTTTATACCTAAATAGTGTATCTTGTATTTCCATTCATGAATGTGTCCTTTTATCTCTACTCTTATATCTTATTTGTATCTTATGTATTATGTACTTATGTATCTTATCGTTACCACGTGATGTACATCTATTAAATGTTTGTCTCACAACGTGTCGGAGCTGTTGTTCAATTATTAACTTGAATCTTACACTACTATTACTGATTTAATGTCTGCCTCAAGACGTATTGTCCGAGATTCCATAGTGTTACAGAACATTGGATTATTCAGATCTTATTTTCATCGCTGCTCTAAAAAGAATGTTACCTTCTTGGGTGCTGACTTTTATGCCTATTGAATGCGATCTCTTGTTCACGGCTGTTGGTTGGTTGGATTTTACGGCATATCAATCCTTGGGTTAATCGACGCCGAAGACGTTTTTGTTTTATTCATTCTTTTGTGGGATTCAATTTTTAAGTCATTTTACATATTAAATCCATAGATGGGACCCAAACACGCACTACCATACCATAGAGTGTACCTGGGAGTAATAGCAATGAAAAGGTACTTCATACCCTCCAAAGCTCCAGAACCCTAGATATAGGTTAGCAGCATATCCACTGCTTAAGACTCTCAGAAGAGATATGATAAAAGGGTTGGGGGTTTGCCATATAAAGCAATACGGGTGGGACAATTGTATAGGTGCTAGGGTCTGAGGAAAAAGCCGATTGATCGGACGGAACCCCACGACTTTTTTTGTATTCATTCTTGTTGGGTATTCAGATTTGTTTTTAACACATTTTTTAAGCACACTTTTTAAAAACTTACCTTTTAAACTCATAAATGGGACCCTAACAGAACTACCGCTCCGGGTAAGAGTAGACCTGCAAATAATAAGCAATGAATGGTACTCCATATTCAACAGAGCTCCAGAATTGGAACCTCACCACTAGTTGCAGTTTAATGTCATATCAAGGACACTGTTCCCAGCTGGTGAAAACGCATGACTAATAGTCCTAATTATGTATGCATTTATCAACCCCTCTACAAGAGCAGGATGTGACACAAGGTCAATTTGAGCATCAGAATCGTTGGATTACTCATGGTATATGCTATACGAAAAACCACAACTTATACATATACATATTTACTAACCCCTCCGCACGAGCAGGATGTGACACAGGGTCAATTTCTTAAGCGGAGTTCAACACGTTTGAATTCCGAGTTTTCCTTCTCCTAGACCGGTCTCCTAACTAAGCTTAAAGAGCCCAGTCTGTCCTACTATTTAGCCATAGCTGGAGGGAGAGTAGGATTCATACCTTTCCCAAGAGTATTAGCGCTAACTGAAATGCAATTACAACACCCAGAATTTAAACTCGGAGAGACGAGACAACTTATACATATAGACTATTCCAAAAAAGGAGGAGCTGGATTGACCAATGAAAAAACGCCAAATATGTATTTAAAATTACTTGCTTAATTTTATTTTCCTAGTACCCCACTCGTACCAGGTCAGGCACAAAGGCCCTATTAACGTGGGATCCACCCACAAACCGAAGTTCAAGGGATGGCGGGTGAAAAATTGCGTGTATCCCGTCGGCATTCCCCTCAAGGGGGGCGCCTCGGGCACCGGGCAATAAATCCAGCCCTGCCCCTTTAGATCGAGGGGGCAGGTGTTGCCTGGGGGGCAAGAGCTGATCAACAAATAAGGATTGAAACTGATACTACATCTTTCTACTTGAAGGACATATCAACAGACAAGGATTGAAACCGATACTACATCTTTCTACTTCACGGAAGGATCAAACTGTATGCCACAAGTTAATATCCACTGTAAAACTGCATTCAACTACAGGCCTAAAATAGAAACTCGAATCGAAGTGAAACATAAACAGAATTGGGTTGCTGATTTCATTTTCTAAGACGATAACCATTGCAGTGGGTACGCCTCCAACGTTTATGAAATGTTAATCATATATACAAAAGTGTCGCTTACCGATTCTTGACAGGTTGCTTTTCATAACGGCATCTGAAGCCTATAAGATTTCTCTAAATATTAAAGCCGATTCAACGTTCTGTAGACATATTTGCCCAGCAATTTTCGCAAGCCAACAGCATAGAATTACCAAGTGTTTATTTTCATTCACAGATTTCTGAACCTCTTTAGCAGAAGGCAAAACTGAAAGACCGAATATCTAATGTGCCAAAACAGCACAAAAGAGAAATAATATCGGTTAGGGTCGTGCACACCTGAAGTGTAAGACGTTTTATGCATAACGTTTCAGAATTTAAGTACGCGTTATTCTTGCTTGAATACTTTCGCTTTCTTTTTGACAGTAGTGAGTTACTAAATATCGCAGACTCCACTGCTTTTGTATGACGAAATTATGAGATCTTAACTAGTGACATCCATTCAATATGAATTTTTGCACTTTCTAAAGAGAGCAATGGCGTCGACCTATATAAGGGTATTTGCCTGCTCATCCCATTTATGAGGGCTGGACACAAGGTCTCGTTTTTACGTGGGCGCATAAAAATTGGATCGACGCTATTAATTGTACTCTACCGGTCCAGTGGCCGAAGCACATTGGACCCCCAGCCGAGGCCGGGCGGATTAGGTAAGAATCAGAGCATAGTAACTGGAACAGATACTACACTTTGATCCTCCCTTTTAGTCCAGGGAAGTAAGGGTATTTGCCTGCTCATCCACTTATGAGGGCTGGACACAAGGTCTCATTTTTACGTGGGCACATAAAATTGCGTCGATCCAGGGGGATGGTCCCCTGGAACGATGCCATTAATTGCACTTTACCGGTCCAGAGACCGAAGCACACTGGACCCCCAGCCGAGGCCGGGTATAGAAGGTAAGGGTATTTGCCTGCTCATCCCACTTATGAGGGCTGGACACAAGGTCTCGTTTTTACGTGGGCACATAAAAATTGCAAGGATCTGGGGGCATGCCCCCTTGGATCGATGCTATTAATTGTACTTTACCGGTCCAGAGGCCGAAGCACACTGGACCCCAGCCGAAGCCGGATATAGAAGGTAAGTGTCAAAGCATAGAATCTGGAACAGATACAACACTTTGATCCTCCCTTTTAGTCCAGGGAAGTAAGTGTATTTGCCTACTCATCTCACTTATGAGGGCTGGACACAAGGTCTCGTTTTTACGTGGGCACATAAAAATTGCGTCGATCTGGGAGGATGGCCCCCTGGGATCGACACTATTAATTGTACTCTACCAGTCCAGTGGCCGAAGCACACTGGACCCTCAGCTGAGGCCGGGTGGATTAGGTAAGAATCAGAGCATAGTAACCGGAACAGATACTACACTTTGATCCTCCCTTTTTTGTCCAGGGAAGTATAGTCGACCTATATAAGATTATAGGCACGTGGTGTAATGGTTAGAGTCATAAGCAATAGGACTCGTCGACCCGAGTTCAAATCCTGGACAAATTTCTTTTTCATTTTAAATTCTTTTATTATTTCATCTGTTAATTTTCATCATTTTTAATTTTTTACTTTTAATTTTTGAATTTTTTTAATGGAAGAATGTTTTTTTTATTTTTAAATTTAAAAAATCTTTTATTTATTTTTAATTTTTTTTATTTGTTTACTCTCAATTTTTGAAGTTTTTTTCATTTTAGAAATTTTCTTTTATTTCTAGAATCTGTTCTTCATTTTTTAATTTTCATTATTGTTTATGTTTTTACTTTTATTTTTTGTCTTCTTATTAATCTATGTAAGATATAAGCGCGTGGTGTAAAGGGTAGAATCGATAGGCAATAAGACTCGTCGACACGAGTTCAAATCCTGGACAAATTTCTTTTTAATTTTAAAATCTTTTATCATGTTATCTGTTAATTTTTATAATTTTATTACTTTAATTTTTGAATTTTTTTTATGTAAGAATGTTTTTTTAATTTTTAAATTTAAGAAATATTTTATTACTTTACTTTTTACTTTTTATTAATTGTTTACTTTTAATTTTTGAATTTTTTATTTATTTAAGAATGTTCTTTATTTTAGATTTTTTAAATCTTTTATTCTATTTTTAGATTTTTCTTATTTGTTTACTCTTAATGTTTTAATTTTTTTTATTTTGAAAATTCTTTTATTTCTAGAATTTATTATTATCCATTTTTTATTTTCATTATTGTTTATGTTTTTACTTTTATTTTTTCTCCTCTTAATAAAACAATGTTTATAATAAATCTGACATTCAAACAATCCATTTGCTCCACATAGTGCTGGATAGCAACAATTTATTTAAACCATAAAGATGTTTCCCTTTGAATGTCAGAGAAAATTCCTTTAGTTTGATTGTCCTAGATTATTTTGGATAATGTAACATTTTGCTTTTTAATTGTTTTATTTTCACCTTTTTTTTCTTTTAGATTCTTTTAAGATTTTGAAATCTTTGATTATTTTATCTGTTAATTTTTTTATAAGTCGTCGCGGTGGCCTAAAGTTGGTATCAGCCAATCTGCGAGGGTGTCTATCCCTCTTCACTATCGCTAGAGCAAGGAGATTGTTTTGGCATCTGAGGTGGAGCATTACACCTACCATCAGCTCCTTACTTTACTGCACATATCACTGCACTACTCATACGTTGGCGAGGGCCGGTATCGAACTAGGAACCTTGTGGTTTCTAGCCGAACGCTCTACCGACTGAGCTAATCCAGTCCTAAAATAGTTTATTTATTTACTTTTAATTTTTAAAGTTGTCTATTTAGATCTTTATTTTTGAATATGAAAAACTTTTCAGTTCATGCAATAAATTCATTTTTCATTCTTATCGAGAAATTGTTAATTGTAATTAGCAAGAAGAGAAAAGAAAGCTAAGGACGTTAAAATCAGACGAGTTTCTGTACGCTTACCAGGCTTAAACAGCCATTAGACTGATTAGTATTGAATGGATGACTGCTTAGAAACAACAAAGATGTACTGTAAGCAAACAGAAACTTGTGTATCACACTTAAAAAGACAGAGCTAAGTTACAAGAGAAATATAAATATTTAGACACTGATAATGTTTATTTTCGTTATTTTCTGTGTTATCTATTTTCTTATCTAATACTTTAATACCTTGTAAACAACTCAAGATGATTTATTGCAAAAACAATAAAAAATATATATAATATAAATAAATACACTAGAAAAAATATGCACCCTCCTGGTGTTAGTATTTAAGTTTTAATGTAATAAAATATCCTATTAAATTAGAAAGCGAAAAAACTAAATAAAGATACAGATAAAAAGATTTGAAACAGAGAGGGATATAATAAAAAAATAGAACAACTGAAACTTACTCTTCCATAACTCCTGTATATCATTGTTAATTTTTTTCTAATTCAAATATTTAGTTAAAATTGGAAATAAAGAATAAAATTACAGTTCTTGATAATGGATTTCTTTTAAAACTTATCCCGAGATTTTTGCTCATATTCATTAAGATAAAACCAAATAATTAGAAATCAATAATACTAAGCATATATTTATTAAAATCAAATTTTTAATATCAATATGCAAATTAGCCTTCTCATTCACAGTGTAAACCGATATTTTGTTGTATATATAAATACAATTGCATGTTACAAGAATGTAGATAAGGCGAACAGTATTAATAATGTAAAACAATGTCCTTTCTTAATCGAGAACAAAAAGGGGTGCCCAAAGGTAATATGGTCCAATTACAATTGCGAGTAAGATTTGAGGACGTGGAGGGCATACAAATAATGAACACACATTCATATGATTCAAATTATTCTAATCTTATAGCAGTAATGAGGAGGCACTCGTCGTGTAATGTTTCTCATTGTAGGACATGGACACGGCGACCGACTTCAAATCCTGGACGAGGATGTTTGCATTTTACATAACGCTAATACGCTTGGGAAGGGTATTAGTACATCTATTCTCCCTCCAGGTAAATATTAGGGCAGACTAGGCTATTTCCAGACATATTTGGACCACAGATGAAATACGAATGCACAGTTTCATACCTACTCAAAGCTTCTTTGGGGTCCTCTGATTAATTCGACAGTTTTTGTTACATCCTACAACCGAGGCAGTGACTAGGTAAATACATCTTATTATAATAGAGATTATACCTGTCTATAACCTAAACTACGTCACTAATCACATCACAATATCCTCAGGAATTGCGTAAGTTTATCAATGAGTATCTAATTTATAATCAAAATAATAATATATAGAATAAATCTTATTTATTAATGATGTCTCTATGAAAATCTAAGTTAGAGTTACCTTATAACAGTCCATGTTATTAGTGCGTTTAAAACCCTGCAATGTGTCTTATATATCACTAAGAAATAAAGGTTTCCATAATATATGGAGTGGTAATTTGCATACTATTTTTAACAAAACAGAGTTTAATAAATAATTACTTTAGTATTATTGATATCTGATATTATTGTTTTATTCTCAACGTATCAAAATCAATCCTGTGAATGATTTTTTTTTATATAGAAACTAATTAAAATATTAGTATTATCTGCGTTATTCGGACTATTGTCCACATCTTTATTGTTATTTGTACAACGTTTCGGCCGATATACCCCCCGGCCTTCTTCAGGTATTTCTTGTCGGACTCGGGAACCTTCTCGGACTGATGGCTCCCGATACGACAAGAAAGTTCCCGAGTTCGAAAAGAAGGTTCCCGAGTCCGAGAAGTTCCAGAGTCGAGAAGGTTCCCGAGTCCGACAAGAAATACTTGAAGAAGGCCGGAGGTATATCGGCCGAAACGTTGTACAAATAACAATGAAGATGGGGACAATAGTCCGAATAACGCAGACAATACTAATCTTCAAGCCTCATCTCAAACATTCAGAGAAATAATTAAAATATAACCGGAAAGAAAGTAATCATTTTATATGCGTTCTTATTTAATTTCGTTAGTCTTTCTAATCTGACATATTTTCATTACATGAAAACTGAAATACTTATTCACCACGGAGGGCTAATATTCTTGCTAGTGCCAATAAAGAGATAAAACCAATTTCCCTTAAATTCCCCGGAGGAATATACTCGCAGTCTATCTGTTTCCTAGCAATAGTTGTAAATTTATTAATATTCATCTGCATCGAAGGAACAAAGTGAAAACATTATAAATATCAACAGAATCTTATGATGTTCGAGAGAATGTCATATCCGTGTTGCCGGCTACGTAAATGAATATATCAAATTACCAAAATGAAATGTGAAACGAAGAAAATAAAGTAAAATTATCACAGACATTATGGTATCACGTTGCTGTATGTAATTGACCATTTCTATGAGAGAATAGAAAGACGTTTAGAAGAATACACGATAGTACGTCGCTTACGAACTCGTCCTTGTTTCTCCAGCAGTGTCCTGCATGCCTAGCCCGTCTTACTCGTATGGTTTGTGAGATGGGGGGTAGGTGGCCATACAGTTGCTTTTTTTGTGGGGTGCTGTTTCCACGACTTATTCAGGACCGCTCGCAGCATTCTGGTGCAGCTCCCATCTAGCTTATTCTCAAGGCGTTTTATTAGGTCCAGGTGGTACAGCCATACAGCAGCACCGACACAACCACAGCCTGGAAGAATCGTCTCGTTAGCTTGTCGGGGAGATCGGATTTCCATATGACTGATAATTTGTTGGTGGCCAACCATGACTTTCCTATTCGAGTGTTAACATCGCTTTCTGTGGATGAGATATTACTACCTAGGTACGGGAATTGTTCTACTGACTTAAGAGGCTTGCAATCAAAGTGTGAAATGTATCCTTGCTTTTTGAAGCTCATGAACTCAGTTTTATCAGAGTTCACATAAAGGCCGACTTCTTCCAGGCTGTGGTTGTGTCGGTAATGCTGTATGGCTGTACCACCTGGACCCTAACAAAGCGCCTTGAAAATAAGCTAGATGGGAGCTGCACCAGAATGCTGCGAGTGGTCCTGAATAAGTCGTGGAAGCAGCACCCCACAAAAAAGCAACTGTATGGCCACCTGCCCCCCATCTCACAAACCATACGAGTAAGACGGGCTAGGCATGCAGGACACTGCTGGAGAAGCAAGGACGAGCTCATAAACGACGTACTACTGTGGAAGCCAGCACATGGGCATGCTAATGTGGGCCGCCCAGCCAGGACCTACATTGACCAACTATGTAGGGATGCTGGCTACAGCGCAGAGGAGCTCACAGAGTCGATGAATGATAGGGAAGGTTGGCGAGAGATCGTCATGGGTATCCGTGCAAACTGCGCGACATGATGATGATGATGATGAGAGAGGATGTCATATCCGTGTTGCCGGCTACGTAAATGAATATATCAAATTACCAAAATGAAATGTGAAACCAAGAAAATAAAGTAAAATTATCACAGACATTATGGTATCACGTTGCTGTATGTAATTGACCATTTCTATGAGAGAATAGAAAGACGTTTAGAAATATACACGTGGCGTTGTGGCCAACGTGATGGACAATGGTATCTTAATAAGCGAGTTCGAACTCCAGCCGTGCTATTACGTTCACTTTCGGATTAATACCGTTGGGAAAGGTATGAAAACCTCATATCACCTAGGTAAATAGTACCACTATCGGTTTTCTACAAGGATAGCTTTGGAATTAAATGACCCACGAAGGTTGATATTCCATTAAATCAAGGAAAGAAATACTTTTAAAAGCGCACTGTAGATTTTTCTTATTGCTTCGAGTTAAATGCTAGGAATTCTAGATTCAATTCTGACAATTGTAGAATCACTTGAAGGTCTGCAAAGATAGGAACATATTTATTTATTAACAGACCAGAAAGAGAGAGAGAGAGAGAGAGAGATAGAGAGAGAGAGAGAGAGAGAGAGGGGGGAGAATAACCAGGTTATCGAAGCCATCTGTTTGAAGGAAAATACATTGTTATATATATATATTTTTTTTTAAAGGCAAAATAATGCAGATTCATGTTGAAAAACATATTTATTCTTGTGCTCTTAATTTTCGGATAAAATCCATCTTCAGAGAGTTCATTATAGAGTTGAAAATATTCCATCTGTGTTTTTAAAGTCAACTTGGTTCTAATTACGTTGAGCTTGATGGAGATTTGAAACCTGGAAGAGATCGCAAGCTTCCGTTAAGGTTTCAAATTCGGTAGAGATCGTGCAGTTCCGTTAAAACCCGTGAGTTGTTAGATTGCGGGATGTTTGAAATCATTTATGATATTTTTTTTTTCCTTTTAAATTTATTTTCTTTAATTGTTATATGCATTTATCCAACTTCTCCGCACGAACAGAATTTTATACAATGTCAAATATTTTATGAAATGAAATGAAACCATCCACGTCCAGGATTTGAACTCGTGTCGCCGTGTCCATTTCCTTCGATGATAACCATTACACCACGGACACCAAGTCATTTCTGAGTATCTTGCTATATAACTTATCAAAGGTAGCGATATTTCATAATTTGCATATTTTGTTTGCGACAACAGTATTTTAAAAATCTCCCTCGTACATTAGGGGGCTTATCTTTTCGTGTAACTTTGTATATTTGCAGTCTCCTGTGCATTTTCTGAATATATAATTAAGGGCATCATTGCTATAGCAAATAATAATGGCGACAGTGAGTCTCACTGGAATATAGCTTTTTGGATATAACCCTTGGCTAGAATTTGTCTCCCTGCTGCTAATTTCACTTTTCACTTTACCATAGTTTTCGTGCTGAAGTTTATGATTTGCTCTGATATTCTTAATATGTACAAACATTCTATTATGAGAGTTTGCAGAACAATATCGTATGCCTTTTTGTTGTCTGTCCATGCTGTGGCTACATTTCCCGCTCTATTATTACATCCTTGTAATTTCCCGTTCTATATAAAATAGGTCATCTGTTTCTCTTGTTTCCATGTGACATACTTTCTGTTTTTCAAGAAACTGCATGCAGCTTTGAAGCGGATGATGCCAGCTTTTATTATTATTATTCCTTTTGAGTTTTCACATCAGTGTTAGCTGATGGTCTTTAACTGGAGTCTGAGTGACAGCAAGTCTCCTCAGGTCTCCAGGACTCTTCTGAGTATTCTGGCAGATTGCAGCAGTGCAGTGTTCTGAATGGTTTCAATCCTTCCTCTGATATCCAAACTTTCCAAACCCTTTTCTAATCCTTTTGGGACTGTTCCAAGTGCACCAACTACAATTGGTATAACTTTCACTTTCATATTCCATAACTTTTTCAGTTCTCTGGCAAGGTCCAGATATTTGTCAATTTTTTCATTTTCCTTTAACTTCACCCTGTGATCCGCTGGCACTGCAAAATCCACCAGTTGACAAGTTCTTTCTTTTTTGTTAATCAACACTAGGTCTGGTCTTCTTGCTGGGATAAGGTGATCCGTTTTAATTTCAAAGTCCCAGAGAATTTTGTGCGTTTCGTTCTCAAGAACAGATTCTGGTTTATGCATATACCATTTTGTTGTTTGGTCAAAATTTAATTTCTTGCATAATTCCCAGTGGATCGCCTTCCCAACCCAGTCGTGTCTAGTTTTGTATTCTCGTTGTGCTAGTTTGCTACATTCGCAGAGTATATGGTTAACAGTCTCATCTCTATTACCGCAAAGTCTACATTTACTATTCTGTTGGGTCTTATCAATTATTATTATTATTATTATTATTATTATTATTTCACTCTTTGTGTTTTTCACATCAGCGTTAGCTGATAGTATTTCACTGGAGTCTGAATGACAACAAGTCTCCTCAGGTCTCCAGGATTGTTCTGAGTATTCTAGCCAATTGCAGCAATGCAGTGGTCTGGGTGGTCTTAATTCTTCCTCTGATTTCCAGTCCCTCCAGTCTTTTATCCAAGATTTATGGAACCGTTCCAAGTGCACCAACTACAACTGGTATCACTATGACCCTCATATTCCACAGCTTTTCCAATTCTCTGGCAAGGTCCAAGTATTTGTCTATCTTTTCGTTTTCCTTCTTCTTCAGCCTGTGATCTGCTAGAAATGCAAAATCTACCAGTTCACAAGTTCTCTTTTTTTTTGTTAATCAATACTAGGTCTGGTCTCCGGGCAGGGATAAGGTGGTCCGTTTTTATCTCTAATTATTATTATTATTTACTCCTTTTGAGTTTTCACATCAGCATCAGCTGATGGTCTTTCACTGGAGTCTGAGTGACAACAAGTCTCCTCAGGTGTCCAGGACTCTTCTGAGTATTCTGGCAGATTGTAGCAGTGCAGTGTTCTGAATGGTTTCAATCCTTCCTCTGATTTCCAAACTTTCCAAAGCCTTTTGGGACCGTTCCAATTGCACCAACTACAATTGGTATATCTTTCACTTTCATATTCCATAACTTTTTCAGTTCTCTGGCAAGGTCCAGATATTTGTCCATTTTTCATTTTCCTTTAGCTTCACCCTGTGATCTGCTGGAACTGCAAAATCCACCAGTTGGCAAGTTCTTTCTTTTTTGTTCATCAACACTAGGTCTGGTCTTCTTGCTGGGATAAGGTGATCCATTATATATGGTGAGGGGTTATTCTGATCCATGAAGATTACCTCGCTCCGGAAGCGGATAAGTGAGCTAAAATAGATATCATCAAAGTTTAATTATTTTCCAAAAATATGGATTTGGTGAATATCCAAGAAGAAAATCCTTTGATTTCATATCCAACTGATGTCTTGAAGAATCTTGGAGTCCTTATGCAGGTGCAGGTCGAAAACGTCCCCTTTAATATTTCACATAACAGGACAGCGTTCGAATAGGGTTATTGGTACTTTTCCATTAAGTTTTTTAAATCCTTTTTTGTCTTCTCAGGAATACAATGTATTACAAGGAAAATGATATTCATATCACCTCATCGATTTTCCAAATAATTTAATCTTTGTTGCTCATATTTCAAAGTTAAATAATATATTTGATGAATCTATTGTTGGGCATATAGTGTAGATTAGTTTACAACGGCCGAGGAAAAAAACAAACATTGGTTCATCTAGTGTAATCGACGAATGTTACGATTCGAGTTAAAATTACAGTCCTGTAGTTGAATGCGGTTTTAAAGTGGATATTATTTGCTGTATAATGTTTTATCCTTTCTTGAAGTAGAAAGACGTAGTATCAGTGTTATACATTGTCTGTTGATCTGTCCTCAAAGTAGAAAGATGTATCAGATACAATCCTTGTCTGTTGATCTGTCCTCAAAGTAGAAAGATGTATCAGATACAATCCTTGTCTGTTGATCTGTCCTCAAAGTAGAAAGATGTATCAGATACAATCCTTGTCTGTTGATCTGTCCTCAAAGTAGAAAGAAGTATCACATACAATCCTTGTCAGTTTATCTGTCCTCAAAATAGAAAGATGTATCAGATACAATCCTTGTCTGTTGATCTGTCCTCAAAGTAGAAAGATGTATCAGATATAATCCTTGTCAGTTGATCTGTCCTCAAAATAGAAAGATGTATCAGATACAATCCTTGTCTGTTGATCTGTCCTCAAAGTAGAAAGATGTATCAGATATAATCCTTGTCAGTTGATCTGTCCTCAAAATAGAAAGATTTATCAGATACAATCCTTGTCTGTTGATCTGTCCTCAAAGTAAAATGATGTATCAGATATAATCCGTGTTAGTTAATCATCTTGGTCTTTCCTTGAAGCAGTCCATCGAGCAAGTAATTTTAGAACAATTTATTAACGCCGTTAATAAGTAAATTAAATACATGTTTGGCATTTTTGATTGGTCAGTTCAGTCACCGCCACTTAGAATAGTCTAGAAGTATAAGTAGTTACCTTATACCTGAGATTTAAGGGTCGGTATAGCTCAGTCGGTAGAGCACTTGACTAGGAATCGCAAGTATTGAGGTCAGTTAACCTACTGTTGGTTTGAATAACAGCAGCTAAGAACAACTCCCACAGTGTCCAAGACAGCTGGTATAAATAGAACTCAAGAATGATCCATCCATGAATCTGGGTGATTTGGGTGATTTCATTCCTTGAGTTCTGATTGGCTGCTTGACTGCCTGATTTGAATGACATTGTGGAGTCCTATATATACTCTGTCATTTTGGAGTGGACCTTGTAGCTTTCGGGATTGTATTGAGTTACAACCGTTTGCTGCCTTGTCTTCCCAGTTCGACGGTAATTGGACTTTAATTAATTATTCTTCAACAAGGTTCCTGGTTCGATACCGGCCCTCGCCAACTCTGTATGAGTAGTACAAGGATCTGTACGGTGAAGTTAGTCTCACCGTTAGTCGCAAATAGGTAATCTGATGTGTCGTCAAGAAATAAAATAAATGTGCACATAAAAATGTGGTCCCGTTTTTATTGGTTTAACCGGTGCGAACAACATGAAACAACAAAGGACACAACGACAATGGTTGGCTGATTGAGTTTTACGACATGCCAACTCATTGGGTCATTTTATGCCGAAGACGTTTTGTTTTATCCATTCTGTTGGATTTTTTGTGATATAAGGCATAAGGTAAATGGTCACTTCTACTTATAGACTCGACTATAAACACGTGACCTGAGAAGGATTCTTATTGTCCAATCACTGGCACTGCTGCTGCTGCTTCTGCTGTACTAATAGAGACCCCAATCTGAGATTATTTCATTGACATTTGGATTCCCTTGGACGACGGACTTACAAGGAATACGTTAACACCGGATTCTTATTGGCTTGCTTACTTATTCATTACATCTGGAACGAAGGATGGCTGCCAGATACTTAACACATTCTAGATAGGTACTCAATTTCTTCAAACAGATTTATTGCTATTTAACTCATAGATGGAATCTTAAAAGGTACAACCATTCTGGGTCAGAGTGGACCTGGGAGTAATTGTCATAAAGGGGTGCTCCACATTTCCCAGACCTCCAGAACTTGTTGCCGTACAGCTGCTTTTCTGTGGGAGGTTGTTTCCACGATTTCTTTAAGATCGCAGGCAGCAATCTTTTGCAGCTCCGACCTAGCTTATTATCAAGGCGTTTAGTAAGGGTACAAGTTATGCAGCCAGACAATAGCACAGTTTTCTACTTTTTAGACAGAAATTTAGAATTTTTTCTTTCGAGATAAAAAAAAAAAAATATTAAGAACGACTATTTCTCTGAATGTTTGAGATGAGACTTGATGATTAGTATTATCTGCGTTATTCGGACTTTTGTCCCCATCTTTATTGTTATTTGCACAACGTTTCGGTCGATATGCCCTCCGAGAAGGTTCCCGAGTCCGACAAGAAATACCCGAAGAAGGCCGGAGGGCATATCGGCCGAAACGTTGTACAAATAACAATAAAGATGGGGACAATAGACCGAATAACGCAGGTAATATTAAGAACGACATTTTAGATTTGTTTTAAAGACTCAAAGTTTCATCGAAAAAATTAGGGTCTATTCTATAGAAACCAGGCACCTCACGTGATGCAATGCTTAGTAATCTAGATGAACAGACTATTGCAAGTGAGCTTGTTTCTCACTGGGTACCCTATATATCTGGCCTTGTGCTACAACTAAGCTATGCTTAGATGATAACTAAAATAAAATTGAAACCTATTTTTGGACTTAAAGAAAATATTGTTGGTAAAGTAAAACCTTCAAATTTAAAACCAAAATATTTTTTCTGTGTGAGTTTTGTGTCGTCCTGTTTTTACATATAGTTATTTACTAAGCTTAGCTTAGAGGTGGCACAAGGCGCGCGCAGTGAGAATCGAACTCATTTCCAATTGTCTGTTAATCGAGATCGCTAACCATTACACCATATGAGGTGTTGTCTTTCCATATAAGACATTGAATGATCAATAAATGTTCTTTTTTTTCAACTACAACCAACAACAACAAAAACTGGTTTAGTGTTTCCACTTAACGTCAATATCTGTCAGAATCGACAGTTTCGTCAAAATTCAACACTTAAAAATAGACCAGACTTTTCATATACCCCGAAATATAGAGTACTGAGGGTGTGTTTTTTGCTTATAGTGCACATACAACTTTTTCATTGAGTCGTAAAAATTGTTTGTTTAGATATGATCATATTTATGATTTATGATTTAAATCATAAATATGATCATATTTAAAAGTTCAGTTGTACGTGACATTAAATATTGCTGAATTATGAAGTTGAAAATGGTGACAATATGTTCTATACGTAACTCTGTTTTTAGAATCAAACAGGGCGATCGTGTTGTAGGAAATGGACACGAAGACCGAGTTAAGTATTATTTAGATTATTTGGACTATTGTCCTCATCTTTATTGTTATCTGTACAACGTTTTGGTCGATGGGCCCCCCGGCCTTCTTTACGTATTTCTTGTCGGATCCCGGGAGCTTTCTCGAACTCGGGAATCTTCTTGTAATCGGAAGCCATCACGGAACTTCGAACCCAACACTTTATTCAATCCACGGGGGTTGGGTTCAAAGTTCCGTGATGGCTCCCGATTACAACAAGAAGGTTCCCGAGTTCGAAAAGAAGGTTACCGAGTTCGAAAAAAAGGTTCCCGGATTGGAAAAGACGGTTCCCGGATTGGAAAAAAAGGGTCCCGGATTGGAAAAAAAGGGTCCCGGATTGGAAAAAAAAGGGTCTCGAATTGGAAAAAAAGGGTCCCGGATTGGAAAAAAAAAGGTTCCCCAGTTCGAAAAAAAGGTTCCCTAGTTCGAAAAAATGGTTCCCGGGTTGGACCAAAAGGTCCTCGAGTTCGAAAGGACGGCTCTCGAAATCTTCGAATATTATTCGAAACTTCATAATTTTTGCACAAAAAGCATGAACCGGTAATATCTAATATGTATATATATTTACTTTGTTGCTATTCTATTTTCGTAGTTTCATCCGGACATACATACATACATACATACCAACTGACGTTTATATATGCATTAGTAGCAGCTACCCAGCGTCGACTGAGTAGAGGGGATAAAGAAAAACTTGACATTTACAGATGCTGGACATTTCAAGAAAATTTCAATGCTATTTCTATGTATATTTTGATTTCAAAATATATTCTAATGTAAATCAAATTTTCATAATTTTTGCACAAAAAGCAAGAACCAGTGAACGTTATTTTCTTTAGAATACAAGGTGTGTCAAGAAAGTATTGATATGTTTTGTACTTTTTGACACACCTTGTATTCTGAAAAAATAAAGTTCCATTCATTCTTCATTTCTATCTTGGTAAATACAGCTTGGTACTTTTTTGACACTCCTTGTATTCTGAGAAAATAAAATGAATGGAATATTTTTTTTTCAGAATACAAGGTTTGTCAAAAAGTACAAAAAATCCCGATGATTTTTTGACATCTAGTACATAAATAGATACATAAATACATACATACCAGCTGCCCTTTATATATATATATATATAGAGAGAGAGAGATGCTAAATAACACCTACAGAAACAGTTAAAACCGAATGACATTCTTCAAAAAGATAAAAGTTATTAAAATTTGTTTTTTAGTATGTTAAGTGCATCCATTTATTCCGGAATGCTGTTGACTTTAATTTTTTTGCTGAGTCTTTTTTAGCTATGAGGAATCTAACAGTACATCAAAAGATAATGAGAAAGCTTTATTTTCCTTTAAGTTAAATAAATTACTCTTACATCATTGTATTTAAAATGTTCGTATTTGCATTTAAGATTGCACTTTTCAAGTGAGAACTGTTCAAATCAAAGTGTGTCACGTGGCGGCTTTTATTTGAAACTAGAAGTGGCTACCCGGCGTCGCCTGGGTAGAGGGAGATTTTTTTAAAAAAGTTAGTCTCGGAGATCCATTATTACTTATCACAAGTTAGATCCTCACTGGATGCCCCATAAAATCCCCACGTAAATATATAACAATATAGTAAGACATTTTAATTCAATAATTTACAATAAAAAAAAATATATAAATGAGGTGATTAATTCAATCAATCAACATCATATTTCAATTACCTTCTGTTACTATACAAATTTGAGTTTTTAAATATCTTCACAAATATAGATAAAATCTTCATTATTTTTGCTCAAAAACCAAGCCTTGGTGATAGTGAATATATATATATATATATATATATATATGATTTTTCTCGATTTGTTTAGCCATACATTTAATAGGTATTCCCGCCTAATTCATTATTAATTAATTAATTTTCAAAATTGGGTACGACTCCAATTAAACACTTATTCTCCATATATATATATATATATATATATATATATATATATATATATATATTTACTTTGTCGTTAATTGTTTATTTTCGAAGTTTTCTCCGGATATACACAACTGCCCTTTATATATGTACAGATGGGTTGATGACGTGTTTATAAAAACATTTTTTGTATACTTATCTCTCGTTTTGTTCTACTTGGAGAAGCTCGGAGCTAGCGATGTTGGGGATAATTCTATTTGGGATCATTAATAGATCCTGTACATCCACAATGCATGCTCATGTTGATGCACACTTATAGACATATACAAAGATTTTTTTACAAATATTTAAGAGAGCTGAAAGTATGATTAATAAATAAATAATAAATTAATTATACACATAGCAATATTTACAATTACAATAAGAAAAAAAACTTGACAAACCCTCATTTGGCTATTCTAAATTTATTTCGACCAGAACTCAATAAATGAGCCTAATGTATATATATCTATTAAGGATAAATCCCATTCCAACGGGCATGTATTATACCAACTGAGATTAATCGAAAACTCGATTAATTTAACTGATGTAACCCTGAAGAATCAATCGATGAAACTCGAGTAGGTTACTCCTTTCCATTGTTAAAATAAATTTTTGCTCTACATTATATTGAGCACTTTGTATTTGTTTTTTCTCAGTCTTAACCCCTGGATACTGTGCGCTTCCAACGATCGTACTCATACCCACCGGTAAGCTAGTACTTATACATTAACAAATATATATATACATATATATATATATATATATATATATATATATGATTTTTTAAGAAAAATCATTAACTCCACGCGCATTGATAAATTGGTGGAAATAATTTTCATTGACTTCATGTGTATTGATAAATACGGGTGGTGGATCCTCAGTCACTGCATTCTAGCACTTATATGATAAAAGGGAAGCGCGTGGTGTAATGGTTAAAGTCATGGGAAATGGACTCGTCGCCCCGAGTTCAAATCCTGGATGTGGTAATTGCATTTCACTTAGCGCTAATACCTTTGGGAAAGGTATGAATCCTACTCTCCCTCCAGCTATGGATAAATAGTAGGGCAGACTGGACTCTTTAACCTTGGTTAGGCAACCGGTCTAGGAGAAGGAAAACTCTGAATTCAAACCTGTTAAACTCCGCTTAAGAAATTGACCTTGTGTCACATCCTGCTCGTGCGGAGGGGTTGGTAAATACACATATGATAAAAGGGACGGGTATTTGCCATAAGAGGAAATTGAAAAATATGGTCAAGACAATCATATATTGCTATCGCTTAACATGGCCAAACGATTGATCGTTGGGCCTCTCTGACCGCTCGTGTTGCCCAAGTAAGGGTCGATGTGGAGCGTTGTATGTCATAGGATCATTTTCTACCCGACTTACAGGCCACTCAACCACCATTATTCTGTCTTCAGGAATTACATGTTGTCAGACATTGTCAATAGCTGGGTTCATGATGGGGGAGTCTTACCCCTTTGCTGAGGTAAAATCAGCGTATTATACAGTCCCAACCGACAGGGCGAATGAAAAGGTGAAAGTACTCCAAGAGTCAATAGCCAGTTAACAGAGATTGTGTCTGGATGAAAAAACAAAAAACAAAAAAAACAAAAAATAAAAATATCACACACACACATACTCACACACTGTGACCCGGTTTGAAATCGTAAAGCATAAGTTCCTAGATTAAACTATCAAGTTCAGGCATGCCAAACACACGGCCGCGAGCAACATTTGAAAATCAAAATATGCATAGAAATAGCATTGAAATTCTACTTAAAAATTTCCAGCATTTGTAAATCTCAAAAATAAAAAAAATCAATGCTCCCTGGTTTGTTGCCACAACTCTCTACCCAGGCGTTGCTACGTAGCTGATTCTAGTATTTGATAAAAAAATTATTCTAGATAACTTTTAGGGATTTTTAAACAACTTAAAAGCTTTATTCTAAGGAAGCGCGTGGTGTAATGGTTAAAGTCATAGGAAATGGACCCGTCGCCCCGAGTTCAAATCCTGGACGTGATAATTGCATTTCACTTAGCGCTAATACCCTTGGGAAAGGTATGAATTCTACTCTCCCTCCAGCTATGGGTAAATAGTAGGGCAGAATGGGCTCTTTAACCTTGGTTAGGTAACCGGTCTAGGAGAAGGAAAACTCGGAATTCAAACCTGTTGAACTCCGCTTAAGAAATTGACCTTGTGTCACATCCTGCTTGTGCGGAGGGGTTGGTAAATATATAAAAGCTTTATTTAAAAAAACAAACTTTCCTTTATTAGGTTTATAAATCCAAGAGAAAAAATGTCAAATCTATTTCTTTTACCAGGAAACAGCAGATCACATAATCATGAATGTGTTATGTCTTTAAAAAAAAAAACCAAAAAACATGTCAACCCCTCTACTTTTCCTTTCACCAAGAATCGTGTAAATTTTTAAATAGAAGAGAATCGCCGACTTAATTCACATGTGGATTAAAATGAAATAAAATGCATAAAAATGTGTTAGAGAGAAGCCGTCTATAATTACTCCAGTTCTATTAATAAATAAATCAACACAGATTTCATCGAAAACATTTATTCGCTATTTTCTGTTCTGATTTCGTCTCAGACAGGAATTGAAAATTTTCTGAAATTTATTTTTTTGCTTTTTATTCACATTTCTAAAATTTTGATTCGAAAAATGTTCTTTGTATTTTTCTTCATATGAAGCGTGTTAAAAATATCAATGGTTGAAAAACCTCTGAAATTATCCATTATACATCTCTGTAGAGAAGGTAAAAATTTATATATGTAATCTTTTGGTTTTAAGAAGAAAAAAAAAGAAAGAGACTCACTAGATGTCGTCTTAGCGGTTGCTTTTTTTTCGTGAAGAAAAAAGAACAACGAAGAATAGACACAGGGAAAAACAAATTAACGAGAGACAGGACCGAAGAGTGGATGGCTTGATTTTACGGCATGTCAACCCTTGTTGGGTTATTTTATGCCGAAGACATTTTGTTTTATTCATTCGTGATGGTTATTTTCTTTTTCAAACTTATTTTGAACACATTTTTAAACTGATTATTTCTATTTAGCCCATAGATGGGATCCTAATAGGTACTACCACTGCGGGTCAGAGTGGACCTGGGAGTAATGGCAATCAAGAGGTACTCCACACTACCCAGAGCTTCAAAACTGGATATTTACCGTTAGATGCAGTTTAACGTCATACCCATAATCTATGACCCTCAGCCTCCGTCTTCTAGCACATATATCAAATTATGATAATGGAGGCGCGTGGTCTAAAGGGTTAGAGTCGTAGGAAATGGACTCGTCAACGCGAGTTCAGTTCCTGGAAGAAGCTGTTGGCATTTCGCATAGCGCCAATACCCTTGGGAAAGGCATGAATCCAATTCTCCCTCCATCTATGGGTAAATAGTAGGGTAGACTGGGCTCTTTAACCTTGATTAGGCAACCAGTCTAGGAGAAGAAACCTCTGAATTCAAACCTGTTAAGAAATTGACCGCTTAAGAAATTGACCTTGTGTTGCATCCTGCTCGTGCGGAGGGGTTGGTAAATATATATATGATAAGGGTTAGGGCTTACCATAAGGTTGGGATAATTATTTAGGAATTACGGCTTGACATGACCAGCTGCTTGGTCAGAGGAGAACTCTCCGACCGCCAGTCTAGCATAAGCAAGGGCCAAAATAGATTGTTGCATTTAAGACTACTCAGCCACCAGCATCATGAGCCGCTACCCACGGTCAACAAGCGGCCCCATTTGGGGGATTTTACCCCTCTGCAGAGGTGCTGTTGGTGTATTCTACTGCCCCACCCGACAGGGCTCAGGACAAGACAGGATAAAAAACACCAAAAACCAAATATCAATGTAAATGCAGTTTACTTCACTAAAAAAGAAAAAGTTATAAAAGAAAAGACCTAACAAAAACAGGAGTTGATGGTCGGCAACGGGACCGGGTATATTCTTCATAATAAAAACGGAATGGCCAATTATTTAGCTGAGGTGATGATTCTCATAAGAAATAAGAACTCGGCAGATAAGGAACACCAGATAATCAGCATTTAATCTTGGACCGTTTGGACGGTCTCATTCTTAACCAGTGTGTGTTGTCAGATATTAACGGTCGGAAGATTAAGTAACAAGAGTATTAATATATAGATTTTCAAAAATAAACTCAATAACATTCTCTCTTTCTTGCTTTCTTTCTTTCTGTCTGTCTTTACAATAAAAACGGAATGGTCCATTATTTAGCTGAGCTGTCGACACCCATAAGAAATAAGAATTCAGCGGATAAGCAACACCAGATAATAAGGATTTATATTTTTGAATTTCATCTTGGATGATTTGGACGGTTTCGTTTTTAACCAGAGGGTGTTGGAGGATGATAACGGACGGAAGATTTAGGAACAAGCGTATATCTTATTATAATGGAGATTGTGTGTTTTTCTGTCTGTAACCGAAACTATATTACTACTCAAGTCACAATTCCCTTAGTTATTTACGTCACATTCTCCATGATTCTATTTCTATTTAAACCTCAATTAATAATAAAACTGTTTGACATTATTAATACTGTTGGCCTTACCTAAATACTAATAACATGCAATTGTTTTTATATATACAACAAAATACCAGTTTTCAGTGTAAACGTAAAGCTAATTTGCATATTGATATTAAAAAACTGATTTTAATAAAAATGTGCTTGGTATTATTGATTTCTAATTGTTTATCTTAATGAATATGAGTAAAAATCTCTTCAATAAATCCTAAAAGAAATTCATTAACAAGAAGAAATAACTTTTATTCTTTACTTCCTATTTTAACTAAATAGTTAAATTAGGAAAATTTAGCATTGAAAAACGGAAGTGATGAAAGAGTAAGTTTCAGTTGTTCTATTTTCCGATTATACCCCCTCCGTTTCAAATCTTTTTATTTGAATTCTTAATTTGTTTCATTAGCCTTTCTGATTTAATCTAATATTTTATTACATTTAAACTTAAATACTTGCACCCGGAGGGTGCATATATTTGCTAGTTGTATATAATATAGATTAATAATGTTATGTGTATTGATAAATACTGGTGGTTGACGCTTAGTATCCGCCTTCTGGCATTTCAAAAAGTCGTAGATTAAGAGACAATGACCAGTTAATTAGGAATTCTATCTCGATATAAAAACTCACTGTTGAAGATATTGGTTTAACTGTCCCTTCCATTAACAATCATGTTAATTTTTAAATAGGAGAGAACCACAGTCTTAATGCACATTAAGATTAAAATCAAATCAAATGCATAAAAATGTATTAAAGAAAATCGGTCTATAATTAATCCGTTGCTATTAATGAAAATATCATAACAGAATTCTTAGAAAAAAAATTCATCGCTATTGTCTCTCTTCTAATTTTGTTTCACGCAGACATTAAAGATTTTTTAAAATTATTTTTTGCTTTTTATTCACATTTCTAAAATTTTGATGCGAAAAATGTTCTTGGTGTTTTTTCTTCATACGAAACGTGTTAAAAATATCAAAACTGTAACTGTATTAACTGAGACAGAATTGGACAATGCACTTATTCAACTTTGGTGATTTAGGGAGAAACCCTCTGAAACGGTTGGTTGATTGTTTTACGGCACATCAACACTTTTCGGGTCATTTAATTCCAAATCAAGTCATTTTGATATTCGGTTGGTTGGTTGGTTGGTTGTTTTATGGCACATCAACACTTTTTGGGTCATTTAATTCCAAATCAAGTCATTTTGATATTCGGTTGGTTGGTTGGCTGGTTGTTTTATGGCACATCAACACTTTTGGGGTATTTTAATTCCAAATCAAGTCATTTGATTTTCGGTTGGTTGGTTGGTTGTTTTATGGCACATCAACACTTTTCGGGTCATTTAATTCCAAATCAAGTCATTTTGATATTCTTGGTTGGTTGGTTGGTTGGTTGTTTTATGGCACATCAACACTTTTGTGTTTTAATTCCAAATCAAGTCATTTTGATTTTCGGTTGTTGGTTGGTTGGTTGTTTTATGGCACATCAACACTTTTTGTGTTATTTAATTCCAAATCAAGTCATTTTGATTTCGGTTGGTTGGTTGGTTGTTTTACGGCATATCAAGACTTTTCGGGTCATTTAATTCCAAATCAAGTCATTTGATGGTTGGTTGGTTGTTTTATGGCACATCAACAATCTTTGGGTCATTTAATTCCAAATCAAGTCATTTTGATTTTCGGTTGGCTGGTTGGTTGTTTTATGGCACATCAACACTTTTTGGGTCGTTTAATTCCAAATCAAGTCATTTTGATTTTCGGTTGGCTGGTTGGTTGGTTTATAGCACATCAACATTTTTCGGGTCATTTAATTCCAAATCAAGTCATTTTTTATATTCAGTTGGTTGGTTGGTTGTTTTATGGCATATAACCACCTTTCGGGCCATTTAATGCCGAATCAAATCATTTTTTTATAAACAAAGAACTCATGTTACTTACAGTACCCGCTGTTACTCAAATGGTCACCCATTTAATAATTGAACATGTTCATCACTTAACTTCAGTGATCTAGCGGAAACATCTTTGAAATGAATTCTGTTTATTATCCCATATACATATTTCCCAACCCCTCTGTCAGGAGCAAGATGCGAAACAAGGTCAATTTTTAAGCGGAATTTAGGAGATTTGCATTCAGAGATTATATTTTATTATTTGTATTATTGGTCTGAATTTCTGGGGTGAGTCTTGATAATTTGTATTATTTATTTTCGGACTGTGTTGGATACATGGAGCAAAGGTTAGAGTTAATACAGTTCTAAGCGACACTTATCTATACGTTTCAGGCTCAATCCTGACTACGGGCGATGATAATATAAAATACATATCATATCTTAACACCTGCACCAGGTCATGGTTAGCTGAATGGGAATAGTCTACCACGGTGTACTGAATAAATGGTTCGGTTCAATATCCGTAAAGGCTTCCGATTACAATATGAACGCCCCGAGTTCAACGAGAAGGTTCCCGAATTCGACAGGAAACACCTGAAGAAGACCATAGGGCATATCGGTCAAAAGATTGTGTACACGAGAATAAAGATGAGGACAACATCCCGAAAAATCTTAATAATGTAACTGTATTAACCAAGACAAAATTGAACAACGCAACTTTTCAAGTTTTTCAATGGTGAAGACACCTCTTAAATGGTTAGGTGTTTATTGTTTCTTTTACGACATATCAACCCGTTTTGGGTTATATAATTCCTAATTATATAATTTCTTTTGATAATCGAAGAACCCGGGTTACTTGCAGTACCTGCTATTACTTATGTAGTCGTTAAATTAAGTATTGAACAGGCTTATCACTGCTTAACTTCGATGGTCTAGCGGAAATCCCCCAGAAACCAGTCTAAGAGAAGGAAAACTGAATTGAAAAACCTGAGGTCAGTCGTTGATTGGATTTGTGGCATTCCGTGTGCACCAATTCTTTCCAATCAACTGTGCCAAAAAGTGCGGATGGTCCAATACAATCCTTTACCACTATAAACAAAACCCTGTGTAGGTTGTCATTTGATGAACCTTCATGCGTCGAAATCGACGTGAGTATCCATTTTTTATGTTTGTTATATTTGGCTAATCATGGGAAATATGATCCTTTAGTTATTAAAACATTTGATACATTTACCTAAGAGCTATTGCTAAATAGTTCAATGTGTAAAAAGAATAATAATCTTGATTTAGCTCTCTCTCTCTCTCTCACTCTTTTTATTTCTTTCGTTTCATTATGTTTGATTGAAACAGGCTAGCATTATCATTTCCGCACTCTCCCCCCTCTCATTATCTTTACCCTACTCTTTCTTTCTTTCTTATATTTCTTTGCAAAGCAATAACTCACAGATTGGTCAGTTTTTAGTGAGTTCTATACTTAGTAAGTAAAGTCGACAGGGCGGCCTAAAGTCGGTATCAGCCAGTCAGCGAGGGAGTCTATCCCCTTTTCAATAGCACTAGACCAAGGAGATTGTTTTAGCATCTGCGGTGGAGCACTACACCTACCATCAGCTCCTCACTTTACCGCACAGATCCCCGTGCTACTCATAACGCTGAGTTGGCGAGGACCGGTATCGAACTAGGAACCTTGTGGTTTCTAGCCGAACGCGCTAACCCGGCCCCTTAGTGAATGATAAACAACATATTTTGTTCGAATATTATTATTGTCCTTTGCCATTATTCTTCATGTCCCATGAATAATTTAGATATTTGTGACATTTCACCAAAGCTTTTTTTTTCTATGGTCTTAACGTAGCAGCGAATGCAATGAACGGTATGTAAGGCTTCAATCGTCTTGTATTTGGCGTTATTTCTTTATTATTTTATTTACCTCAGACAGATGACATTCTTCCTCTGTAAAAATATGTCATAACAGAGTTTCTAATGTCAGTCAGTGCCGTACATGAAAAAGACTTCCGACATTTTCTAACTTTCTTGAGAGAGAGAGAGAGAGAGAGAGAGAGAGAGAGAGAGAGAGAGAGAGAGAGAGAAGAGAGAGAGAGAGAGAGAGAGGACGTGAAAGAGTAAAAAAAGGCGGAGATGGATATAATACAATAGAGATAAAGATAAAATAAGAAGTAGCAACCAAAAGAGAGGAAGAATGGGAGACAGAAAGATACAAAGCGAGAGAGTAGAAAAAAGTGAAAAAAGATGGAGAGAAGAGAGAGAGAGAGAGAGAGAAGAGAGAGAGAGAGAGAGAGAGAGAGAGAGAGTGGACCTGGGAGTAATGTCAAAAACAGTGTTTCTAATGTCAGTCAGTGCCGTACATGAAAAGACTTCCGACATTTTCTAACTTTCTTTTTTTCATTTATTTTCTTTCTTTGGTGCCAAGATATTTTTCTGCTTCACCAGAATTTTTTTATGAATAGTCTTAAGCAAACTCTGTTTTACAGAAAGAAAAAATATCTTTTTCTTCAGTTAGCAATCGGGTACAGTACGCAGTAAAATAATTTTTTCCACATGTCTCGCATTTGTTATCTGTATCTGTAGATGGGAACTACTCTATGCTGTTATGAATTAATTCAGGAAGCAGCACCTTACAAAACAATAGCTGTATGGCCATTTACTTCCCATCTTACAAACGATCCAAGTAAGACTCTATGCTGTTATGAAAATTCTGGACGCAGCACCTTACAAAACAATAGCTGTATGGCCATTTACCTCCCATCTCACAAAACGATCCAAGTAAGACTATGCTGTTATGAATTAATTCTGGAAGCAGCACCTTACAAAACAATAGCTGTATGGCCATTTACCTCCATCTCACAAACGATCCAAGTAAGACTATGCTGTTATGAATTAATTCTGGAAGCAGCACATTACAAAACAATAGCTGTATGGCCATTTACTCCCATCTCACAAACGATCCAAGTAAGACTATGCTGTTATGAATTAATTCTGGAAGCAGCACCTTACAAAACAATAGCTGTATGGCCATTTACCTCCCATCTCACAAACGATCCAAGTAAGACTCTATGCTGTTATGAATTAATTCTGGAAGCAGCACCTTACAAAACAATAGCTGTATGGCCATTTACCTCCCATCTCACAAACGATCCAAGTAAGACTATGCTGTTATGAATTAATTCTGGAAGCAGCACCTTACAAAACAATAGCTGTATGGCCATTTACCTCCCATCTCACAAACGATCCAAGTAAGACTATGCTGTTATGAATTAATTCTGGAAGCAGCACCTTACAAAACAATAGCTGTATGGCCATTTACTCCCATCTCACAACGATCCAAGTAAGACTCTATGCTGTTTGAATTAATTCTGGAAGCAGCACCTTACAAAACAATAGCTGTATGGCCATTTACCTCCCATCTCACAAACGATCCAAGTAAGACTCTATGCTGTTATGAATTAATTCCGGAAGCAGCACCTTACAAAACATAGCTGTATGGCCATTTACCTCCCATCTCACAAACGATCCAAGTAAGACTATGCTGTTATGAATTAATTCTGGAAGCAGCACCTTACAAAACAATAGCTGTATGGCCATTTACCTCCCATCTCAGAAACGATCCAAGTAAGATTATAGAGAGTACAGCGCATTATGTAATGGTTATCGCTATAGGAATTGGATGCGTAGAGAAGAGTTCAAATCCTGGACGAGCTAGTTTTACCTTTCACATAGCACTAATTTTCTACCTATCCTCAGCTTCTCGCTTTAACAGCACATATCCCGTGCTACTCATACGGTGAGTCTATCCCCTTTTTGATAGCGATAGACCAAGGAGATTGTTTTGGCGTCTGAGGCGGAGCGCAACACCTATCATCAGCTCTTCACTTTAACGCTCATACAGCGAGTTTGTCCCCTTTTTAATAGCGCTAGAACAACAAGATTGTTTTGGCGTCTGAGACGAGGTGCCACACCTACCAGCAGCTCCTCACTTTAACGCACAGATCCCTGTGCTATTGAGTTGGTGAGGGTCGGTATCGAACCCGGAACCTTGTGGTTCCTAGTCGGACCTGTATCCACTGAGCTAAACCGGCCTTTGGGAGACAAACTTCATTGGAAATGCTAAACTGTAAATCATGATCTCATAAAAAAAGACAAGAAATAAACGCAATACATTTCTGAACATCCACGAGAAATAAGGAGAATCCCACAAATATAGATCGTTTCGTGTCAGCGATCATTACCGATTTAGTCCGAGATTATAAACAGTGAAACGAAAGAAAAAAGACTCTATTTTATCTGCGATCCTTTCGGTGAAATACGTGTCAGTTAAGAATGAAGTAGTCTGTATCTTTGTGCAGTAAAAACTGTGACCCCGATGCTGTTTTTGCCACGGAAGAAGAAAAGTTGTTTTTGTGGCTGTTATCTTCTTAAAAGAAGGGGACTGCTGTCTACGAATAATGAGTCAACGGAAAGTGATAAAGTAGAAGAAAAGAAATCAAAGGAAATGTGAGAGAGAGAGAAGAGAGAGAGAGAGAGAGAGAGAGAGAGAGAGAGAGAGAGAGAGAGAGAGATAAGAGATGAACAATAGAGATAAAGAACTGGAGAAGTAGCGAGAGAGGAAGGAATGGAAACAGAAAGATAAAGCGAGAGAGTAGAAAAAAGTGAAAAAAGATGGAGAGAGAGATGAGGTGGAGAGCAAAAGAAGTAAAGAATGAAATAAAATGTAGGGAACGAAAGGGCGGAAGGAGAGAGAGAGAGAGAGAGAGAGAGAGAGAGAGAGAGAGAGAGAGAGAGAGAGAGTGGACCTGGGAGTAATGGTAATGAAGGTGTATCCCACACTCCCCAGAGCTTCAGAACTGGAACTTCACCATCAGATAGAATTTAACGTCACACCCAGGATATGAAGATCCTCAACCACCGCATTCTAGCACCCATATAATAAAATGGGTCTGGGCTTTTCCTAAGGGCAACAGAGTTGAGACAAACGTATAGGTGCTAGCGCTTGACATGACCAGCGGATTGATCGGAGGGTCCTCTCCGACCGCCCGTCTTGATCGATCAGTGTAAATTGGTAGGTTTTCAGGGTATGTATTTTTGATGAGTAGATATTCTTCACAAAAAGTGTCAGGGGTTGTTTTTTATTTTGGAGTATTTACTTAATTCTAATATTATTTTTGGTTGATTGAATTTCCAAGGGTCAGTCTTTGATTTGATCTGGTCATGTATTTGAGCCATGTCTATTTGAATTTGAGCTAATCTAAAAGAATTGGCGCTTCACAATCTTTATCTCATTACACCTACTATTTAACCTTATACGAGACTAAAATAAGCAGATTAAACTACTTATCAAATGAACTGTGTAAAGGTTATCTGTAATACTAAAATCTGCAGAGTCAAAAAATAAATAAATGAATAGATAGAAAAGAAAGAGAAGAAAGATAGAAAGAAAAAAGATAGAAAGAAAGAAAGAAAAGAAAGAAAGAAAGAAAGAAGAAGAAAGAAAGAAAGAAAGAAAGAAAAAAGAAAGATAGGTAGAGAGAAAAAAGATAGAAAGAAAAAAGATAGAAAGCAAACAAAGAAAAAGAAAGAAAACAAAGAAAGAAAAAAGAAAGAAAACAAAGAAACAAAAGAAAAAAAGAAAAAGAAGAGAAAGAAAAAAGAAAGAGAAAGAAAAAAGAAGAGAAATAAAAAGAAAGAAATAAACAAAGAAGATAGAAAGAAAAAAGAAAGAAAGAAAAAGAAAGAAAAAAATAGAAAGAAAAAAGAAAGAAAAAAGATAGAAAGAAAAATGAAAGAAAGAAAAAAGATAGAAAGAAAAATGAAAGAAAGAAAAGAAAGAAAAAGATAGAAAGAAAGAAGAAGAAAGAAAAAGAAAGAAGAAAGAAAAAGAAAGAAAGAAAGAGAAAAAATGAAAGAAAGAAAAATGAAAGAAAGAAAAAAGAAAGAAAGAAAGAAAAAGAAGAAAGAAAGAAAAAGAAAGAAAGAAAAAGATAGAAAGAAAAATGAAAGAAAAAAGAAAAAGAAAAATGAAAGAGAAAAAAGAAAAAAAGAGAAAGAAAAAGAAAAAGAAAAATGAAAGAAAGAAAGAAAAAGAAAAAAGAAAGAAAGAAAAAAGAAAGAAAAATAAAGAAGAGAAAGAAAAGAAAGAAAGAACAAAAAAGAAAAAAAAAAAGAAAAAAGAAAGAAAAAAAGAGAATCTGTAGGTCTGTATCAGTCTTTGACCGAGTTGATAAAATCAAAGGAACATTTTAGATTTGGGTCTGAGAGCAATCTTGATACATTAAAGGTCAATGAATCACAACTACAGATGGGATTATTTCCAGTACAGATCATACATTCCTGTCGGTTTAATTAAACATTTGAAAAAATAACCAACAAAAAACAAAAAAACAAACTACCAAACAACAACAACAACAATAAAAAACATATTTAAGTTGGAATCGTCTCGTTCTTCTTTTATTTCCTTTATGGATTAAACGCTAAAATATATTTTGTCATTTCGCAATAAAATACTTAGATAATGAGAATGGAATAGTTCTGGGACAAACTTGGAAGAGAGAAATAACGAGATTTCACGGTATTTATTAATTAAATCTAACAATTGCTAATCACTCTATCCCCTTAAATCTTTGCTTAGCAAACCATTTTCCCCATCCTTAATACTCATTATCTTTCTTCCTGTTATACTGGCCTGCGATGTTGTCAAGGTCGAATATATAATAGCTGATCCTAAGGTATTTTCTCACACTGAATCCAAAAATCATACTCATTTCTTTCTAATTAGATAAAATATTTAAGATATAAGCTATTACTTGAAATTTATAAAACATTATTATCTATTAATAATGGAGATTCGCTTCCGGTTTTTGTCTGTAACAAAAATTACGTCACTGCTTACGTCACATTACCCAAAATCGTCATAACATAGAATAAATACACTCAAAACTTGAACATGCAACATTAGACAGTTCTCATTGTTTTTAAAAACAAGTTTTAATAAATACATGACTGGTATTATATATCTATATATAGTTTGTTTTATTTTAATACATATTTAAAGTTTACATTTCAAATTGTTTTATTTTTTAATCCTTTAATGAATTTGATGATTTTACTTACTTAGGGTACAAACTCGCTGACATTGAATTTTTACTCCCACCTCTCAGGCAATATGTTTTCAAAATGTATTCGTACTTCGCCCGGAGGGTGTTTTTTATATTTTGTACTAGTACTTATAACTATTTATTTGTGACAAGTAGAGCTTTTGAATAAGTGTTATTATTATGTAAAACTTGTTGTGAAGTATTAATGAACAACTTAAAAACCAGACCTGACCAAACACAATGAATGGCATTTTTTTAATTCAGTATAAAACAGCAATCATATATCACTTGGTAAAACGAGTTTATACGTAATACAGATGAGTATAACAGTCCGATATATCATAATTAAAAGGGAATTATTTTGTTGTTTTACTGAAATAATCGGGTTTGACTAAAAACAAAAACAATGCACAGATTCGAAGGCGCTCATGTTCTGCTTCAGTGGAAAAGCCTTTTCTTTTAATGCAGACCAGTTTTATTTCTCTGTTAAATCTGATACTCGAGATACAACACAAACATTCAAGCATTACTTAATCTGTGTTATTTTAAAAATTATTTTAAAAGATACCAGGATTGAAAAAAAAGAAGCAAATATATAAAATCTTATATCTATCTATCAATAGCTATGTATCTATATCTATCTATCTATATCTAATTTGAAACAGTCTGTACGATATTCTACACACCGGGCGATCCTTTGCCGGGATTACACTTTTCAAGTTCATTTTCTATAAGAAAACGTATCGAATTTTATGCAATACATGCATTGTAAGTGCCTTCAAGTAAAAATGTAATATATACTTTATTCAACAATGCTTCTAAAATAAACAAACATCCAAACATCTTATATCTAATTATGTTTATCAATATCTCTCACTCACTCTCTCTCTCTCTATGTATATATATATATATATATATATATAGAGAGAGAGAGAGAGAGAGATATTGATAAATATAATTAGATATCGATTTAGACCTACCATATATATATATATCTGTGTGTGTATGTATAAAAGAAATATTCAGTAGGTCCGTCTGTATGTTTGTTTGTTTTGTACAACACTTGAGCGTGAGTCCTTTTATAAAGGAAATTGGCGGATACCAGCCAAGTCTACAGTTCAATAAAATCCAAAACTTATTTTAATTTTAAGGGAGTTAAAAAAAAACCTTTTTACCCACATAAAAAAACATAAATATATCTATTTTAAGGGTATAAATCAAATATATATTTATTTTTTTTAAATGAAGAAAAAGGGATTGAAAAATGAAACAAATTGATAAAGGATAAAACATAATAAAAACCCAAATAAAAGACAGACAAAAGAAAAATATAAAGTCAGAAAAGAGATGATTTAAAATCAAGAATGCATAAGGAAAACAGATAATAAAACAAATATATACAAAAATAATATATATGCCTACATACATAGACGGATACACGAATATATATCGCGCGCAAATCGCATGCAAGGATTGAGAAAAATAACGTAGCGTTCAACCGTTATTACATAACCATTATAATCAAAAAGTAAGTTACAAAAACACACACAACCTATCAAATATCGGACATATTCTGCCAAAATAATAATTCAATGCCTGAAGAAGATAACAGATCTGAAACACGTGTCGCATATGTAAGTTAATAAATTTTTAAAAAAAATCCTTTTTGCAAACCTTTTTTATAAAATATCTATTTTTCTCCCGTTGGACCCATAATAACATATATATATATATATATATATATATATATATATATATATATATATATATATGTATGTTGGTAGAGCGTTCGGTTATAAACCACAAGGTTCTTAGTTCGATACTGGCCCTCGACAACTCAGCGTATGAGCAGCACAGGGATCTGTTCGGTAAATTGAGGAGCTGATGGTAGACGTGGTGCTCTACACCAGATGCTAAAATAATCTCATTGATCTAGCGCTACTTAAAAGCGGATAGACTCCCTCGCTGTCTGGCTGATACCGACATTAAGCCGCCCCGACGACGACTATTAGCCTATAAATAAATATCGATTAAATTTATTTATCTATTCTTACTTTTTAAAGCCCGGATAAGGCTGGGTAGTTCTGCTAGTATTTTATGTATTTTTTCTCATTGTTTTTTTTTACGGATGCCGCAATGAAATTGATATTTGAATTAATTTGTTTACTTGACTATGAAAGTCAATTCTGGTAGTATATATCTTTAAAAACAATAAACTGGACATTTATAATGTCTATAATTATTTCAGAACTTGAGAAACAAAGTGAATACCATAGTTTTTTTGTTTGTTTTGGTGATGAACACAAAGTTTACAAGTATCTTGTCAGCGAGGCTTAGAATACGCTAACTGTATCCCCTGCAGAAGGGGAAGATCCCTGTAAAAATAGGGGTGTCCTGAGTTTGAAACTAAACTGCATCTGAGAGTAATGCTCTAGTTCTGGAGATTTGGGAACTTTTGGCACCACCCCGTCATTGCAATTACTCCATGTCCACTCTGACCCGGAGTCGTATTACCTGCTAACAAAATGGAGCCGCCTGTTGACTGTGGGCGGCGACCCGTGATGCTTAAGGACGGAACCCTTGTGGATGAGCATTCCATAACATCTAACACTCCACTTTGGTCCTTGCCTAGTCTTGACGGGCCGTCGGAGAGACCACGTCCGATCAATCGGCTAGTCACGTGAAGCCCTAGCAGCTATATGATTGTCCCGATCTTATTGTCCTGATGCCAAGCCCCAAACATTTTTTTTTTGTTATATGGGAACTAGAATGCGGTGGCTGACGGTCTTCATGTTCTGTGTATGACGTTAAACTCCAACTGATAGTGATGTTTCAGTTCTGGAGGTCCTGGCAATGTTGGGCATCCCTTTATCACCATTGCTCCCATGTCCACTCTGACCCGCGTTAGTAGTACCTGTTAGGGTCCCATCTATGGCTTAAATAGATTTTTTACAAAAATACTGAGTTTAAAAAGTTTTCTTCCAAACTATCGCACGAATCTTTTCAAAACTTTGCCAGCATTAAATGACCCACCGTGGTTGAGATGCCGTAAAACAAAACGAACAAACAGAAATAATGGAGGATATAAAATTTTTTTTACGCCTGATTAGCGAAATAGTATCGGGACAATCATATAGTTGCTAGGGCTTGACGTGACTCACCGATTGATAAGATGGGGGTCTCTCCGACGGCCCGTCTCGCCTAGGTAAGGCCCAAAGTGCAGTGTTACAAGTCATGGACTGCTCATCCACAAGGGTTCCGTCCTTAAGCATCACGGGTCACCATCCACGGCAAATAGGTGGCTTAATTTTTTTTTTGAGGGGGGGGGTCTTACCCTTCTGCAGAGGTGCAGTCGGTGTATTCTAAATTGTCAGTCGACAGGGCTGCATTATTTCTGTATTTGGCCTGTTAATATAAATACCATGTTTCACCGAAAAACCTACCTGCAAAATAAAACCTATGGTTGAAAGTATCTACTGAACTTAAAACCAGTTTTGGAAATCCTGATTTAGAATGGGACCTAGAAAAACGACCTATAGCACAGGTGGTGAATACCCATTTATCTTAACTAGAAAACCTACAGCAGCTTCTGTAGTTATGTGATATGTTTTACACTGATCATTTGCAAGTCAAGACAAAATATCAAAAGGCTTGAATTACTTGCCCTGTTTTTTCGTGATACTGTTGAATGGGTTTCTTTATCTCCTACGTAGTTCAGGAATCTGCTTTGCCCTAGAATTTGCTCGGTTCAAATAGACTAAAGGGTATATTTGTTTGCAGTTACCATCAGGTGATTTTGTCCCCCCTACATCTCTTATGAAGTTATCTGTTATATTGAAATTTACAATTCTTCACCCTTCATTTCAGGTGGAGGGTAAATATTTACGTTATTATGACAAGATTTGATGCGACTGCGGGTGTGTATGTGTGTAAAATAAAAAGGGAAGTCTGGATTATCCAGAGAGAATCGAACTTGTTAGCGAGTTCGAATTAAATGCCTAACTAGTTCGGGAAACAACTTTAATTAGGGTAATTATATCTACATTCATACAATCGACGTTCTAAAAGCTATATATATATATATATATATATATATATATATATATATATATATATATATATATATACACCTAAAAAATGCACAATGTTTCCTTTCGATACACACACCTACACCGTCCCATAGTCACGCCATTAAATAGAATATTTGACGTCTCGCTTTTTTTCAAACCTCAAAGAATTTTTGCAGATGAATAACAAGGACTACCACTCGCTTTTCTCGTTATTCTATGATAAAAAATTTCTTATCACCTTCCATATACCAATATAATCTAAGAAGATAATCTAATTAATAGATCGAAACACTGCAGCGTCGGCCAATAAACTCACCGCTTAACCCATTTAAACCTGTGTTTTTTCATTTTTCTTAATATACTACATACCGTCGGATTCACTTTCTTTCTTTACATATATATATATATATATATATATATATATATATATTATATTTTTATTTTTATATTTATATTTATATTTTTGTTTTATATATTCCTTATATATATATATTTTTATATACATATTTTATGTATATTTTATTTTATATATCTAATTTTTTTATATATTTCTTTATATATTTTTATATTTTATATTTTATATATTTTTTTTATCCTTACTCTATACTTTTTCAGACTCATTCAATAGTTTAATTCATAGTTTAATTTTGTCTGACTACCATCCCCCTAAGAAACCAGACCTTGAAGAGTATCCTTATTTCTCATTTGACTTCCTGTCGCAATGGTGACAGTCTAACAATGCAAAAAAAATATATATTTAAAAAAAATTCTTTTTAGAAGTAAATTTTTCTGTTATCCAATTAAAATTATCTTGATCTACCATCTGATGAGACGAAATTTTTGGGGAGCTATATTAAATCAACTTAGATTTATAAAGGCCCCAATTTTGGTCGAAATAAATTTATTATGGAATTACGGTGTTGAGTTTTTCCTTCCTTTCTAAGATTAATATTGCTCTGTATATAATGTTTATTACACATATTGCTCATATATATATATATATATATATATATATATATATAGTTAGTTAGTTAGCTGTAGAAAAAAAGTTTTACTCTACCATGGTTTCGGTGTTCAATGTTCACATTCCTCTAGAGAACTAAAAAAAATATAGGTAGCTACATTTTATATATACTTGTCTGGTTTGGATTTATGTTTATTTCTCTTTCTGTCATTTTAATTAGTTTGTATGAATTTTAATTTCTAAGTCTAGATTGAAATTAAAGATTTGTTTTCTATAAACTTATGTTTCCTTTATTCAGGCAAAGGCTTTCGAAAAGCACCGGATGAAAGGGCCCTTGTTTGTTTTATCAATAACAAATTTTTTTCTCTATTCCTTTCATTCCTCCTTAGTCTCCAACCATTTATACTGTGGTGATCACTATGATAACCCTCAACATACTATATATATATATATATATATATATATATATATATAGTATATTGAGCTTTTTT
>CM042155.1:3005513-3040513 GCA_023376005.1 Doryteuthis pealeii
TAAATAAAAACGTCTACTTGCCTGCTATGGAAGGGGCGTGTAATGTTTCATCATTGACAAGGTTATTTCGCAGGGATTGTTCGCTATGTACGGCGGCCGAACGGATATGGTCTCTGACTATGCCTGTGAAGTCCCGGTTTCGATTCCTGTCGGAGGGGAGTCGTTAGTATACATCGCTGAAGAGACTTAATAAGTCGAAACAGTCTGTACGGTGTTCTGCATAGCGAGCCATCCTTTGCGGGATTTTCTTGTCAAGATTATTTTCCTAATTATCGAATCTTATTCGATACATGCATTTATAATTGCCTTCAAGCAGAAATATAAATAATAATTTATTCAACTTGCTTCTATAAAAAAAAAACAAACATCCAAAAATCTTATTCACTTCGCCGAAGAGCTAAACGGCCGGGTTTGTTTACTAAATAAAACGTCTACTTGCCTGCTATGGCAGGGGCGTGTAATGTTTCATCATTGACAAGGTTAATTTCGCAGGATTGTTCGCTATGTACCGCGCGGCCGAACGGATATGGTCTCTGACTATGCCTGTGAATCCCGGTTTCGATTCCTGTCGGAGGGGAGTCGTTAGTATACATCGCTGAAGAGACTTAATAAAGTCGAAACAGTCTGTACGGTGTTTCTGCATAGCGAGCCATCCTTTGCGGGATTTTCTTGTCAAGATTATTTTCCATAATTATCGAATCTTATTCGATACATGCATTATAATTGCCTTCAAGCAGAAATATAAATAATAATTTATTCAACTTGCTTCTATAAAAAAAAACAAACATCAAAAATTTATTCACTTCGCCGAAGAGCTAAACGGCCGGGTTTGTTTACTAAATAAAAACGTCTACTTGCCTGCTATGGCAGGGGCGTGTAATGTTTCATCATTGACAAGGTTAATTTCGCAGGGATTGTTCGCTATGTACCGGCGGCCGAACGGATTATGGTCTCTGACTATGCCTGTGAAGTCCCGGTTTCGATTCCTGTCGGAGGGGAGTCGTTAGTATACATCGCTGAAGAGACTTAATAAAGTCGAAACAGTCTGTACGGTGTTCTGCATAGCGAGCCATCCTTTGCGGGATTTTCTTGTCAGATTATTTTCCATAATTATCGAATCTTATTCGATACATGCATTTATAATTGCCTTCAAGCAGAAATATAAATAATAATTTATTCACTTGCTTCTATAAAAAAAAAAACAAACATCCAAAAATCTTATTCACTTCGCCGAAGAGCTAAACGGCCGGGTTTGTTTACTAAATAAAAACGTCTACTTGCCTGCTATGGCAGGGGCGTGTAATGTTTCATCATTGACAAGGTTAATTTCGCAGGGATTGTTCGCTATGTACCGGCGGCCGAACGGATATGGTCTCTGACTATGCCTGTGAAGTCCCGGTTTCGATTCCTGTCGGAGGGGAGTCGTTAGTATACATCGCTGAAGAGACTTAATAAAGTCGAAACAGTCTGTACGGTGTTCTGCATAGCGAGCCATCCTTTGCGGGATTTTCTTGTCAAGATTATTTTCCATAATTATCGAATCTTATTCGATACATGCATTTATAATTGCCTTCAAGCAGAAATATAAATAATAATATATATATATGTGTGTGTGTGTGGTGTGTGTGCATATATATATAATATATATATATATATATATAAGAGAGTTTCATAATTTGCTTGAAGCATTGTGTATGTATTGGTTAGGAGGTTGATTTAGAAGGCTATCACAATGCAGTTTGGAATAAATAAAAAATAATAATACGGGTAACAATGGTGTTGTGTGTTGACCTGTTATTTTTTATTATTTCTTGAATTTTTCGAGGTAATACCTCTTTATCAAAAGAATTGAACTGAAGCAGTACAGCTATGGCATTTCTTCCCAAAATGAATTTTTTTTTTTAAAAATGACGTTATTTTTAAATAACTGTATTCCCGTGTTGAGCGTGAATGCGTTTATTTCTTTTTTTTGTTTGTACGTGTGTGTATATTGTAATGCGCGTGACATTGAAAATGCGTGTTGGTTGTGACGTTAAGACTGTATCCTAGCGCGGGATTTTGTACGTGGGTAATATGCGAAAAAAAAAAAATTCATTTGGGAAGAAATGCCATAGCTGTACTGCTTCAGTTCAATTCTTTTGATAAAGAGGTATTACCTCGAAAATTCAAGAAATAATAAAAAATACAGGTCAACACACAACACCATTGTTACCGTATTATTATTTTTTATTTATTCCAAACTGCATTGTGATAGCCTTCTAAATCATCCTCCTAACCAATATATATATATGTATATATATTGTATATATATATATGTGTGTGTGTGTATAATATATATATATATATATATAATATATTATATATATATTATATGTGTGTGTGTGTGTGTGGTATACATATATATATATATATATATATATATATATAATGGAATTTATTTGTTTTAGAATAATACACACTACAAGGTATGTCATAAAAGTATTGAGATTGAAGCTGTGTTTATTAAGATAGAAATGAAGAATTAATTTTTTTTTTCAGAATATGATATGTGTCAAAAGTACAAACATCGATACTTTTTTATGCACATTGTATAAATAATATATGATTTTTGTTTCAAAGTAACCCATATATATATATATATATATTATAATATATATATATATATATATATATATATGAGAAGAAAATATTTTAAGAATATAACAAACACAGGATGTTATGACAGGAAACAATTTTTAGTGTCATACTTAAGCATTTCGGTATATTGTACCATCGTCAGGACACTGTTAAGTAATGTTTATGTGAGGGACACAATGAAAGATGTCAAGTGTATAGTGATTGTGTGAATATGATGTTATTAATCGTTAATTTTTATATTGCGGCGTTTGTTGATCATTTTTGAAGATCATATAATGACGCATGATTAACGTGAATAGGCACAGAACAGGTGAATAGGCGTCATTATATGATCTTCACCTTCCATTTTTACACATGCATTGACGACTTCATAGACTTTCGCAACAAACGCGCATATAAAAATTAACGGTTAATAACATCATATTCACACATCACTATACACTTAACATCTTTCATTTGTCCCTCACATAAAACATTACTTAACAGTGTCCTGAAGATGTTACAATATACCGAAATGCTTAAGTATTGACACATAAAATTGTTTTCCCCTAATCATAACATCCTGTGTTTGTTATATTTAAAAATATTTTTCTTCTCATATTGTCAGATTAATTTCCTGACCGTATTTCCATATATATATATATATATATATATATATATATATTAGTTTATTCTTGTGGATAATTTCATTTAAGTTTCTTTGGGATGTTTTGTTATATACCCTACCTATGAACATAAATGGGTATGTCCCATTCCTCATAAATACGAAGAGTATTATGCTGACTGGGTAGTCGTTTACCACTAGCTGTGGTTTACTTTCTTCATGCCGCTGGCGATTATTGTATGTTGTTAGTGTTATAAAGATTCCATTTCATTTCATTTCCTTTCCAACCTCCATTTCACTATTTCTCATTTAGTAACCTGTTGTAGTTTATTAACGTGTTTTCACGATTTGTTAATATTGCGTGCAACATTCTTGTGCAAATGTTTTACATTAAATTGGTTTGGTTTTTTTAACGGCATATCAACCTCAGTGGTTCATTTAATGCTGATAAAGTTTTGAAATAAATCAATTCTTAATGGATAATACAATGTTTTTATAATACATTTTTTCTATTAAACCAAAGATGGGACCCTAACAGGTACTCACACTCCGGGTCAGACTGGACCAAGGAGCAATAGTGATGAAGGGGTGCTCCACATTCCCAAACCTGGAACCTCACCATCAGATAGAGTTTAACGTCATTCCCAGGACATGTAGACCCTAGTCACTGCCTTGTAGAACGCATATGATAAAAAGGGGTTGGGGCTTGTCATAAGGGCAATGGGTTGGGGCATCATATTGATGCTAGGGCTTGACGTGACTAGCTCGTCTAGCTTAAGTAAGGACCAAAGTGGAGTTCACGCTCATCCACCAAGACTCCGTCCTTAAGCATCCATGGGTCATCACCCACGGCCAACAGGTGGCCCCATTTGGGGGAATCTTACCCCTCTGCAGAGGTGCAGTCGGTGCATTCTAACGCCCCACCGACAGTGGCGGTTTTTACATTAAAATCTATAAACATGAGAAACAAAACCGCTATACTTAATAATAACCGTTTGTCTTGTCTTCCATAGACAGACAAGCTATTTCCTATTCTGAACAGTTTTTTTTTTTATTATAAATGACAGTTATATTTTCAGTTGTGATTAATATTTCTCTTGACTCTTGTTTTGTTTTTTCAGTCTGAGATTTTTTGCTGAGAGTCGTTACGATTTCAATGGAATTTGTCTGCCCTTTTTTGTCTGTTGAATAGCGTGACTGCACAACTGTTACATAATCTATGCGGTTGCATAAGATTATTGTCAACCGCTGTAATTATGAGGGGATGACCCCTTTCATACCCTGGCCGGGTCCTTCTATGGAAAATTACAGAAAGCCCGCCAAATATGTGCAGTCACATGAGACCTTTTTCAGAGTCCCCAGTTTTGCAGTTAGACGTCAGGCAGAGCAGCGGCCATTTTTATGCTCTGCCTAAAACTGGAACTCACGCGCGCTATGTTAGTCAGATATTTGGTTGCGTGAAATGTATAGTTAAGGAAATAAAAGTTTATATAGTAAATGTTCTTGTGGTTGATGAATGTCTTGGTAACAGACTAAGAAATGAATCCAGGACGACCAGCCAACAGGAACATAGCAACAGAAGACCTTAGAAGATATACCAAGTCAAGATGATAGAAGAAGAAGCCAAAGCCGGCCAGAAGAATAGATGTCCAAGATATAGAAGCAAGTAAGAAGTAAAGAAAGAAAGGGTATACAACATTATATCGATTGGGTACCGTGAAAACTTCAGTATGTAACACAACTGCAGAGGGGTAAATCCACTCCACAAAGCCTGTAGGCAGTAGGTAACTATCCGTGATGCTTAAGGACGGAATCCAGGTCGCGGAGCAGGTCATAACAATCAGGCACTCCATTTTGGCGCTTCGGTTTAGCTCAGTCGGTAGAGCGTCCGCCAAGGAATAGCAGGTTCATGTTTCCATACCGGCCCACGTGTATGAGTAGCATAGTGATCTCTGTGGTTAAGTGAGGAGCTGAAGGTAGGTGAGCGCTCCACCTCAGACTCTAAAAACAATATCCTTGGTCTATCTTTAGTGAAAAGGGGATAGACTCTCTGCGTGTATGGCTGATAATATTCAGCTGCACTGCCGACTTTACATTTTTTTAACTAAAGATTCAATGGGAATAGTTCTTAGTTTTTATTTTTTCATAGTCCTGTCGACTGGGGCCTGTACAAATACACNTCTTTTACAACAAGTGCGGATATTTATTCTTTTTGCTCCTCTTTTATTTTTTTTTCATTGTCTAGTATAACTATGTGAGGTGGTATTGGCCAATAATGGAAAAATGTGTGTTCTTATTCTATTATTCTCTTTTTATGAGATATTTCTAATTCATCTTTCAAGCATTTTAGTATATCTGTTTGTTATTTATACTTGTATCACTCCCATTCCTGACACAGGTCGTCTACATCTGACGCACCAGAGCCAGCTGAATTGAATGTAACAAGAATAGAGTACACAAATTTGCTTCGGGGGTCCTTCTGATCATATAATCACATATCCAGGATTGCAGTGTCCTTAAAACGCAATGACACAACCATCTTTGTGTTTGATTAGCGTAGGGAGGTTATTATTCAGTTATGCATCTACTCGGTATACTAGTCTTGTTGTGATTGATAATCAATTTGGCTGTATCTAGACGAACAGATTAGAAATACCATAATACCATTCTGGATAATTCAGAAAGGCTTCAGAACTTGAAATGAGCATTTAAGTCCTTCTCTTTATCGGTCATTTGTTGTAGAGTAGTATGTAGACCCTTCTGTACTGAGTGAACCAGAATTACCTCGCTTATATAGACTTTAGATTTTCTAACGATTAAAGAACTCCTTCAACAGTGCAATTTATAACTGCAGTTAAAATTTCGAGGATTGTGTTTACGATTTTTGGCCATCCTACTCAAGGCTTTCATTTGCAGAGGCTTTGTCGCAGCGGAATTTTGGTAAAGAGTCTTTGGGTTTAGTTCCTTGGTTCTCCTCAGTATTACAAGAGGCTTGTCATGATTGCAAATGGACGTCTCTCAGTATGCAGTGATTGAGGAGTCCCACGCCGCGGCAGTCAGCACACTCTGTTGATTGGCAGAGGTTTAAACAACGTGAACGTCGCTAGTAATATAACATTTAAGTGGTGTATCTGGACCATCACTCGTTTTTATGCATAGAATAATACATTCAGACTGATGCTTACTGCGGTAGTAGGTTCATATATTCTTACCGCATGGATGTGACCCGCTCCCTATATTTCTTTGTTAACTGTTGTTTCTGTTTCTGATTTGTTTTTCTTGTATTATTATCTGTCTGGCTGTGATAGTTTTGTATGTAATGTCCGTTAGCACCGGATACTGGTGCTAGATAAATATTTCCACCTCAAGGCTCAATTATTTCTTTTGTGTTATTTTAAAGTGATGATACAACGTTATTTGTTTGGTTATTGTTATGTTTCACAGCGATCTAGGTGAGATTTAGAACGATAGACAACTCTTAGGAGCTTATATTATTATTTGAGTGGTGTGAATGGTTAAGTCATGGGAAAATGGTCCTCGTCGGCGCGAGTTAAGTCAAGAGATACGAGATTACACAATGCTAAATTGCACTCTTATTCGGTTTTTGCGCTAACTGGACCTCTATTGGGAAATGTTATTATTCACTCCTCCTCCTCACTCCAAGCCTATTGGTAATCGCTCAGGGTAGACTGCAACTCTTTTTAAGCGCTATGGTTAGCAACGGTCTAGGAGAAAGAATGCTCTGATTAATATTCAATACATTGTTTTAAACTCGCTTCAAGGGAATGACCTTAGTGTCACATATGGCCTGCTTCTTCATTGTTAAAGGCGCGAGCGGGTGTATTTATATACTAATAAATTATTGCCCGATACACAACGCAGAGGGTTTGTATATCAGGATCTTCATCTTTCTGAAAGATTTGGTATTCGGTTTGCTCACTAGATATTACTTCTTATAGAAGGCCGAAAAGCGAGGAAGTTCATATCATTTCCACTTTAGCGATAGAAATAAGGGAGATATAGCTTTTTATTTGTCACTGAGGTTTTGTTGCGCGCAGACATTATTCCACAGATTTTCTCTTCTCTTTACCAGCACATGAATCGGATTGATTACAAAAGTACTTTTTGTGCTACTCTCATCCATGTTAGATTTGGCGGTACTTGGTATCTCATCTTTTTCCATTTGCTTCAACATCTGGGAATTACACCTGTGGACCAAGGAACTCTTTGGCGGAATTTTAGGGGCGGGACGGGGCGTCTTTCAATCTCCTCTCATCTATAAAAAATCCCATTTATTTTTTCTCTCGCCCCGCAGATCTACAGCCCTGATGGGAGGCTTCTAAAGGAACCGAAATGCTTAAAGGCATCGATAAATAAATTCTTATTTGGTCTCGAACACAATCTGTTTTTTGTCGGGCAATTTTTCGGTTTAATATATATTAATATTAGCATAGTATTTTATATATAGTATTTATATGTATATATATAGATTATTTCTTCATAACGTCTCTTTCTATTATTTGTAGTTGAGCGACAAACAGAACTATTACCACTCGTATGTAGGAATGGAAGGGTTAATTAAATTTTAAAACCACAAGATTAGGTACGAAGGGCCTAACAAATGGTCAAATGATAATTTCTACAGAGAAAATAAAAACAACAACAAAAAGGATATTTAATATCCGTTCATGTTATCATCCAAATGCCGTTTTCGTTCTCGTAGGTCTGAAATCCAATTTACGCAACCAATTATATATGTTAATATCAACACTAACACAATTTGCTTCATTTTTTACTTTATTACGCGAGGTAATTGCCTCTGTTCTTTTTAGAGAGGTACACAGATGTTATATTTATTTGCATGTTATAATGTGCGTGGTGTAGATTTAACTAGAGGAGTGGATAATCTTGTGTTTTATGCAGAAATTACTCCAAATAATTATGTTTTTTTTTTTTCATGAATTCGTATTAAGTCCTGAATTTCAGAGAGAAAGAAAGGACGTTCCGTGAAAGGCAGATTAATTCTTTGAGTTTTCCCTTCTCCTAGAGGTGGTTGCCTTACCATTTTAAAGAGACCAGTCTGCCATGTCAAAGTCTTGTTTTTTAAAAGGCGTGAGAATCTTAGGAAAGAAAATGACTTGGGTGGTCGGCTTGCGTTCAATGTGGAGCGTTGCGTGAATGACAATACGTTCTCAGCCTCTTCATTTATACGGGGGACACGGTATTGGCTTCCCGCAGGTATAAGATCAATAGTCAGGCAGCTATGACAAAAACAAGAATGTGGCACCCTGTTATGGAGAATTAAAGGACGAACTTCATAAACACGTTCTCTCTGTGGAACCAAGCAATGGGGAGCTACCATTGAACAGTCAAAATACATGGATACACTGGGAACAGATTGCTATTGCTTACCAGAGAGTATTCGCTGAGGCTGATTGTAAGATAGGCGATCATTTTCCTTATGAACTGCCTAACTGTTCATCAAAATTAATGGATTATTATATTTTCTATAGAGGATTTATTTTTAATAATTTTGGAAACAGAAAGGCTAACCATTTTATACATCATCAAAACCAAATATATCTATTTTAAACTAAAAAATTTGAAGAACATTAAGACATTGAAAGTTTAGACGTAAAGATTAGAATTTTACCATTTTTAGGACATTGCAAAGAAACATTATCGGAAAAAATAAGAGTGATGAAATTCATAAATATTCTGGCATGATCCTATGATATTTAGAATTGGAATACGGCTGGGGCGTTAGAAGTACACACCTCCACTCTTCAGAGGCGTAGACTCCTCCAATGGAGGCCCTTTGTTGGCCCGGGTGGCGCCGCATGAGGGTGGTTTAAGGATTGACACCAATGTGACAGTCCATGGCATGCCACTTCCGTTTGGTCTTAGGGATGGAGGGCTAAGGACGCCTGCTTTGCATGGTGCAGAGGTTCACCTCGCCTCACGAGTTAATCCGGTTTTGGCTATGGCTCACTTATTGAAAGCCTTGAGCATGTCTATAACTGATTGACCAAACAACCTAGGGTGGCCCCTTCTTATGGCTAAGGGCCCTTAACTCTTTTTATCTATGGATCGCTTTTTATGCTAGCACCAACGCAAGGACAGTGACTGAGTGGTTTCGTGTCCCGGGGGAGATGACGTTAAACCACACTCTCTGATGTTTGTTGTAGTAACATTTACCAGTGTCATGGTGGAGGTTTCTTTGATAAAAAGGGGATTGAGTTATGAGATAGGATGCATTCAAGCGTCATCAATACTTATTACATCAATACAGTGGTGAATGAAACGATTAGCGCCTCACAGTTTACTGGGACGACACGTGAGTAGTAGTAATTGTTAGGAGTCAACAATGCTGGTGGTATAGACAAAGATAGACAAAGATAGATATGTAAATATAAATCGCGAGATAATTCATAGATGAGAGAGTAAATGTAAATTTATTTCTAACAGTCGACTTAGATAGATTGAGAAGGATAATATGATACAGGATTAATCGTGCAGTTGAAGATTGTTTAGTGTCTGCGTAAATACAAGAACATGACAGAATATGGAAAATTTTTACTATAATTAGGCTCATTGTATAAAGGATTTACAGCGCTAATAAAATATGTAGTGTCTGATGATAGGGTAAAAGCAGAGTAACATTATATTACATATATATAGATAGAGATCTTATGAAAATAATCATATTTAACATATAAATGTAAGCCGCAGTTTGAATTACACGCGTGCAATACCAAACTTGAGACTTTATCGCGTATGTGTTTATGCTTAATCTGGATGGTGTTATCAGTCTCGAAGGTGATTAGCTAACGTGCATATGGACAAAAAAAACCGCGCATTTTTTTATGTTTATAGATAAAAAATGGCACGAATTTGTAAATGACGTTTTATTTCTGTATAAAAAGGGTACTTAAAGTTGATGTACTACGTCATTCCTTGAAGACTGTGTTTCTTTATATATGATTAGTAGAGTAAAAAATTGCGTGAATAATTTTACATGACCATAGATTTGGTGATGGTTGTTTATAGATCTCTTTAAGCTTTGAGATATTTATATAAAACATTAATTCTCTCGAATGTAGGTTGAGATTGAGAGTATTGAAGAATATAAGTATTAAATACTTGCGTTAATTAGAGAATATTAGCATAATTATATGTATTTTTGTAAACACACTAAAAAAATAGGAACGTTATAAGGCAGATAAATGAAAAAGCGCTCCGGCCTTCTTCAGGTATTTCTTGTCGTTCTCCGGATGCCTTCTCGGGGATCATTTGTACTTCTTTTCGAAACTCGGGAACTTTCTGTGTCGTAATCGGGAGTCATCAAGAACTTTGAACCTAACTCTTTATTCTAAGTCCAGGGGTAAATATTTCACTGTTCTTATTCCGCTAACCATAGCTGGGGTAAGAAAGTAGTTTGATGTCCAATTTTTCTCTAGCAATTCTGCATCTACTCGGGATTGAACTCGGGATCCAGAGATACTGTCACTTTAGAAACTGTCTTATCTGAACTACCTTACACTCCACGATAGTTAAATAGTGTTCACCTCTTAGAAGCGATATATATGTTTGCTGATCTGACACATACCGATAGTTATGTGTTCTTCATCACTGCGATCTGGACTACGACGTATATATCGATAAAAAGGGACACCTGTGGTTGTATTGCAATCATTCATTTAATTTCATTCATTTGATTCTTGTCTCCTCTCTTGTATTTTTTCATTCTGACGCTAAAGAAATTATATCTTATTCCGTCTGGCGAGTAGCGGCTTATTTATATTTCTCCTTACGATCTGAGTAGAATTTTCTTACTTGTTTAGGGTTGTCTGGGTGGCTTTCTGTCTATCGGTCTTGTTCTGACTGTCTTCTAACTAAGTGTCTGGTTGTCTTTTTCCTTAACTGTCTTACGATGCTATTTGAGAATTTTTACTTTGTCGGTTGCTTTTTCGAGTACAACCAAACATTACTGTTCGTGAATTCACTATATTTATTTATTTTAAATTATGGATCGCTGAACAATGCGTGGTGCGAAAATTTCCAAACGCGTTTCCCTCGCAACGGTCAGCGAAAGACGTGCTTATCTAACTAAACTCCTCCTTACGGTTCAAACTCCGAAGGAATATTGAGGGTCAGAGTAAGTTGGATAATGTCAATAAAATTTATCGTTCAGATTTTTGGATTCTATTATAAAATATTTTTTAAATAATTGTTCAAAATTTGATAGTGCTTTATCCATCTAATTCTGCCAGGCAGTCGGCCGAACGCAGAAATAATCTTATATAGTCAAGGATGACATTAAACTGGAGGAATTAATTGATATGTGATAATCTTTGCATTGAAGCAGATAGATATATAATCCTCTCTCCTGTACAAGGGTTGGCCTTTAATCTTTTAGCTTTCTTGTGGTATCTTTCGATTTGAAGCTTGACGAGGCCTTTTTGTTCGTTCATTATTTACACATTTTCCTATTCACTTTTTCTCTTGGAAAAATATGTTTATCCAATCTTCTCCCTACCAGCTATGGGTGATAGTAGGGTGGACTGGGCTCTTAACTTCCCTGTTCGTCAATACAACGGGGCTGGAGAATGGAAAACTAAATACAAACCACGTTAAAAATTGACTCTTATGTCGCATCACTGTTTTTCGTATTGAGGGATTGGTTATATTTCTAATCTATATCCTCTATTATATATATTAATATAATTTTACTATATTACGGTTTTTGGTTCAGGTTTGATCTTAGTAACTGGCCTAATTTCACTCAAATTGTCTTCGTTTGTAACTTAGAAAATTTCAATATATAGGTAATAATGGTGTTTCTTGCTGTGGTCTTTATTCCTTTGTATTTTATTCTGGACTATTTGAGATAAAATCTATTTCTCAAAAGATCAATGGATAATGAAGTAGTCTAGTTTACTTCATAATAACCTCTATAAATAGACTATTTTCCTTCTATTCCAGTGATCTTTTTCGTAACCAAGCAAGATTTTAATCTCGAATTAGAATAAACTATACAGGTCTACACTTCATCAACCATTCATCTGTTTACTCTCCACATTCTCTTTTATTTCTTTTTTCCTGCTATTCTTTTTTTTTCTTTTTACATCTTCGCATTGTTGATAGCCTTTCTAAATCAAACCTCCTCAAACCAATATATCACTATGCTTCAGGCAAATTATAAAATCTCTATAATAGATATATATTAGTTATATCTATAAAATATAAATTTATTATAAATATAATGGCTAGAATTTATGAATATACAGGCAAAATGTATATATCATACGATGAAGATTAAGTGATACATATATACTAAACAATCCCCAGTCAGTGACAGTTAATTAAGTGTTGAGCGGATTGAATACCGGAGGAGTCTTGCTTCTTTTGCATCTTTCTGGGTTTCATTTCTAATTGGTATTATGGTCATACAATACTACAGACATCCCGATGCAATTGATTTGAACGATATACAAATACCTAAATATTCGTGACTATAACTCACAAAGAGAGGATACTCAGTCAGGGAAGCATTGGTAAGCAATGATTAAACGGTAATTAATTTCATGTCAGAATAAACAAATACAAACAGCCATCAAGTTTAGACTGATATGTGGTTTGCTGGCTGATACCTGAACTGAAGTAGAACACTCAAATATGAGTAGATTATAGGCATTAGAATTATAAGTAGATGCGGCCTGTGTGTTTTATCAGTGTGTGCGTTTAGTTATATTTGATCATAAGTGTATGTTTTCTATTATTATTCACTTGTGTATTTTCAGTTTATGGGCATATTTAACATTCGTGGATTTATTTAATGCTAAAGATAGGGTTGTGAAGAGCAGTAGTCTTCTACCCCATATCTGGAAATTAGTGAGGATTTTACACCTTTCCCAAGAGTAATTAGCTGTTGAATAGGGCTCGACTCAGGCCACAAATCGTACATGTTTTATTACTGTTGCTGGGCGACGTATGTGTTAGTAAATGGAGTATAAAGATTCACACGTGTAGATTCATATGTAGTAGTCAGACTTTTAACGTTTATTTTTTCCTCCGTGGTGATGGTGTAGTGGGGGGGTTGACAATTGGGACTACTGTGCACTGTGTATGGAGGTGGTGGGCGCGTCCTCACATGTTCGCTGGCAGCGCGTCGACGTAGTCAACGGTCACTCCCGTCCGCTCTCTTCGCCGTCTTCTTTGGGGTCTGACCTCTGTAACTGCTAGCTCGCTGAACTTTCCCATTCAGTAAAGGAGCGCCCACACAATCCTTTTGTTCTTTGACCGGCAAGTTCTTTCTTCCCTTTCCAAGTCTCTTTGTTTCAACTTTTCCTTTGTCTTTTCGAACTTCCCGCGAAGACAAATTTGAACAATGTCAACTCTGCAACATTACGTTGAAAAATGATACGTAATAGCGCGATAATAAGCTCGTTTAACGCAGTCCAGCACGGAGTTCGTCACTAGTCTCACCTATCTATTAGATAATATCATATGTTGTTCGTTGAATCAATTTTAATTGTTTGACAGGAAGAAAGGAATACCATGCGAAATGGCATATGGACTGTTCTATCTTCATCATAATATTGACGATGTTAACCGGTCCAGGGTCCGTCTTTCCAAGCAAAACGGCGGCTGGGAATTTTAAATCACGTGATCCCAGGGGTTAGTCTCTACGGAAACACTGTCACCTCGATTTAAACGACAGGGGTAGGTCTTTATTTTTTCCCGGTTCCTGAGTGTGACCGAAGGGCGAATTCCGAGGGGATGCCATGCCATGTTTTGTTTGATACTAGCATATTCGACTTGAGGTTTCGGTTTGAATGTGGCTTTACTACGTTAAAAAGATTGTGTCACACCCTTACCTGGTCGGAGTACTTATCACGTCTTCCTAGCGATAGACTGCTAATATCATTCTCTATTATAATTGAGAATTGTGTGTTTTTCTGTCTGTAACGAACTATATTAATACTGAAGTTCACAATTCCCTTTTGTTATTGTATGTCACGTTTCTCTATGATTTAATTTTTTATTTTAACCTGCAAGGTTATACTAATAAATTGTTTTACATTTATTATATACTGTTAACCCATTCTACATACTAATGACATGGCAATTATATTTATATCTACAAAACAAAAATAGCGGTTTACAGTGTGAAGGTAAAGGCTAATTTTGCCATATTGGATATGAAAAATCGAATTTATAAATAATGGTGCTCAGTTTTAATTGATTTCCCTACTGTTTTGGTTTTTCTTTTAATGATATAAAACAAATCTCGTTCAAGGAAATCCATTAACAAAGAAAAAATTTTTAACTGTCGTTTTAATCTTTACTTCCTCTTTTACTAAATCCTTAAATTAGAAAAAAATAACAATGAGACGAGAGTGATGCGAAGACGTAAGTTTTTCAGTTGTTCTATTTTTCGGAATTTACCGCCTCTGGTTTCAAATCTTTTATCTGCATTCTTATTTAGTTTCCATTAGCCTTTCTAATTTGATATTTATTCATTTATTACATTAAACTTAAATACTTGCAAAACCCTAGGAGGGGCATATATTTTGCTAGTTTCTATTCACTATGTTCATCATCATTTTTCTTGTACTTTCATTATCAAAATACCACCTTTTCATTGTAAGTTACATGTCCTGTTACTATATAATAATATAACCAACTCGCAGTAACATTACTATATTTATTCACAATTCTAACATATCTTTTATGTTCTTCAATAATTATTCAAAAGTTTTAGAATAAAAAGATTATCGAGACTTCTTGAAAGAAATAAAATGGAGTTTTATATTTAATTATAGTTAGATCGCCTTAAAAAGGGTATTTTTACATTTAAAGTCAGATGATTAAGAAGCGTGAAGGAAAACATCGAAGTCATCGGTTACAAGTGTTAATTAGGTATTTACGATGTAACACTAAGAGGAAAATTTAATTTTCTCAGACTAAAACGTTGAGAGAAAATTACAACGAAGCTAGTTTTCCCCATCTAAAGGAACGTGCTTAACTTAACTAAGTTAATAGATTATTTTGGAACAGACAAATTACCGAATTGTTCATTGTTGAAAGTTATTTTTTAAAACTTTATATGAAGCACTATTTTTCTTTTCTTTTTTTTTTTTTTTTTTTCAAATAACAACTGAGTCGATATGCAATTCAATCGCCTGAACAGGAAGTTAAGAAAAATATTAAAAAAACAAACAAACCAAAAACACGAACTTCTACTGAGAGTAACGAGAATCATCTATATGAAGAACACGTCCTTCAGCAAGGTCAGTTAAACCACTTCAGACAAGGAAGCTGCAGTATGTATACAGGTCACGCATTCATAGTAATTCTACAAATACATTCCGATCTTATGTTATACTAGAAGCGGCTACTCAGCATTGGCTGGGTAGAGGGGTGAAAAAACCCAGGTGTTTTGATTCGTTTACTTTTGCGATTTACAAATGCGGATATTTTTAAGCAGAATTTCAATGCTATTTCTATGTATATTTTAATTATCAAATATCTTTGAATATAAACCAAATATTCATAATTTCACAAATCGAGGATATCTAATGTGCATATATATTTTTCGCTAATTGTTTTATTTTTGTAGTTTCATCCGGACATACATACACACATACATCATCATCATGTCGCGCTATTAGCACGAATATCCATGACAATCTCTCGCCAACATCCCTGTCACTCATTATTTTCGGCAGGTCCTCTGCGCTGCATCCAGTATCCGCGCAGAACTGATCAATGTACGTCTTTGATAGACGGCCAACTACTGGCTTCCACTGGAGAACGTCACTTTAGAGTTCATCCTTGCTTCTCTAGCAGTGTCCAGCAAATTATATTTGTCAACTTATATGCTTGAATTTTGAATGAAATTATTTTAAAAATTTAAATGACAAAATTCATATTGACCTGGGAAGCCAACACATCTCTGAATTAATGATATTAATAATTAATTCACAATCTGCAGGAAATTTGCCGTTAGATTGCTTTGTATTTCTCATAAGGGTTTTCAAAATTTGTGGTTTTAGGAAAACAAATAAAAACTGCTAAAAAAATAGGATTTCTGAGAAATACAAACTCTATCTATTAACCCTTTATCTACCAGAGCACCCCAAACTGCCTGACAATCAAAATGCCAGACCGCCCGAAAACAATGAATAAAAATATTAAAACATCTTTCTTAATAATCATCCTACCTTACTAAAAATATCTACTTGAAGGGAGTCAACTTTTAATTAGTTACTTACGTTCATTTTGTAGAAAATTCAATGTCTATTGTGAATGGCAGAGGTAGATAAAGGGTGTAGCAATGAGATTGTCAAAATGGATTATTTGTCTGTATTTTTTAGATGAGATTTAATGTGAATAATTTTGATGTTTTCAGACTGTTGTCTTCATCTTTATTGTGGTATGTATAAACACAATGTTCAGGCCACTGTAACCTCCAGCCTTCCTTAAAAGGTTCCCTGTGTATCTGAGTATAATAATGATCTGACCATGTTCGTCTTACTCGGGTGGTTTGGGTGATATGGGGCAGGTGACCGTACAACTGTTTTCACGTGGGGTGTTGTTTCCACGTTTTTTTAGGATCGCTTGCAGCAATCTAGTGCAGTTCCCGTCTAGTTTATTTTCTAGGCGCTTCGTTAGGGTCCAAATGGTTCAGCCGTACAGCAGCACTGATACGACAACGGCGTGGAAGAATTGTCTCTTTAGCTTGTCTAAGTTCGGATTTCCATATGACTGATAGTCTATTTATAGCGGACCATGCATAAACACAAACTGCCCTTTACATATGTATAGATGTTTCTAGATTGCTACGTCTTTCTCTATATCCCTATCGAGATGTTCCCTTTGAACAGCTCCGGATCGCCACCTCCCCGTCATGGAAATTTATACTAAGAAAATGCTCTTGTGGTATGAGATTTAACGTCGTACCAAATGGACACTGAAAACTGAGTTTAAACCCTGGACGAGGCTATCTAAATTTCACGTAGTGCTAATACCCTTGGGAAAGGTATGTCTGGAACTATTCGCCCTCCAACTATTGGTAACAATAGGACATAACGGCCTCTTTAATCTTGGTATCGTAAACAGACTAGGAGAAGAAAAACTTAGAATTCAAACTTGTTACACTGCGCTTGGAAATTGACATTGTGTCGTATTCTGCTCACGAGGGAGGGGTTAGGTAAATATCTATTCTAAGAGAATGCAAAGTAGCTGCAGGTTTACAAAATACCAACAGCCCTATCGGCTGAGGCCTTAGAATATAACGACTTCACCTCTACAGAGGAGTAAGTAAAGTCGTCGGGGCGGCCTAATGTTGGTATCAGCCAATCAGTGAGGGAGTCTATCCCCTTTTCACTAGCGCTAGACTAAGAAGATTGTTTTTGCATTTGAGGTGGAGCGCCACACCTACCATCAGATCCTTACTTTACCGCACAGATCCCTGTGCTACTCGTAACGCTGAGTTGGCGAGAACCGGTATCGAACTAGGAACCTTGTGATTTCTAGCCGAACGCTCTACCGACTGAGCTAACTCCTCAAATTGGGCAACCTGTTGGTCGTGGGTGGCGAATCGTGATGCTTAAGGATAGAATCTTAGTGGATGAGCAATCCATGACATCCAACACCTTACTTTGGCCTTTACTTAGGCTAGACAAGCGGTCAGAGTGGTAGTACCCGTTAGGGTCAAATCTATGGGTTCAATAGAAAATTAGTTTACAAAAAAAAAATTGAATTAAAAATTTTTCTTCCAAACTATTGCTATGAATCTTTTAAAACTTAGTCGGCATTAAATGACCCACCATGGTTGATATGCCATAAAACAAAACACACAAACCAACAAAATAGCAAGAAATGATAAACTACTTCATGCACTTAGATTATATTAAGATTCTTGCCAAGAATAAAAAAAAAACAAAGAACAAGAAACTCTAATACAAACAATTAGAATCTTCAGCCAAGATAAAGGAATAGAATTTGGCATTGAAAAATGCGCTATGCTTATAATGACAAAAGGAAAAAAGATTAAAAACAGCTGCAGAGATAGAAGAGGCCAATCAGGAAATATTAGAAACAGTTGGAGAAAAAGAAAACTAAAAATACCTCGGAATATTACGAGCAGATACCATGAAGTAAACGGAAATAAAAGATAAAAAAAGGTTTTAAAAAAGATTACCTTAGAAAAAAAACCAAATAAAAAACAAGAAAAGTTCTTGAAACCAAACTCTATAGCAAAGGAATGAATAATCTGGGCAGACTTCCTACCAGGATTCTCTGGACCATTCTTAAAATAGACAAGAGAGGAACCTAGAGATATTGACCATAGAACAAGGAAGTTGATGACGGTGAACATGATTTTACTTCCAAGGATGATTTCAGCGTCTGAGGTGGGGCATCACACCTACCATCGGCTCCTCACTTTACCGCACAGATCCCTTTACTACTCATACGCTGAGATGGCGAGGGCCGGTATCGAACTAGGAACCTTGTGGTTTCTAGCCGAAAGCTCTTCTGACTGAGCACTAATACGCTCGGGGAAAAAAATGCTCTGTACTTTGTTTTTTTTTTCCTTTTTAGAGAGTCACTCCAATAATCTAAAATATATATTATAAAATATAAAATAAAATATTGAACACTGTTCACTTATAAATATAGCACCAATATCATCTTTATAATATATATATTATAAGTAAGTAAAGCAAGTATACATATATACATATAAGTAAGTAAAGTAAGTAAAGTAAGTAAAGTCAATCCCCTTTTCACTAGCGCTAGACCAAGGAGATTGTTTTAGCATCTGAGGTGGAGCGCTACACCTACCATCAGCTCCTTACTTTACCGCACAGATCCCTGTGCTACTCATACGCTGAGTTGGCGAGGGCCGGTATCGAACTAGGAACCTTGTGGTTTATAGCCGAACGCTCTACCGACTGGTGGATGATACCAAGTGTTTCCTTGATAGTATTCAACCAAAATTGAGAACTCAAACGTACATATAAAGATTTGCGTATATATTTTTTGCATATACGGAGTATAATAAATAAATAGAATTAAATAGAATAAAAAAATAAAGAAATAAGGAGAACAGGGAGATCATACCGGTGAGGCCAGATATGAGGTCTTTGAATCAACAAAGATCAGACTGACGAGACAAAAATGTCAAAATAACCTTATATTTACGCCAAGGTATCAATTTGTTACATAATCTATGCGGTTGCATAAGATTATTGTCAATTCCCTGTAATTCTAAAGGGATGGCCATTTTCATATCACGGGCGGGACTTTCCATGGAATAGTACAGAAGGCCCGCGAAATACGTGAAGTCACGTGGGACCTGGTTGAATCTTCAGTTTTCAGTTGGACGTCAGGCAGAAAGGATGTCCTGCCTTAACTCACAATGCATACGCGCGCTATGTTAGTCAGATATTTAGTTACATGAAATGTATAGTTAAGGAAATAAAAGTTTAAGAAAAACAACACGGTCTTGTGATTAATGAATGTCTTGGTGGCAAGACTGATCTAGAAGAAGAAATGAGTTAAGTGCGACCGACCACCAAGACGAAGAAGAGATGTTAGAAGAGACCTAGAAGAACTTAAGATATAGAAAAACAGAAGAATAGAAGAAGTAAAAGTAAGGTATACAACACATTTATTCATATAAATATATATACAATCGGGTGGTGTAAAACAACAACCGGGCGGTGTAAAACCTAATTTTTGAATGATATTGCATGAGGGGATGGGGAAAATTAAATACAGGAAATAAAACAGTAACTATTTCTTTTTAATTACTTACTTAAAAGCATTATATTCACTCCACTGAGATGTTTATTTAGTTTTATGATAGACGACAATTTTTTTTGTTAAATACACGAACTTTTACATTATACTACAAAATTTTATAAAAATGGCACTAATATTTTAATTTAAGTGCTATATATATATATATATATATATGTTAAAAGAAAGGAAATGAATCCGACAGTATTATTATAGATAAAAGAATATGAAAACACCACAAAATGCTACTATAAAATGTTTTCATTTAACAGCATTTTGTGGTGTTTTCATATCCTTACAAGAAGAATTTAAAATTTTTTTCTGAGAACAAAATACATTTTGCGGACCTTCCTTTTTTTTATTTTTTTATAAAATATTGAATTTTCTCCCGTTGGAAGCAGAACAACATTTTATATATATATATATATATATATACTCTTTTGAAATTTTATCTCGATTTTATTGAGGTTCAAAATTAGAGCTTTGGGGATCGTTCTAAAGGCATCAATTACGATTCGTACTACCTTCCCATTCATGTTCCACAGTTTTCTCAGTTCTCTGGCAAGGTCTGAGTATTAATCAATCTTTTCGCTTTCTTTCGTTTTTACTCGGTGGTCAGCAAAATCTCCGAGATGACAGATTCTCTTTATTATTATTATTATTATTATTATTATTATTATTATTATCTCGTTTTGACTTTTCACATCAGTGTTAGCTGATGGTATTTCACTGGAGTCTGAGTGACAGCAAGTCTCCTCAGGTCTCCAGGACTCTTCTGAGTATTCTGGCAGATTGCAGCGGTGCAGTGTTCTGAATGGTTTCAATCCTTCCTCTGATTTCCAAACTTTCCAAACCCTTTTCCAATCCTTTTGGGACCGTTCCAAGTGCACCAACTAAAATTGGTATATATTTCACTTTCATATTCCATAACTTTTTCAGTTCTCTGGCAAGGTCCAGATATTTGTCCATTTCTTCATTTTCCTTCAGCTTCACCCTGTGATCGGCTGGAACTGCAAAATCCACCAGTTGACAAGTTCTTTCTTTTTTGTTTATGAACACTAGGTCTGGTCTTCTTACTGGGATAAGGTGATCCATTTTTATTTCAAAGTCCCAGAGAATTTTATGCGTTTCGTTCTCAAGAACAGATTCTGGTTTATGCATATACCATTTTGTTGTATGGTCAAAATTAATTTTTTTGCATAATTCCCAGTGGATCACCTTCCCAACCCAGTCGTGTCTAGTTTTGTGTGCTAGTTTGCTACATTCGCAGAGTATATGGTTTACAGTCTCATCTATATTACCGCAAAGTCTACATTTACTATTTTGTTGGGTCTTATCAATTTTCGCTTTGATATAGTTTGTCCTTATGGTAGTATTTTGTGCAGCAATTATAAGTGATTCAGTTTCAGTTGAGGTTTCCCTTTTTTAACCAAGCCCAAGTCTTTCCATGTGCAACCTCTTCAATTTGTCGTTTGAAGCGTCGATATAATTGTTTTTCTTTCCATTTTTGTTTTCTAGTCTTTGTTGTTTTTCTGTTTGTCCATCTGTCGCTTCTACTATTGTTGGCCGCCATAAGTAGTTTGTCTTTGCTCTTTCTTGTGTAATCTTCAAGTTGTTGGATTGTGGTTTCTACGCATTTCTCTATGTTGGCAAGACCTTTCCTCCCTTCCTTTCTTGACACATATAATCTATCACTATCGTCTCTAGGGTGAAGAGCCTTGTGTATGGTCATTAACTTTCTCGTTCTTTGGTCAATCTGTCTGAGTTCTTCTTTTGTCCATTTTAAGAATGGTACTGAGTATCTTATAATGGGGACAGCCCAGGTATTGATTCCTTTGATCAGATTTCTGCTGTTAGTTTTATTATTATTATTTGAGTTTTCACATCAGTGTTAGCTGATGGTCTTTCACTGGAGTCTGAGTGACAGCAAGTCTCCTCAGGTCTCCAGGACTCTTCTCAGTATTCTGGCAGATTGCAGCAGTGCAGTGTTCTGAATGGTTTCAATCCTTCCTCTGATATCCAAACTTTCCAAACCCTTTTCTAATCCTTTTGGGACTGTTCCAAGTGCACCAACTACAATTGGTATAACTTTCACTTTCATATTCCATAACTTTTTCAGTTCTCTGGCAAGGTCCAGATATTTGTCAATTTTTTCATTTTCCTTTAACTTCACCCTGTGATCCGCTGGCACTGCAAAATCCACCAGTTGACAAGTTCTTTCTTTTTTGTTAATCAACACTATTATTATTATTATTATTATTATTATTATTATTATTATTTCACTCCTTGTGAGTTTTTCAAATCTTTTTCGGTACTTAACTTGCTCGATTACAATGCCATTTGCTATGAAAATGTTAACTGTGATCATTATTACACAAATTTTCTCCGCTCGGATTCATCAATTTATATTTGTCTAGACAACTTTATTTTGATCTATTATCATATTTACGTCTATATTTGCACCATTTATCTTTTACCAATTCCCACTTCAGTTTAATAACATTTTGTTTTGTGTCCTTCTTGAACAGGAGTAACAATAGAATAGAAGAAAATTACTTTAGAAATATTTTTAGATAAAGAACAACAAAAATAAAAATTAAATTAAAAGAAAAACGAACCAAAAGAAACCAATGATTTTTTGTAAGTAATCCAATGAAATGAGAACAACAAAAAACTTTCTTTTTTTTTTTTTTTCATTTTCGCCTATTATTCTAATTGCTAAAAAAAACCTCTCCGTGATTAATGTTTGAGATTTTTCATTTGCAGTTCTATTATTAAGTCCTGAAAATTTGATTGTGTCACTCGGAATACTTATGGATGCTAAGAAGGCGGTGACCGAATGTGAATTACAAGTTCATTAATTAACATGAACTTATTTCTTCTAATTCATTGATACACATGAAATTAATTAAAATAATTTCTATCAATTTGTTGATACACATAAAGTTAATGAAAATTCTAACGTAAGACAGTTTGTACCAAACACATTAATACAAATCTAATTATAATAGAGATTGTGTGTTTGTCTGTAACCGAAACTATATTACTACTCAAGACAAATAGTTTTGCGAGCTGGGTGTGAAAAGTAAACCACTTGCATAATTTCATCTTCGGGGTCCCCTTGTCATAATGGCTAACCTGCTGGACTGCGATATCGTAGTAAGCGAGTTCGAATTCCAGAAGCGCTATTCCGTTCACTTTCGTCTGACATCTTCCATCTCTAAAGTGTTATTCTCTAAATTTTGATAAGATCGTTCATACTTTTTTTCTTGGAATATGTTGTTATTTACCCAACCCGGTTACCACGGGTAGGATGTGACACAAGGTCGCAAGTATGGAACATCTAGCGATGATTGATCTTGCTATTCAGCAGTAATGGGTCTACGAGACTAGCTTGTTAACTATTACACCAAAACGGAACGCCTATGGAATATGTTAACAGGTGCACTGTTAATAATATTCTAATAACCCAGTCTGGTAATGTTTTGCGTCTTCTGTTGCTAAAGAGTTATTTCCTATAAATTATTCATATTTTTTTATGCGTTGGTTTTTGTAAAAGGAAATTATGGAAACTCCAGCTCCTAATCATTTGCAAAGTGTTATTACTACTCAAGTCACAATTCCCTTAGTTATTTACGTCACATTCTCCATGATTTTATTTTTATTCAAACCTCAATTATTAGTAAAATTGTTTTACATTATTAATACTCCAGACCTTATCTACATTATAATAGCGTGCAATTGTATTTATATGTACAACAAAATAGCGATTTATAGTGTGAACGGGAAAGCTAATTTGTATATTGATATTAAAAATTTGATTTTGATAAATACGTGATTGGTATTATTGATTTCTAATTGTTTGATTTTATCTTAATGAATATGAGCAAAAATCTCCGGGACAAATCTTAAAAGAAATCCATAACAAGAAAAAATAACTCCTTTTATTCTTTGCATCCTAATTTAACTAAGTAGTTAATTGGGAAAATTTAGCAATGAAAGACGGGATTGATGGAAGTGTAAATTTCAATTGTTCTATTTTTCGATTATACCCGATTCTGTTTTAAATCTTATATGCATTCTAATTTTGTTTCATTAGTCTTTCTAATTTAATATAATATTTGATTGCATTAAAACTGAAATACTTGTACCCTACGGAGTGTGCATATATATACTAGATGAGTTAATGAAAATTATTTCTACCAGTTTATAAAAACAAACCTAACAATAATATTTACCGACAAATTATTTCCTTGCAAATACTATCTACAAAAAGACGGGATTTAGCATTGAATAGTCCACAGGGGTTTCATATACCATTAAACAAAATAACCAATCAATAAATTAAGTAAAGTTGTCCGGGTGGCCTATTGTCGGTATCAGCCGGACTGCGAGGGAGTCTATCCCCTTCTCTCTAGCGCTAGACCAGGTAGATTTTTTTGCGTCTGCTACACACTTTACCGCACAGATCAGATTTCCGAATGTGTGCTACTCATACGCTGAGTTGGCGGACAGTGATGCTGATAGCTTTTTGATTTAGTCCCTCCTGGGACGCACCTATTTGCTTTGAATGAGTCCCCGGGAAAATTTATGGGTCCCAACTAAAGCCGTCTAACTCCTACCTTGTAACCTATCGTGTGTAATACCTTTTTAAGAAACTATTGAAATGTATTTACAGTTAGCTTGAAATGGTGAGGGGAGGAAAATGAAAAACACTGGGACGCATGGATACGATTTTATGCGTCCTTTTAGATTTTTGTGCGTCAGGGACGCAGGATGCGTACCTATCAGCATCTCTGGTTGGCGGGGACCGGTATTGAAACTTAAAAACGATTTCTTAGGTGGGTGCTCTATCGACTCACTAATTAGAAATTGATAAATATTGAATAAATGTATTTGAATAATCACATCCATTTTGTTTGCTTAAAATTGTTGGGTTTGTTTGTTTTGTTTTACGGCATATCAACCTCAGTGGGTCATTTAATGGCGATAAAGTTTTGAAATAAATCAATTCTTAATGGATAATACATTTTTTATAAATACATTTTTCTATTTAACCCATAGATGGGACCCTAACAAGTACTACCACTCTGGGTCAGAGTGGACCAGGGAGCAATGGTGATGAAGGTGTGCTCCACATTCCCCAAACCTCCAAAACTGGAACCGCACCATCAGATAGAGTTTAACGTCATTCCCAGGACATGTAGACCCGCAGCCACCGCCTTCTAGCACCCATATGATAAAAAGGGATTGGGGCTTGCCATAAGGGCAATAGGGTTAGGACAATCATATAGGTGCTAGGGCTTGACGTGACCAGCCGATTGATCGAAGGGGGCCTCTCCGACCGCCCGTCTAGCCCAAGATAGGGCTAAAGTGGAGTATTGCAAGTCACGAACTGCTCATCCACCTGGGCTCTATCCTTAAGCATCACGGGTCGCCACTCACGGCCAACAGGTGGCCCCATTGGGGGAGTCTTACTCCTCAGCAGAGGTGCAGTCGGTGCATTCTAACGCCCCACCGACAGGGTGGTTAGGCCAAGTGGGGAATTTGATTCAGCGGTTGAGTTATATACGCTGTAGTTTGATCCTTTAATGAAGGGAGTAGACTGGATTTTGATTGGTCGGTTGCTGTGTAGCACGAAGCTTACCCGGATATACAGTTATTTAATTAGGCAGAGTGTTCCGTCAGTTGCTCTCCACATGGGGATGGATTGCCTCTGGGTATTATAGCCCTTTGCTGGCATATTTATTGGGCGTATTTTGTTTTTCCTTTTTAGGGGTCCCTTCACCTATCAATGATATTGAACACTGTTCACTTATAAATATAGCACCAATATCATCTTTATAATATATATATATATATATATATATATATATATATGGCCAGGAACCACTAGGTTCCTGGTTCGATACCGGCCCACGTCAAGTCAGCGTATGAGTAGCAGAGGGATATGTACGGTAAAGTAGAGAGCTGATGGTAGGTGTGGCGCTTCACTTAAGATGCAAAAAATAATCTCTTTGGTCTAACGCTAGTGAAAAGGGGATACACTCCCTCGTTGTATGGATCATTCTGACATTAGGCCGCCCCGACAACTTTATTTTTTTACTTATATATATATATATATATATATATATATATATATAGGTGGATGATATCAAATGTTTCCTTGATAGTATTCTACGAAAATAGTACATTCAAACGTACATAAAGATTTGCGCATATATTTTTGCATATTCGGAGTATAATAAATAAATTAAATTAAATAGAATAAAAAAAAAATAAGGAGAATGGGGAGATCGAACCGGTGAGGCCGGATATGAGGTCTTTGAATCAACATAGATCAGACTGACGAGACAAAAATGTCAAAATAAACTTATATTTACCTCAAAGTATCCATTTATCCATATACATATATATATACATATATGAATTCATGCTGTTTAAATAGTAGCATTGCATCCAACAAACACTTAATCAGATGATGACTCCGGGTTCAGGCATGGTTTCGGGATCGAAGCATCGTTACCACTAATCCAGAGCGCCACAACTGTATTTCACTTTACCACCTGTTATAGGGGATATACCCTATAGACTAATGGAATGCGCCGACGGTTACTATAAGTAACAGGGACAATTATGGCTTGGGAGTAAGCCAATGCGAGTAAGCTCATAACTCTATTTGTCGGACGTAATTCCCACTTCTCTGTACTGTAATTGTCTACTCTTTTGTTAATACATTTTCCTACATTTGTTACCCGTCGTTTTGTTCTTATTTAACCCCTTAAAACCCCACAACGCCACCAGACTTTGGTGGTTTGTTGTAACTCTGTGGGATTGCCATATCTACGCTGATGCGGTTAGAGCCTTACCTCGGATCTTTTTAATGTATTTGTTCTTGTTTGATGGAGAAATAAAACACAAATTCGGATATCATCTTATATATGTTATTATTCTGAATTATTTATGTCTACGCTTAGAAAATTGTCATCCAAATTCAAGATGCAATCCGAGATTAGATTCCATGCTTTTACATTCTGTTGGAACCAGTAATAATGTTAATGCAATATTTAACCCTCTATGATTCATACCGTGTGGTGCTTCTTTCGGCGCTGTGAAGGACATACTTGTTTATCTGTTAATATATAAGCGGACATTTTATATTATTTTTAAGCTCTTGACGTGTAATAACCAAATCAACTTGCTTATCTATTATTGCAATCAAAGGAGAATATAAATGCATTATGCTTAGAAATACGTTGCCGTTGCATGTCTGTTATATTTCTGTAATAACGCTTTCTCGTTGAATAAAGAATTCGTCTTTGAAAATAAACTTCTAATGGATCCAAGACATACTTCCCGAAGCACGAGTTTGTGCAACGCCCACTGATATCTCATAGACACTGCAGGTGTATAGGCGGCCCAGCGTGGTGTTATGGTTAACAAGCAAGTCTCGCAGATCCATTACTACCGAATAGCAAGTTCAATCCATGCTGGATCTCTTATAGACGCTGCAGATGTATATGCGTCCCATCATGATGTGATGGTTAGCAAGCTAGTATCGCAGACCCAGTACTACTGAATAGCGAGTTGGATCCTCGCTGGATGCCTCATATTTGCGACCTTGTGTCACATCTTACTCATGACGATTTGGGTTGGGTAATAGTGGATCCAATCGTGGTGGAATGGCTAGCAAACTAGTCTCGCAGATCCATTACTACTGAATAGAAAATTCGATCCTCGTTGGACGCCTCATATTTGCGACCTTGTGTCACATCCTGACTTTGGCGAACGGGTTAAGTAAATACCTAGGGTGACGCATCGTGCTGTAATGGTTAACAAGCTAGCTTACTAGCTTACTCGATCCATTACTATTGAATAGTGAGTTCGATCATCGCTGGAGGCCCCATAATTCCGACCTTGTGTTATAACTTACTCGTTAGGAACGGGTAGCGAATGCCGAGACTCATGGGTAGCGAATGCAAAAAATACGTTGATCCAGTCGGCATTCCCCCTCCTTTTCAACTTCCACCTCCTGAAGCAATATCTTTCAAAAATGTATTTTTACATCGCTCGGAGGGTGTTTTTTTTATTTTGCTAGTAATAATAATAATAATAATAATAATAATAATAGGTTACGCAGCGAAAAGATTGTTAGATTCTTAATTGTGTGACCACTTAAGCAACAGTACTGTAAGCAATATGAATCCTTTGTTTATCAAAATAACTTGATTCGGCATTGAATAACCGGAAAAGGGTTGATATGCCGTAAAACAAAACAACTGAACCAACAATCCCATGTTGAATATTTTTTTAAATCATCTAAACATTATAAGAACGTAATTTTTTTTTTTACCTGGCCTCATATTTTATATACACTATTTGAAATGTTGTCTATTTAGATATTAACAAAGTTTAGTTTATTCTGGTGTACGGTCAAAGGAAGTATATTAGGAAAAAAATAGCTGCACTTTCTTTATTTTTACGTTAGAGAGAGAGAGAGAGAGAGAGAGAGAGAGAGAGAGAAAGAGAGAGAGAGAGAGAGAGGTGAAGGTCAAACTTTCCTTATTTCAAAATCTCTGACCGCTGACAGAAAAATAAAACAAAATACAAGGAAGTAGAAATTGCGCGCTAAAAGCTAGCGTGAATGAATTAGGCATTAGTTCCGTAACTATCATCATCGTAAGAAGTGCACACAGCAATCCGAGTTCAAATCCTAAATGAGACTGCTTGCATTTTAATACCCTTATAAAAGCTATAAATCCAACTAACCTCCCTCCAGCTATGGGTAAATAGTAGGATAGACTGTGCTCTTTAACCTTGGTGTGGCAAAGAAAACTCTGAATTCAAATCAGTTGGTGACTTGGATACGGTTGGGCTCCGCCAGTTTCTTCTTGGTCAAGACAGGATCTATAAGTAGTAGCCCTACGACCAAACCAGGTTAAGGGAACAGTGAGTGAGAGAGTGAATGATTTATTAGTCGCTGAATACAAGTGATATTTGATACAATCTATATCAGCATCAAGCGACGTGTACTTTAGTCGTTCACGTATCCTGTCATTATTTAATAATGTTGTGTTAGTGACTTTGCGAATTACGTTCCCTGGACACGACAGCTTTGAATGTTTAAGACCGCGCCACTTTGGTATATATATATATATATATACGTGTGTGTGTGTGAATGTATGTATAGATATATACACGTGTGTGTGTGTGTATGTATGAATATACATATTTATACACGTGTGTGTGTATGTATCTATACATATAAACATATGTGTGTGTATGTATGAATATATATGTACACGAGTGTGTGTGTGAATGAATATATATATATATAAGTGTGTATATATGAATATATATATAAACGTGTGTATATATGAATATGTATATATATATACGTGTGTGTGTATAAATGTATATATATATATACATACATATATACACGTGTGTGTATGAATGAATATATATATATATATACATATATACACGTTTGTGTATGAATGAATATATATATATACATATATACACGTTTGTGTATGAATGAATATATATATATATATACCTGTGTATATATGAACATATATATATATACACGTGTGTGTGTATGAATATATATATATACACGTGTGTGTGTATGAATATATATATATATATATATATACATACACGTGTGTGTGTATGAATATATATATATATATATATATATACATACACGTGTGTGTGTATGAAATATATATATATATATATATATATATACATGTGTGTATGAATATATATATATATATATATATATATAATATGTGTGTGTATGAATATATATAATATATATATATATATATATATTACGTGTGTGTGTATGAATGAATATATATATACACACGTGTGTGTGTAGAATATATATATATATATATATATATATATATATATATATATACACGTGTGTGTGTAAGAATATATATATATATATTCTTACACACACACGTGTATATATATATATACACGTATATATATATTTATATATATTCTTACACACACACGTGTGTGTATATATATATATATATATTCTTACACACACACACGTGTATATATATATATATATATATATATATATATTCTTACACACACACACGTGTATATATATATATATATATATATATGTATATTCATTCATACACACACACGTGTGTATATATACATATATACATATTCATTCATACACACACACGTGTGTATATATACATATATATATATTCATTCATACACACACACGTGTGTATATATATATATATACATATATATTCATTCATACACACACACGTGTCTATATATATATACATATATACATATATGTAAGAATATATATATATATATATATATATATATATTCAAAAGGGTAGAGCATTGAATTTTTATCCTGTTTTACATCTTTTCTTATACTTGTTGTATGTGTGCATACTATTTTCGCACATCCAATGCCATTAATTCGTCATTTAATTATTTTTTTCTCGCATCTTCTTTCAGACTCCCAGTGGAGTCTCGGACTGCATCTGCAGTTTAAGAATCGTTTTTATAATGTTATATTTTTTACTGCTGGGAATTGCCAGCTCAACGCCAATCTCTTTCTTCTTTAAAGATTTAGAGCACAGCCATTACAAGCAATCACAATGAAGAAGGAAATTCAGAAAATTAATTAATTAATAAATGAGAAGAAATGAAAAGCAATAGAAATTAAGTGTTTTGGCATTATTCAAAAACTCTCTCTCTCTCTCTCTCTCTGAAAACGTATAATATATATATATATATATATATATATATCTTATTATAATGGAGATTGTGTGTTTTTCTGTCTGTAACCGAAACTATGTTCCTACTCAAGTCACAATTCTCTTAGTTATTGACATCACATTCTCCATGATTTTATTTTTATCTAAACCTCAATTATCAATAAAATTGTCTTACATTATTAATACTGTTAACTATGTCTACATACTGACAACATGCAATTATATTTATATATACAACAAAATAGCGGTTTACAGTGTAAACGGGAAGGCTAATTTGCATATTAATATTAAAAAATCGAATTTAATAAATATGGGCTTAGTATTATTGATTTCTAACTGTGTGGTTTTATTTTAATGAATATAAGCAAAAATCTCTTCAATATATCTTAAATGAAATCCATTAACAAGATAAAATAACTGTCATTTTATTCTTTACTTCTTCTTTAAACTAAATACTTAAATTAGAAAAAATAACAATGAAAGACAAGAGTGATGGAAGAGTAAATTTCAATTGTTCTATTTTATCGATTATACTCCCTCTGTTTCAAATCTTTTATTATACTACCTCTGTTTCAAATCTTTTATTATACTCCCTCTGTTTCAAATCTTGTTATCTGTATTCTTATCTAGTTTCATTAGCCTTTCTAATTTAATACAATATTTTATTACATTAAAACTTGAATACTTGCACCCGGAGGGTGCATATATTGGCTAGTATATATATATATATATATATATATATACTACACAAAACGTGACCCATTGGATTTTTCTGTTGAGTTTGTTGGTGTGGTTTATGTTGAATTTTGGCGATGTTTTTGGTGATTTTGTGAGTGTGGAGTGGATACTTGGAGAATTCGAGGGTTAAGCAAACTCACCAGTCCACGAACTCTCCAATCATCCATGCCACTCGGTCAAAATCACCCACAACCTCATTAAAATGACACAGAAGTTCAACATCAACCACACCAACCAACTCATATATAATATATATATATATATATATGTATGTGTGTGTGTGTGTGTGTGTGTGTGTGTGGAGAAAGGTATATGTATGTAGAAGAAGAGGGAAAAAAGACAAAAAATATAACCACACAGAAAACTTAAGCACGTACATTTCTGATATTCATCTCTGAAGATAAAGTTCCTTTGAAATCGATAAGACAAAAATAGCATCTTTTTGTTTTTATTTTTTATACGCATTGTAATTGCCTTCAAATCATTAATATATCATGATATTATTATATATATATATATATATAATATAAGTCAAACGAAACGAAAATAATAACTAACTCCGTGTGAGGCTACGGACTTATTGATTCACTTCATACGCTTAAAGCAAAACAAAGTCTGAACGAGGGAACATAATAAAGTTTGGCTATGTCAAGTGACACTTGAACTCTTTGTTATTTATTGGGGAGAGAATGGCATTTAGGGACGATAAAGATCTTAAAAATACGAAGTCTTAGGGAGGGGCGAGAAAGAAAGAGAAAGAGAGAGAGTGAGAGAGAGTGAGAGAGAGAGAAAGAGAGAGAGAGAGTGGAGGAAGGCAGAGAGAGAGAGAGAGTGGAGGAAGGCGGATATAGACATAGAAGGAGGGATACAAATTCAGCGTACATCTGTGAATTCCCATGCGAACAGAGAAGTGGCTATTTTAATTATTCTTTAAAGTAATAAACTAAATAACATTATATTAATGGAATTTTTTAAAAGTTCTTTTTTTAATTGTAATTCCGTTGTTGTTAAGACTTTCCAATTCAGTAAAAAAAAGTAAATAAAATAAATAAATAGATAAATAAAATACTGCATTTTACCTTTTTTTTCTCTTTCCATTATATTTCTCCTCTCTCTGTCTTCTTTCCTCTCCCTTCTTTCCCGCTCACTCTCTCTTTCAAACAAGTTTTATTCACAACTCCAAATATTTCTTGGATATTTACCACGTACCCCACGTGTACGGGTAAGGCACAAGGCCCTATTAATGTGGAACCACCCACAAGCCGAGACTCATGGGTAGCGGGTGGCAAAAAATTCGTTGATCCCGTCGGCATTTCACCTCAAGAGGGCGCCTCAAGCACCAGGCAATAAACCCAGACCAGCCCCTTTAAATTGAGGGGCAGGTGTTGCATGGGGGATGCCCCCCCCCCTGGGATTAACGTTGTTAACTTTGACGATCCAGGGCCGAAGCCACCGGCCCCCCATTCTCGATGCGCCCCGTGCCCTAATGTTTAAGTCTTTTAGATTGTGAATTCAGGGTCGTATTCTTTCCCCATAGTCTATCGAACAGATATTAGTGGAATATGTAATAAAGTTCACTGTATATATTTCCATTTTCTGAATTCAGATAAATCTTTATTATAATGGAGATTGTGTGTTTGTCTGTCTGTAACCGAAACTAAATCACTAGTCACAATTCCCTTAGTTACTGACGTCACATTTACCATGAATTTATTTAAACCTCAATTATTGATAAAATTGTTATACCTTATTAATACTGTTGACCATATCTACGTACTAATAGCATGTAATTGTATTTATATATACAACAAAATAGCGGTTTACAGTGTGAACGAGAAGGCTAATTTGCATATTGATATTTAAAATTTGATTTTGATAAATATATGCTTAGTATTATTGATTTCTAATTGTTTGGTTTTCTCCTAACGAATCTGAGCAAAAATCTCGGGGATAAATCTTAAAAGAAAGAGAGAGATAAACACTGCAGGCGTCGGCCAATAAACTCACCGCTTAACCATTTAAACCTGTGTTTTTTCATTTTTCTTAAATATACTACATACCGTCGGATTCACTTCTTTCTTTACATTATATATATATTATAATATATATATAATATATAAATAATATAATATATTATTATGTTTATATTTATATTATTTTTTTTATAATATTCCTTATATATATATATTTTTATATACATATTTATGTATATTTTATTTTAATATATCTAATTTTTTTATATATTTCTTTAATATATTTTTATATTTATATTTTATATATTTTTTTTATCCTTACTCTATACTTTTTCAGACTCATTCAATAGTTTAATTCATAGTTTAATTTTGTCCTGACTACCATCCCCTAAGAAACCAACCTTGAAGAGTATCCTTATTTCTCATTTGACTTCCTGTCGCAATGGTGACAAGTCTAACAATGCAAAAAAAATATATATTTAAAAAAAATTCTTTTTAGAAGTAAATTTTTCTGTTATCCATTAAAATTATCTTGATCTACCATCTGATGAGAGCGAAATTTTTGGGGACCTATATTTAAATCAACTTAGATTTATAAAAGGCCCCAATTTTGGTCGAAATAAATTTTATTATGGAATTACGGTGTTGAGTTTTTCCTTCCTTTCTAAGAATAATATTGCTCTGTATATAAATGTTTATTACACATTATTGCTCATATATATATATATATATATTATATATAATATTAGTTAGTTAGTTAGCTGTAGAAAAAAAGTTTTACTCTACCATGGTTTCGGTTGTTCAAGGTTCACATTCTCTAGAGAACTAAAAAAAAAATATAGGTGAGCTACGATTTTATATATACTTGTCTGGTTTGGATTTAGTTTTATTTCTCTTCTGTCATTTTAATTAGTTTGTATGAATTTTAATTTCTAAGTCTAGGTTGAAATTAAAGATTTGTTTTCTATAAACTTATGTTTCCTTTATTCAGGCAAAAGGCTTCGAAAAGCACCGGATGAAAGGGCCTTGTTTTGTTTTATCAATAACAAATTTTTTTCTCTATTCCTTTCATTCCTCCTTAGTCTTCCAACCATTTATACTGTGGTGATCACTATATATACCTCTCATCAATCTATATATATTTATATATATATATATATATATATATAGAGTATTGAGCTTTTTTTAATGATAAAATGCCTAATAATTTTTTTTAATAAATTTATTTTATTTTTAACATAGACTATCGCATTTTTTTTTTAAATCTTTGAAAATTCCGGTCCTGATCGAGAGCGTTCTGTGCCTCGGATTAACGATATATTTAATTTCGTCTTTCCGTTTACAATGTTGCTTTGATAAAAGACCGCCTCATATGTCGAAACAGATTTCTGCCAGCAAAAACTATTAACATCTTGTTTTTATCTACAAACTTTCTACATATATATATAT
>CM042155.1:3045513-3080513 GCA_023376005.1 Doryteuthis pealeii
TAATTTCGCAGGGATTGTTCGCTATGTACCGGCGCCGAACGGATATGGTCTCTGACTATGCCTGTGAAGTCCCGGTTTCGATTCCTGTCGGAGGGGAGTCGTTAGTATACATCGCTGAAGAGACTTAATAAAGTCGAAACAGTCTGTACGGTGTTCTGCATAGCGAGCCATCCTTTGCGGGATTTTTCTTGTCAAGATTATTTTCCATAATTATCGAATCTTATTCGATACATGCATTTATAATTGCCTTCAAGCAGAAATATAAATAATAATTTATTCAACTTGCTTCTATAAAAAAAAACAAACATCCAAAAATCTTATTCACTTCGCCGAAGAGCTAAACGGCCGGGTTGTTTACTAAATAAAAACGTCTACTTGCCTGCTATGGCAGGGGGTGTAATGTCATCATTGACAAGGTTAATTTCGCAGGGATTGTTCGCTATGTACCGGCGGCCGAACGGATATGGTCTCTGACTATGCCTGTGAAGTCCCGGTTTCGATTCCTGTCGGAGGGGAGTCGTTAGTATACATCGCTGAAGAGACTTAATAAAGTCGAAACAGTCTGTACGGTGTTCTGCATAGCGAGCCATCCTTTGCGGGATTTCTTGTCAAGATTATTTTCCATAATTATCGAATCTTATTCGATACATGCATTTATAATTGCCTTCAAGCAGAAATATAAATAATAATTTATTCAACTTGCTTCTATAAAAAAAAAAACAAACATCCAAAAATCTTATTCACTTCGCCGAAGAGCTAAACGGCCGGGTTTGTTTACTAAATAAAAACGTCTACTTGCCTGCTATGGCAGGGCGTGTAATGTTTCATCATTGACAAGGTTAATTTCGCAGGGATTGTTCGCTATGTACCGGCGGCCGAACGGATATGGTCTCTGACTATGCCTGTGAAGTCCCGGTTTCGATTCCTGTCGAGGGGAGTCGTTAGTATACATCGCTGAAAGAACTTAATAAAGTCGAAACAGTCTGTACGGTGTTCTGCATAGCGAGCCATCCTTTGCGGGATTTTCTTGTCAAGATTATTTTCCATAATTATCGAATCTTATTCGATACATGCATTTATAATTGCCTTCAAGCAGAAATATAAATAATAATTTATTCAACTTGCTTCTATAAAAAAAACAAACATCCAAAAATCTTATTCACTTCGCCGAAGAGCTAAACGGCCGGGTTGTTTACTAAATAAAAACGTCTACTTGCCTGCTATGGCAGGGCGTGTAATGTTTCATCATTGACAAGGTTAATTTCGCAGGGATTGTCGCTATGTACCGGCGGCCGAACGGATATGGTCTCTGACTATGCCTGTGAAGTCCCGGTTTCGATTCCTGTCGGAGGGGAGTCGTTAGTATACATCGCTGAAGAGACTTAATAAAGTCGAAACAGTCTGTACGGTGTTCTGCATAGCGAGCCATCCTTTGCGGGATTTTCTTGTCAAGATTATTTTCCATAATTATCGAATCTTATTCGATACATGCATTTATAATTGCCTTCAAGCAGAAATATAAATAATAATATATATATATGTGTGTGTGTGTGTGTGTGTGCATATATATATATATATATATATATATATATATAAGAGAGTTTCATAATTTGCTTGAAGCATTGTGTATGTATTGGTTAGGAGGTTGATTTAGAAGGCTATCACAATGCAGTTTGGAATAAATAAAAAATAATAATACGGTAACAATGGGTTGTGTGTTTGACCTGTATTTTTATTATTCTTGAATTTTCGAGGTAATACCTCTTTATCAAAAGAATTGAACTGAAGCAGTACAGCTATGGCATTTCTTCCCAAATGAATTTTTTTTTTAAAATGACGTTATTTTTTAAATAACTGTATTCCGTGTGAGCGTGAATGCGTTTATTTATTTTTTTGTTTGTACGTGTGTGTATATTGTAATGCGCGTGACATTGAAAATGCGTGTTGGTTGTGACGTTAAGACTGTATCCTAGCGCGGGATTTTGTACGGTGGGTATATGCGAAAAAAAAAAAATTCATTTGGGAAGAAATGCCATAGCTGTACTGCTTCAGTTCAATTCTTTTGATAAAGAGGTATTACCTCGAAAATTCAAGAAATAATAAAAAATACAGGTCAACACACAACACCATTGTTACCGTATTATTATTTTTTATTTATTCCAAACTGCATTGTGATAGCCTTCTAAATCATCCTCCTAACCAATATATATATGTATATATATATGTATATATATATATGTGTGTGTGTTATATATATATAATATATATTATATAAATATATATATATATATGTGTGTGTGTGTGTGTGTATACATATATATATATATATATATATATATATAATGGAATTTATTTGTTTTAGAATAATACAACACATACAAGGTATGTCATAAAAGTATTGAGATTGAAGCTGTGTTTATTAAGATAGAAATGAAGAATTAATTTTTTTTTTCAGAATATGATATGTGTCAAAAAGTACAAACATCGATACTTTTTTATGCACATTGTATAAAATAATATAATGATTTGTTTCAAAGTAACCCATATATATATATATATATATATATATATATATATATATATATATATATGAGAAGAAAATATTTTAAGAATATAACAAACACAGGATGTTATGATCAGGAAACAATTTTTAGTGTCAATACTTAAGCATTTCGGTATATTGTACCATCGTCAGGACACTGTTAAGTAATGTTTATGTGAGGGACACAATGAAAGATGTCAAGTGTATAGTGATTGTGTGAATATGATGTTATTAATCGTTAATTTTTATATGCGCGTTTGTTTGATCATTTTTGAAGATCATATAATGACGCATGCATTAACGTGAATAGGCACAGAACAGGTGAATAGGCGTCATTATATGATCTTCACCTTCCATTTTTACACATGCATTGACGACTTCATAGACTTTCGCAAACAAACGCGCATATAAAAATTAACGGTTAATAACATCATATTCACACAATCACTATACACTTAACATCTTTCATTTTGTCCCTCACATAAACATTACTTAACAGTGTCCTGAAGATGGTACAATATACCGAAATGCTTAAGTATTGACACATAAAATTGTTTCCCCTAATCATAACATCCTGTGTTTGTTATATTTTAAAAATATTTTCTTCTCATATTGTCAGATTAATTTCCTGACCGTATTTCCATATATATATATATATATATATATATATATATATTAGTTTATTTCTTGTGGATAATTTCATTTAAGGTTTCTTTGGGATGTTTTGTTATATACCCTACCTATGAACATAAATGGGTATGTCCCATTCCTCATAAATACGAGAGTATTATGCTGACTGGGTAGTCGTTTACCACTAGCTGTGGTTTACCTTTCTTCATGCCGCTGGCGAGTATTGTATGTTGTTAGTGTTATAAAGATTCCATTTCATTTCATTTCCTTTCCAACCTCCATTTCACTATTTCTCATTTAGTAACCTTTGTTAGTTTACAACGTGTTTTCACGAATTGTTTAATATTGCGTGCAACATTCTTGTGCAATGTTTTACATTAAATTGGTTTGGTTTGTTTTACGGCATATCAACCTCAGTGGGTCATTTAATGCTGATAAAGTTTTGAAATAAATCAATTCTTAATGGATAATACAATGTTTTTATAAATACATTTTTCTATTTAACCCAAAGATGGGACCCTAACAGGTACTACCACTCCGGGTCAGACTGGACCAAGGAGCAATAGTGATGAAGGGGTGCTCCACATTCCCCAAACCTGGAACCTCACCATCAGATAGAGTTTAACGTCATTCCCAGGACATGTAGACCCTCAGTCACTGCCTTGTAGAACGCATATGATAAAAAGGGGTTGGGGCTTGTCATAAGGGCAATAGGGTTGGGGCAATCATATTGATGCTAGGGCTTGACGTGACTAGCTCGTCTAGCTTAAGTAAGGACCAAAGTGGAGTTCACGCTCATCCACCAAGACTCCGTCCTTAAGCATCATGGGTCATCACCCACGGCCAACAGGTGGCCCCATTTGGGGGAATCTTACCCCTCTGCAGAGGTGCAGTCGGTGCATTCTAACGCCCACCGACAGTGCGGGTTTTACATTAAAATCTATAAACATGAGAAACAAAACCGCTATACTTATATCAAACCGTTTGTCTTGTCTTCCATAGACAGACAAGCTATTTCCTATTCTGAACAGTTTTTTTTTTTATTATAACTGACAGTTATATTTTCAGTTGTGATTAATATTTCTCTTGACTCTTGTTTTGTTTTTCAGTCTGAAGATTTTGCTGAGAGTCGTTACGATTCAATGGAATTTGTCTGCCCTTTTTTGTCTGTTGAATACGCTGACTGCACAACTGTTACATAATCTATGCGGTTGCATAAGATTATTGTCAACCCCCTGTAATTATGAGGGGATGACCCCTTTCATACCATGGCCGGGTCCTTCTATGGAAAATTACAGAAGCCCGCCAAATATGTGCAGTCACATGAGACCTTTTTCAGAGTCCCCAGTTTGCAGTTAGACGTCAGGCAGAGCAGCGGCCATTTTATGCTCTGCCTAAAACTGGAACTCACGCGCGCTATGTTAGTCAGATATTTGGTTGCGTGAAATGTATAGTTAAGGAAATAAAAGTTTATATAAGTAAAATGTTCTTGTGGTTGATGAATGTCTTGGTAACAAGACTAAGAAATGAATCCAGGACGACCAGCCAACAGGAACATAGCAACAGAAGACCTTAGAAGATATACCAAGTCAAGATGATAGAAGAAGAAGCAAAGCCGGCCAGAAGAATAGATGTCCAAGATATAGAAGCAAGTAAGAAGTAAAGAAAGAAAGGGTATACAACATTATATCGATTTGGTACCGTGAAAACCTCAGTATGTAACACAACTGCAGAGGGGTAAATCCACTCCACAAAGCCTGTTAGCAGTAGGTAACTCCGTGATGCTTAAGGACGGAATCCAGGTCGCGGAGCAGGTCATAACATACAGCACTCCATTTTGGCGCTTCGGTTTAGCTCAGTCGGTAGAGCGTCCGCCAAGGAATAGCAAGGTTCATGTTTCCATACCGGCCCACGTGTATGAGTAGCATAGTGATCTCTGTGGTTAAGTGAGGAGCTGAAGGTAGGTGAGCGCTCCACCTCAGACTCTAAAACAATATCCTTGGTCTATCTTTAGTGAAAAGGGGATAGACTCTCTTGCTGTATGGCTGATATATTCAGCTGCACTGCCGACTTTACATTTTTTTAACTAAAGATTCAATGGGATATGTTCTTAGTTTTTATTTTTTTCATAGTCCTGTCGACTGGGGCTGTACAATACACCGACTTCATCGCAGAATAAAGGTCAGACCGCCCATAATGAGACCACCTGTTGACTGTGATTAGCGACCCGTGATGTGTAAGGATGGACTCCAGGTGGCTGAGCAGACCATGACATGCAACACTGCCTTTTAGCCTTTACTTACAGAATATAGTAAAAGCTAATCGATGGCTGAAAAGTACTGGACTGAAGACGGAAACAGTGGTGAATAATAATAGCACCACAAGATCAGAGCCTACCAACTAGAAACTATCTGGAAAGCATTATAAAATCAGATCACCAGATCGTATTAGAGAGGGGTGAGAGTGGTGAGAGTGTCACCAGATCGTATTAGAGAGGAGTGAGAGTGTCACCAGATCTAGAGAGGGGTGAGAGTGTCACCAGATCGTATTAGAGAGGGGTGAGAGTCACCAGATCGTAGAGAGGGGTGAGAGTGTCACCAGATCGTATTAGAGATGGGTGAGAGTGTCACCAGATCGTATTAGAGGGGTGAGATTGTCCCCAGATCGTATTAGAGAGGGGTGAGAGTGTAAGACCAGATCGTATTAGAGAGGGGTGAGAGTGTCACCAGATCGTATTAGAGAGGGGTGAGAGTGTCACCAGATCGTATTAGAGAGGGGTGAGAGTGTCACCAGATCGTATTAGAGAGGGGGGTGAGAGTGTCACCAGATCGTATTAGAGAGGGGTGAGAGTGTCACCAGATCGTATAGAGAGGGGTGAGAGTGTCACCAGATCGTATTAGAGAGGGGGGTGAGAGTGTCACCAGATCGTATTAGAGAGGGGGGTGAGTGTCACCAGATCGTATTAGAGAGGGGTGAGAGTATCACCAGATCGTATTAGAGAGGGGTGAGAGTGTCACCAGATCAGAGGGGTGAGAGTGTCACCAGATCGTATTAGAGGGGTGAGAGTGTCACCAGATCGTATTAGAGAGGATGAGAGTGTCACCAGATCGTATTAGAGAGGGGTGAGAGTGTCACCAGATCGTATTAGAGAGGGGTGACAGCGTCACCAGATCGTATTAACCAATTTGTAGACTGTGTGAACGAAAAAAAAAACCCAAAAAAAAACTGAACCAATTGAACACGTAATGTCCGGTTGAACAAACCCACCACTGGTAGAATCTATATATACGCCAACTCAGCTTAGGTAATCTGATTCGTGTGGTAAAGTGGGGAGCTGACGCTAGGTGTGTCACTCCACCTCAACGCAAACAATATCCCTGGTCTAGCGCTAGCGAAAAGCGGATAGACCCCCTCGCTGTCCGGCAGATACCGATAATAGGCCACTCCGCCAACTTAACTTTTTATTTACATTTTTTTACTATTAAAAATAAAGGAATTGTATTAAAAAGTTAAAGAAATAGTAAATGATGATCGATGGTCATCTAATACACGTGTACGACCGTTATCATCTTGCAACACCCTCTGGTTAAATATGAGACCATCCAAATCGTCCAAGATTAAATACAAAAAAATGCAAATTCTGATTATCTGGCGTCGCTTATTCGCCGAATTTTATTTCTTATTTTATTATAAAGAAAGAAAGGAAAGAAAAGACATGCTACACAGAAAAAACATAATAAGAAGGAAAGAAAGAGAGTAGTGGAAAGATAGAATGAGGAGGTGAGCCCAGGGAAGCGATACCGCTAATCTGTTTCAATCGAACATAATGGATTTAATTGTACTGCCGTTATCATCTTGCAACACCCTCTGGTTAAAAATGAGACCATCCAAATCGTCCAAGATTAAATGCAAAAATGTAAATCTTGATTTTCTGGTTTCGCTTATCCACCGAAATTTATGAGTGCCGTCATCTCAGCTGAATAATTGACCATTCCGTTTTTATTATAAAAATATAAAGGGAAGAAAAAAGACATGATACACGGAAAAATATAATAAGAAAGAGCATGAATAAAAGCAAAAAAATGTAAATCCTGATTATCTGGTTTTGATTGTCCGCAGATTTCTTATTAGTGTGTGTTTGAATGCGCTATTATGGACTCTCTCGTCGATTTTCGACGCATAAGGGTTCACACACAAAATGAACACACACACAGTGATTTGTTTATAGTGGTGAAGGCTTGTGTTGGATCATCCACACTTTTTGGCACAGTCGATAAGAAAGAATTGGTGCATCAAGGTTTGCCACAAACCCAATCAACGACCGACCTCAGGAATTTTGAATTTAGAGTTATCCCTCTCCTAGACTGGTTACCTACCCAAGGCCGAAGGGCCCAGTCTGCCCTACTATTTAACCCATAGCTGGAGGGAATTTTGAATTCAGAGTTATCCCTCTCCTAGACTGGTTACGTACCCAAGGCTGAAGGTCCCAGTCTGCCCTACTATTTAACCCATAGCTGGAGGGATAATATATGGATTCATACCTTTTCCAAGGATATTAGCGCTATGTGAAATGCCAATAGCTTCGTCTAGGAATTGAACTCGAATCAACGAGTCCATTTTCCACGACTCTAACCACTAGCCCACGCGCCTCCATGCGCTATATAATATTGAGAAAGAGGGATACAGACTTACATACACAAATACATATGACATTATTAAAAAAGAAAAGAAAGAAATACCTTTTTTTATCTTGGAAACAAAACCATTAAGGAAAGACTGTGTACTTACCTGAAATAAATAAAGAAAGAACATTTTAATTAAAACAGACATATTAATTTCAACTTTTTCAAATGTATGATGAAAAATATATATTAATACGTGTTCCTTAATTGTACGACCGTTATCATCTTGCAACACTCTTTGGTTAAAAATGAAATGCTAAAATGTAAATCCTGATTATGTGGTGTTGCTTATCCGCCGAATTCTTATTTCTCATGAGTGTCGTCACCTCAGGTAAATAATGGACAATTCCATTTTATTTATAAAGAAAGAAAGGGGAGAAAAAGGACATGCTACATAGAAAAATATAAGAAAGAAAGAGAGTAAGGGAATGATGAAAGAGAGTAAGGGAATGATAAAAGGAGGGAGCGATTCTAATCTGTTTCAATCGAATACAATGAAAGAGAGAGAGAGAGAGAGAGAGGGAAAGAGGGAGAGAGAGAGAGGAGAGAGAGAGGGGGAGAGAGGGGAGAGAGAGAGTTAAATCAAGATTATTATACTCTTTACATATTGAACTATTTTGCAATAGCTCTTAAGTAAACATATTAAACGTTGTAACAATCAAATCATCATACTGTGGTATATCTACATGTCCTGCTAGTCAAGATTATTACACTGTTTACATATTGAACTATTTAGCAAAAGCTCTTAAGTAAACATATCAAATGTTGTGATAATTAAATTATCATACTGCGGTATATCGACAAATTCTGATAGTATAAAGAAAGGCATGATAAAATTGAACATTTCACTAGAAAATATGCACAAACTATAAAATACTTGAACCTGAAGAATGATATAAAAACCAACCAGAACCGATAGTCCCGTCGGTGGGGGTGTAGAATACACCGACTGTAGAGGGGGTAAGAAAGATACCCCAAAAGGGCGACATGTTGGCCATGGGGAACGTGATGCTTAAAATTATTATTTCATATTTGGAATTTTAATTATATATATTCAGTGTTAGTCAACGTTGAGTCGGAAAATTACATAAGCTTACATCTGATGTTATTACGTTTTAAAGTGTAGAGTACCCCTTTATTGCCATTACTCCCAGGTTCACTGTGACCTGGAGTGATAGTATATGTTAGGATTTAAAAATGAGTTTTAAAAATTTGTTTAAAAAGAGTTTAAAAATTGAATGCCCAAGAATTATGAATAAAACTAAAACTTATTCAGCATAAAATAAGCCAATAATTTTCCATCTCCTAGACTGGTTCCCATACAAGGCTTAAGGAGTCCAGTCTTGCCTTCTATTTAGCCATATCTGAAGCGAGAATAGTTGAACTCTTAACATATTTAAGGGTATTAGAGTTGTGTAAAATAAAAACGCATACAGGATTTGAACTCGTCGTGTTCATTTTGTATGATTGTAACCAAAGGTAATTTATGAGGAAGTGCGTCCCGGTCTCCTGCCTCAGAAATTGCTACCCGGTGACTATCAAAATAACGACCCCAGCTCGTCATAATTCTTGTTTATTTATCGTAATTTGTCGTAATTCTTGTTTAGATATGAAGATGGATATATAGTTTGGAATAGAATGAGATAGATAGATAGATAAACAAACAAAATAATATAGATAGATATGAACAAATGGAGATAGATAGATATTTTCGACAAGTAAATGTATTGGGGGGGGGGTCGCTTCTTTTTTTGTCGTAATTCTTGTTTATTTAAACTAAAAACAAGACATTAAACAAACATGAATAAAAAAAATCTTAGTATTTAAAGTAATATAGATAAATATGAACTAATTGAGATAGATATGAAGATAAATAGTTTTGGGTAGACTGAGCTGGGTCGTTATTTCTTATTAATCACCGGATAGCAATTTTGAGGCAGGAGGCCGGGACGCACTTCCTCATAAATAACCGAAATAAATCTCATTGGAGAAGTAAAACGCTCGATTCTTTTTCAACAATTCTTTTTTCCATGAAAAAATTATCCAAGTTGAAACATGTCTTTTTTTTTCGTTTCCTTTAAGAAATAAACTGTTTAGATTTACAGCACGTTTAGATGATTACAGATATTTAATTGTTTCGGAGATTGTTGCTAGAATCCCAATCAGAAGCTCCGATAGGCATATTTTAAAATGTTAACCAAGTTTACCTTGAAACAAAGAACTTCAGAAATCTCATTCTAAAAGAGCTAATACGATTCTTTTTCATTTACAACCAGTGTAAGGAGATCAATGCACTGATGATATCAAATATTTGAGATCATACCCTTATTGACCCGATACGGTTTATTTCATTTTCTCACGGTGATACTCTTGTTCAGCTTGTATATATATATATATATATATATATATTATATATATATATATTTAGGATTACTACAGGCTGATTGTCATGTATAAGTGTATATATGATAGAATTTATTTAATTTGAAACAAGTTTAAACTCTGTTATTTACATTGTCCTCGTTTATATTGTTAACACAGCCGATGTGCCTTCTGGCCCTCTTCAGATGATTCTTATCGAATTTGGGAATCTTGTCGAACTTGGGGACCTTCATGGAAATCGAACGGAATCCTTTATTTAATACATTAGGGTAGCTTTGTCCCATTCTGTTAACCGAGTAAACATTTGAAGGCTTTCGATATATATATATATATATATATATATATATATATATATATATATATATGTCCAGGTGATAACCTACTCGAGTTTCACTATATTGAAGATCTTCAGGGTTAACTCCACTGTGTAAATCAAGATGTTGGTTGATTGTAGACAATTATATGTATGTATAGACATACATATAATTGTCTACAATCAACCAACATCTAGTAGGTTATCACTTGGATCTATATTAAAATAAATTTGCTCTACTAACGTATTGAGAACTTTTTTATTTGTTATATCACTGCCTTACCTTTATGAACTTCACATCAACCACCGTGACCATATTCACCGGTAAGTCATCTTTTCCCTTATATATATATATATATATATATATATATATATATATAGCTTTACAAAGGTAAGATATTAAATTATTCTCTCCAATAATTTGTATGATAATTTATCTAATGCTTCGATAAAGAGTCCCATAGAATGGAAAAGGTTTTTTTCTATTGATGACCTCTCTTAAAAGTTATTATTATTATTATTTTCATTTGGGAGAGGTCCCTCGGAAAATATATTTACTTAATTTCAAATTACGACTAATTAGAATCAAATTAGATGGAATTTTTTTCAAACAATGATTAGATTAAATACTGAATTATTTTATTAGTTTGTATCATTAAAATAATTAGGAAAAATTCCTTTAGGAAATGAAAGTTGATAATCTCAGCTTTAGTATAATAATAATAATAATAATAATAATATATAATATATATATATATATAATAATATAATATATATATATATATATATATATATATATATATAGAGAGAGATAGATAGATAGATGGTTTTGTTAAGAATTCCACCTATGTTTCTTTAAAGTTATATGCCACGGATATTAGAGGGGCCTGGTGTAATGTGTACCGTCGTAGGAAATGGACACGGTCGGATGAGTCCAAATCCTGGACGAGGCGGTTTGTATTTAACAATGCGCTAATACCCTTGGGAATGGTAATAATGAAACAATTATTCCTCCAGCTATGAGAAAATAGCACAGACTGGACTCTTTAAACTTGCTTAGGCATTCAGTCTAGAAAGAAAACTCGGAATTCAGATCTGTTAAACTTCGCTTAAAAAATTGCCCAAGTGTCATATCTTACTCGTGCAGAGGATTTGGTGCATATATACGTATATATATTAGGAATGTCTTATTTTATTTTCCCATGTTTCTAATATAGCCAAAAAAGCTTCCCATCATTCGTAATATATATATTGGGAAATGTATTAATTCACCTAATCTCCCTCCAGCTATGGGTAATTTGGGTAGGTCAGATTTGGCTCTACAACTTTGGTTAGTAAACCAGTCTAGGGAAAGGAAACTTAAAAAAATTAAAACCTGTAAAACTGTTGAACTCATTCAGTTGACCTTGTGTCAAGTCTCGTTCGTGTGCAAGAGTTGTTATATATATATATATATAATATATATATATATATATAGAGAGAGAGAGAGAGAGAGAGAGAGATAGATAGATAGATAGATAAAAGAATATGAAAACACACAATATGCTGTTAAAATGAAAATATTTCATATCATATTCATAGCTGATATTGAACAATATTTCGATTTATAAAAATCATCTTCAGAGCTTTTTTTTACTTCGGACTCATCGAGAGAGGAGCTTAAAATAATTTGAATTCAAAACGAAAACATCAAAACATTTTTTGGAGCATAAATGTTTTCGTTTTGAATTCAAATTATTTTAAGCTCCTCTCTCGATGAGTCCGAAGTAAAAACAAGCTCTGAAGATGATTTTTATAAATCGAAATATTGTTCAATATTAGCTATGAATATGATATAAAATATTTTCATTTTAACAGCATTGTGTGTTTTCATATCCTTTTATCTATACTTATACCGTCGGATTCATTTCCTTTTTCTTAACTTTATATATATATATATATATATATATATATATATATATATATATATATATAAAGTGTTGTCATGGGGCCAATGGGACAAAATTGAATATTTTATATAAAGAACGTGCGTAAAATGAATTTTGATTTTTAAAAGATTTATGTTACTTCAGCAAAAATAGAATAAAAAAGTCTTAAAATAAAAATAAAAAAGTCTTTTGAAAACAAAATTCATTTTGACCTTCTTTGTATATATATATATATATATATATATATATATATATATATATATATATATATATATATACTGTGCAGGATATTGAAATATGATTAAAGTTTTACCATAGGTCTGGCGACAACTGAATGCAAATGAATTATTCTCAAAAGTGAATCTACATTTACATGAAAAAAAATGTAAATTATGTAAAGTGACTGAACAATAAAGTTACATTCTACTGATTCGGAATGCAAAAAAATATATAACTGAGCAAAATTTATCGTTATCTGGTTCTACCATTTGGCTTAGAAATTAAACATTCAGGCTTTTTAGATAACTGACTTTTCTCTATCTTTAAGGTTTTTTCATGAAATCAGTTTTATTCTTATGGCCACCAAAATTTGTCAGTCAGAGTCTGCAAATTGTATTCATATTTTTCCTTCCAATTCATTCCAAACTTTACTCATGCACACACGCGCATATATATATATATATAGTGAGTCTACTTCTCAGCATGAATATAATATAATATATATATAAGTAAAGTAAGTAAAGTCAGGGTGGCATAAAGTCGGTATAAGCCAGTCAACGAGGGAGTCTATCCCCTTTTCAATAGCGCTAGACCAAGGAGATTGTTTTAGCATCTGAGGTGGAGCGCCATACCTACCATCAGATCCCTGTGCTACTCATAATGCTGGGTTGGCGAGGACCGGTATCGAGCTATATATATATATATATAATATATATATAATATAGAGAGAGAGAGAGAGAGATAGAGAGAAGAGAGATAGAGAGAGAGAGAGAGAGAGTCTAATTCTCAGCGTGAATATATATATATATATATATATATATATATATATATATATATATATAGTGAGTATAGTTCTAAGCATGATTATATATATATATATATATATATATATATAGATATGTATGTGTGTGGGGGGGAGGGTCTCTATAATATATATTTGTAGGGATTTTGCGTGAAGCATGCGTATGAAATAAATGAGAAACTCCGTTGGATGATATGTGTTAAGTTTCATTTTATCTCATTTAATATTTTGGAAGTGTGTGCCTCTTTTATCAAGAAAGTCTAGACTGACTGATTTATATTGTTCTTGATGCTTTCATAGATTGGAACGAATATATATATATATATATATATATATATATATATATAATTCAATTTTAACACAATTTCTAAAAACATTTTTCACGAAGATCTAAACATGCTGAAAAAATGTATATATATATATATATATATATATTATATATATATATATATATACATACATGAAATTGAGGTCCATTCCATGCAAACTTCTTCTGTTGTCATACGAGTTATAAGCAGTGGGAACTTGATGCACATTGTTTCAGAGCAACATAGATAAATAAATGAAGGAAAATTCTTTAAATTTGCTTGATGATTCCTTTCAACTGGTTAAGCTAATCTCGTTACAATATCTTCAAACACAGTAAAAACATGAATAGTACTGATTTTTTGGAATATTTTTAACATATACAGTTATTCCCCTTGGGTTTATATATATATATATATATATATAATATTATATATTATATATAGTCACCCTAAGGAGACATGATACTTTGAAACGTGGTGTCTATGGATGTCATATATATATATATTATAATATATTAATGATTTGAAGGCAATTAGAATGCGTATAAAAATAAAAACAAAAAGATGTTATTTTTGTCTTATCGATTTCAAAGTAGAAACTTCATCTTCAGAGGTGTATATCACATTTCTGATATACACCTCTGAAGATGAAGTTTCTACTTTGAAATCGATAAGACAAAAATAATATTATTTTGTTTTTATTTTTTATACGCATTGTAATTGCCTTCAAATCATTAATATATTATAACATACTTAACAATGCTTCAAGCAAATTACTAATTACTTTTATATATATATATATATATATATTATATATATATAATATATATATTATATATTAAGAATGGAAAGGAGTCCCATTCCAACGGGCATGTTTATAACACCTAAGATTAATCGTAAACTCGATTAATTTAAAGTAACCCTGAAGAATCAATCGATGAAACTCGAGTAGGTTACTCCTTTCCATTGTTAAAATAAATTTAGGCTCTACATTGTATTGAGCACTTTGTATTTGTTTTTTCTCAACCTTAGCCTCTGGATATTGTGCGCTTCCAACTATCGTTCTTATACCCACCGGTAAGTTAATACTTATACATATACTATATATATATATATATATATATATATATATATATATATATATATATATATATATATATATATATATATATATATATATATATATATATATATATATATATATATATATATATATATATATATATATATATATATATATATATATATATATATATATATATATATATATATATATATATATATATATATATATATATATATATATATATATATATATATATATATATATATATATATATATATATATATATATATATATATAATATATCATATATATATATATATATATATATATATATATATATATATATATATATATATATATATATATATATATAGTATATATATATATATATATATATATATATATATATATATATATATATATATATATATATATATATATATATATATATATATATATATATATATATATATATATATATATAATATATATATATATATATATATATATATATATATATATATATATATATATATATATATATATATATATATATATATATATATATATATATATATATATATATAAATATATATATATATATATATATATATATATATATATATATATATATATATATATATATATATATATATATATATATATATATATATATATATATATATATATATATATATATATATATATAATATATATATATATATATATATATATATATATATATATATATATATATATATATATATATATATATATATATATATATATATATATATATATATATATATATATATATATATATATATATATATATATATATATATATATATATATATATATATATATATATAGAGAGAGAGAGAGAGAGAGAGAGAGAGATTCATCAGTCATACACATATGCATGTGCTATACATATACACTAATATGTATGTGTATATATTGGGTGTATATGTGTATGTTTTGTTGTGAACAGAGAATATTAGGCTCATTTTAACCATCAAATCGGTAATAAATGACAATACCAGTTAAAATACTTGATTTCATTGCCTGAAGTATCCCTGAAGAATTTCAGACTTAAGAATATAATTGAGGGCAATTTCCTTGTGAAACAGTTAAATTCAGAATTGTCTGAAGAAGTCGTTTTCTCTAAATGCTTATTAAGCTAATAGTTCAGTTAACGACAGCTTGAATCGAAATCGGAAACTCTCCTTACGGGCACCATTAAAAGTTTAAGAGGATGTGAGACGCTGAGTACTTTTACTGCCCTCTTACAGAAGTACACATATGCACACCAAGATATACAGATACACAAACAAAAACACACACACACATATATCTTATTATAATGGAGATTGTGTGTTTTTCTGTCTGTAACCGAAACTATATTACTATTCAAGTAACAATTCCCTTAGTTATTTACGTCACCTTCTACAGGATTTTATTTTTATTCAGATCTCAATTATTAATAAAATTGTTTTACATTATTAATACTGTTGGTAATATCTACATACTAATAACATACAATTGTATTTATATATACAACAAAATAGCAGTTTACAGTGTGAATGGGAAGGCTAATTTGCATATTGATATTAAAAATCTGATTTTAATAAATATGTGCTTAGTATTACTGATTTCTAATTGTTTGGCTTTATCTTAATGAATATTATCTAAAATTTCAGAGATAAATCTTAAAAGAAATCCATTAACAAGAAAAAATGACTGTAATTTTATTCTTTACTTCCTATTTTAACTAAATAGTTAAATTAGGAAATTTAGCAATGAAAGACTGGACTGAGGGAAGAGTAAGTTTCAGTTGTTTTTTTTTATTATACCCTCTGTTTCAAATATTTTTATCTGCTTTCTTATTTAGTTTTCATTAGCATTTCTAATTTGATACAATATTTTATTACATTAAAACTTAAATACTTGCACCCGGAGGGTGCATATATTTGTTAGTATATTTAATATACCAAACTTGTTGGTAAATCCTCGCGGTGAGGAAAAACCCAGCAAATAGTTTGATTGTAAAAATATACTACCAAACATCAACCGGGAAGAAAAACATTTTTGGAAAAAAGAAAAGACCAAGATAATCGTACCAACAAAAAATAATCTATTAGTACAATATTTTTGCCAAAAGAAAAAAACACTTTATGTGTATATATATATATATATAAGATATATATATATACATACAAACCCGCCAGGAGACTAAAGCTAATAAGTAAAAAGTGCTCAATACCTAAGTAGAGCAAATAATAAAGATAAATCTAATGAGTCAGACGAACCTACTACAAGTTTCGCTTAATGCTCTTCAGGGCTAATATCTGACTAATGAGACTAGGAGCAAACGCATTAAATATGAAACTTTTAGTAGGTTCGTCTGACTCATTAGATTTATCATATATATATATATATATATATATATATATATATATATATTCCTTCTTCTATACTGCTAGCCATGCCAAAGTTAAAGGGTTCATTACACCCTATTATTTACCCATAGCTGGTGGGAGAATAGTAGTATGCATTCCTTTTTTAAGGGTATGAGTGCTCTGTAAAATAATTACCGGATTTGAACTCATGTCACCGTGTCCATTTTCTTTGTGAATAACTACTACACCACAGGTGCCTCTATATACGCATAATATGCCCCCACCCCATCTCACAAACCATACGAGTAAGACGGACTAGACATGCAGGGCACTACTGGAAAAGCAAGGACGAGCTCGTAAGCGATGTACTACTGTGGGAGCCGGCACATGGGCACGCTAATGTGGACCGCCCAACCAGGACCTAAATTGACCAAATATGTAAGGATGCTGGATGCTGCGCGGAGGAGCTCCCAGAGTCGATGAATGATAGGGAAGGTTGGCGAGAGATCGTCATGGATATCCGTGCAAATTGCGCGATATGATGATGATGATATATATATATATAATTGTTGAAACATTTTTTTCTCTCTACCATAGTTTTGGTGTTCAATTTACACCTTTAGGAGAACTAAAACATTATAGGTTTCTACATTTATATATATATATATATATATATATATATATATATACACACACACCTTCCGCATAAGAATTAGTCTGGTTTGGAATTATTGTCTATTAATACTTCTGTCTTTTAATTAGTTTGGATAAACTTAATTTCTAAGTCTAAACATTCTTTTCTTTGAATTCAAAAATGTATTTTCTCTGAATTTAGATGTCTTCTTCATTCTGACAAAAATTATTTGTAATTTTATCATATTGTATTTCCAACTACCTCCTCATTTTTCTATTCCCATTTCGTTTATATCTTATTTTTGTTTAATTACTTGAGTTAACGCCTTCAGGTAATATATCTTTATATATTGAAATATGCACATACACACACACTCACATATATATATACATATATATATATGCCTACACACAGATAGAGTAATAGATTGATCGATACACGCATATATATAATATATATATATATATATATATATATATATATATATATCAGTCGATAGAGCGTTCGACTATAAACCACAAGGTTCCTAGTTTGATACCGACCTTCGCCAACTCACCGTATGAGTAGCACAGGGATTTGTGCGGTAAAGTAAGGAGCTGATGGTAGGTGTGGCGCCCTACCTCAGACACCAACAACAATCTCCTTGGTCTAGCGCTATTGAAAAGGGGATAGGCTGCCTCGCTCACTGGCTGATACCGACTTTAGGCCGCCCCGACGACTTTACTTTAGATATATACATATGTGTGTATGTGTTTGAACGCTAGATTGATAGAGAGTGATAGATAGATTAAGAAATAGAGAGTGATAGACAGAGAAAGAAATAGAGAGTGATAGACAGAGAAAGAAATAGAGTGATAGATAGATAGAGAGATAGAGAGTGATAGATAGATAGAGAGATAGAGAGAGACAGATAGAGAGTGATAGATAGAGAGAAAGAAATAGAGATTGATAGATAGAGAGAAAGAAATAGAGATTGATAGATAGAGAAAGAAATAGAGATTGATAGATAGAGAAAAAATATATATAGAGAGAGATAGAGAAATAGAGAGTGATAGATAGAGAGAGAGAGATAGAGAGTGATAGATAGAGAGAGAAATAGAGAGTGATAGATAGAGAGAGAAATAGAGAGTGATAGATAGAGAGAAAGAAATAGAGATTGATAGATAGAGAAAAAAATATATATAGAGAGAGATAGAGAAATAGAGAGTGATAGACAGAGAGTGAAATAGAGAGTGAGTATAAAGAGAGTGAGTATAAAGAGAGTAAGAGAGATTATCTGATTATGAATTGAAAATAGATAACCAATCCTATAATCCTGGTTAATCATTTACCAGTCTAACATATATTTGGGCGTGGGAGTCATTATCTTAGTGTCTCACTGAAAACCAAATGAAACAATTTCCGGCCACTTTATTCAAAACTCCTGATTTCATAATTGATAATATCAGAGGAAACGCTTGGAAAATCTTGATGGCAATACTAAGTAGAAAGAAAAAATAAATCCGAAATGGGACAACAAAAAACCTAGCAACAAATAACGCCGAAACTAAACTGGGCTAAACGAATATTAAAAAAGATGTTTGTTTGTTTGATTAATTGGTTGGTTGGTTGGATTTTACGGCATGTCAATCTTTATAGTCATTTACTAAACTTAGCTTTGATGTGCCACAAGGCCTGAAGTATGGGGCACCCAATGAGAATCGAACTCACTAACTCACTAACAATGGCCTGCAAATCTAGCTTGCTAACCATTAAACCACGTGAGATGCCCTTGTAGTTATTTTCTAAGCCTAGCTTAGATGTGGCACAAGGCCTAAATTGTGGGGCGCCCAGTGAGAATCGAACTCATTACCAATGGTCTGCTAATCTAGTTCGCTAACCATTAAACCACGTAAGGTGCCCTTATAAGCCAATGATGTTTGTTTTATTAATTTTTGTAGCATACTCAAAATTTTCTTAAAACTCTTTTTAAAGAACTTCTTTAAAATCATTTTTAATCTGTTTAACGCATAAATGGTCCTATCAAGTTCTACCACTCTGAATCAGAGTGGGACTGAGAGTAATGGCAATTAAGGTGTACTCTACACTCCCCAGAGTTTCAGAATTGAAATCTCACCTTTAGATGCAGTCATACTCAGTACACTAAGACCCTCAGCCAACACCTTCTATCACATTAGATAACACGTGTGGGTGTTTGTCATAAGGGCAATACGGTGTAGACTATCAAATAGATGCTAGGCTTTTGATGTGACAGCCGATTGATCGGGAGACGTCTTTCCGACCCCGTCTAAATAAAGATGGTTGCTTGGTTGGATTTTACAACATGTCAACCCTCGGTTGTTTTATCTTAAATATGTTCTATTTTTTATTGAATATTTAATTTTTTAAAATCATATCTTGAAACATATTCTTAAAACTCACTTTTGATCTATTTAACATATAGAGGGGATTCTATCAGGTACTACCCCTCGGGGGTCAGAGTGGAGATGGGAGTAGTGGCAATGAAAGATTACTCCACACTCCCTAGAGTTCCAGAATATTAAATGCAGTTTAACATTATACATAGGACACTAAAAAGAAAGAATTACCCAATCCCTCAAAAGTTGGAGTATTTTTGGTGTAAGATATACGCCAAATTCTCATGAACTGTCCCAACATCAGCCTCAGGCATATCCGGTAAAAATTGGCCAATAAGAAACGGTATAGAACGCATTGATGGTCGTTGGTATTTGTCTTCAAGTCAATTAAACTTTCTGCGATCAAGACTTACAGAGTGTCTTGAACACCGAAACCACGGTAGAGAGAAAAATTTGCAATTATTAAACTAAGTAACAAAAAATAATTACACAAAAACAAAAACAAGAATAAAGGATTAACCATCTAAACCCAAACTCGATACCGACTTGGATTTACCAACAGAAGAACTAAACGCTTAAATGGCAACCAGAATTTTAATAATTGATAGCAATATATATTAGTTGCATTTACCACGTACCCCACGTGTACAGGTTAGGCACAAGGCCCTATTAATGTGGGACCACCAACAAGCCGTGAGCCATGGGTGGCGGGTGCGAAAAAACGTTGATCCCATCGGCATTCCACCTCAAAGGGGTGCCTTATTCACTGGGCAATAAACCAAGCCTTGCCCCTTTAAATCAAGGGGCAGGTGTTGCCTGGTATATCCATTTGTGATAAACGCTGTTAATTTAAAACACTGGTCCAATGGCTAAAGCCACCGGACCCCGACGGTTTTTTAGTGTTATATATATATATATATATATATATATATATATATATATATATATATATGTGTGTGTGTGTGTGTGTGTGTAGAATTAAACAAAAGACACATCTCTTGTTTAACAATTTTATTTTTGATCTTTTCGAATTTTCTGGCCAACTTTTTAATATTTGGGAGGAATTCGTGGATAAGTCCACCAAAGTTCAGGTCTCGAGTACTTTCGTCATTTCGAAGTGCCATCATCAGTGGTGATGTGTTCCAGTTTTTAAAAATTATATTAATGTGGAGGCTGGAAGGAGAAGAATTGGTGAGAAAGGTGTTATAGGCATTTTAAAATGTGTGTACTGCATTGGAAATTAATTTTGTTTAAGGATGGTTTGTATTGTTTTATGTATAAAGCTTCTAGTATTTGGAGTTTTTGTTTATTTTTTTCTTTGTGCAGAATGTGTGTATTTTCCGTTAGAATATTTCGGTAATTAGACATAAAACAATACAAACCATCCTTAAACAAAATTAACTTCAATGCAGTACACACATTTTAAAATGCCTATAACATCTTTCTCATCAATTGTTCTCCTTCCTGCCACCACATTAATATCATTTTTTTAAAACTGGAACACATCACCCTGATGATGGCACTTTGAAATGCCGAAAGTACTCGGGACGTGAACTTTGGTGGACTACAAATTCCACCCAAACATTAAAAAGTTGGTCTGAAAACTCGAAAAGATCAAAAATAAAATTGTTAAACAGGAGATGTGTCTTTTGTTTAATTCTACATGTATAAATGAAAGAATGCTGCACACACACACACACACACACACACACACAAAATATATATTAATTGGTTCAACAAATCCTCATTTATGATATCCTCAAATTGATTTCAATCAAAAGTCTTCAGTGTGAAAAAAATATAAACATGAACCAATTCGATATAACCCCATGTTGCCCTAGGCCTTATATCAAAATCTTCAAGAGTTCGAGATAAGATATGTCTGGTTGACCAATATATTTCCTGTGAAAGTAAAAGAAAAGGTCAAGGTTTTCGTTGACAAACAGACGTGGGTATAAAAGAGAAATAGAGAAAGATAAAAATAGGTTCAAAGTTCCGGGCAGCGATTGCATCTGAATTAATCTCGCACTTACACTGTGCGACGAAAAAAACAAACAGATCCTGATGGTATCGTTAAGTCCTGCAAGACTTGCCGGAAGACATGTTTTAACCCAAGGTCATTATCTGATAAATATTTGGCTGGAGGCACTTCTAATGCCATTTCATCCAACCGAGGTTACATGAATTTATATGTGAGACAATACTAAACATAAAGATCTGAAATTGCGATTAAAGTTTTTCACTTTTTAGCGATCAGCGGACAATGAAAGACAACTCTACCGGGTTCTCTCTGTCTGTCTCCCACACAAACATACAACACTTATATGTCTCTCTCTATATATCTATATACAGTGCATTTTGGCAGCAAGTTATTATTTAAACTTGAACGTCTAAACTTTAAGTGTACCAATAAGAAATATTGCATAGATTTTAACAAAACCTGTCTTAATAACAGACACACCACATACATACAGATTATATATATATATATATATATATACACCCATACACACACATATTATATTATACATATACACACACACATACACATATACACACACACATATATATATATACATATATATATAACACACCCAATATATATACATATACATACACACACACATATATACACACCCATACACACACATATATATATACACATATACACACACATATATACACAATATATACACACACACATATATATACATATATACACACACACACATATATATACACATATATACACACACATTACACCACACATATATATATACATATATATATACACGCACACATATATATATACATATATATATACACGCAAACATATATATATACATATATATACACCCACATACATATATATATATATATATACACACACACACATATATATATATATATATACACACACACACATATATATATATGTAACTTTCAAAGAAAGAAAAAACTTAAACCTTGATCCCGTTATAATTTATTTCAGCCAGAAACTAAAAAAAAAGTTTCCTAATTCATTTGCTCTCTAGTGAGATTTTGAAGATCCCTAATAGAATCATCCCTTACAACCAGTCAATTGGATTACCTTGTATATATTATATATATATATATATATATATATATATATATATATATATATATATATATATATATATATATATATATAAATTAGAGAGCATGGACATGAAGTCAACTGCGCTTAGATACCGACATTTTCTCGCCTATGCAAATCTCAATAAAAGTGCTTGATAATTATTAATAAAATATTAATTAATATTAATAAAAAGATAATATCAATAAAATGTTAATAAAAGATGTAAAGATGTTATTAAATCCGCTCCTATCTTTTTTACAATGTCTCTTCTCCCTTCTGAGCGTGAAACTTATTATCGTCTTAATTCTTAATTGAAATATTTTCTGATATTGCTCGGCATTTTCCTGCATAGAGCACTCTAAGCATTCTATGGATTAAAGACACTTTTACCAATAAATCTCAACCATATATTGATTAACACAGGGAATCTAATATTCAATGCTAGATAAGGTATTATCAACCTGGGCCATGTGGACCTCTGAATCTATATAACATTAATGTGGGTTCACATGAAAAAATACTAAATTGGGGTCCATGGTGATATTTTAGTAGTCCATGGAACAATTCTACTTGAGAATAATTGTTATTACTGAGAATCAAATTTCTACAGAAATCTACGTCTAAGATACTAAAACTAAAAATATTCAAGTAGCTATTAATTTTTATGCCAATCAAGAAGAAGAAGTAAAAACTTTACATTTAACAGTGTCGTAAATTTCAAGTCAACTAGAACTAAAAAAAAATAAATAAATAAATAAAAGAGGGAAAGGGGTCTATAATTTAAAAAAAAAAAGATTGCGTATAAATGTAATAGATGAACATTTTGTTGTCTAAACTTCATCTTTTACGAATGAAAATGTAATTTAATTTTTATGTTGCCTTCAAAGTTAAACGAAGACAATTTATTGAATTCCATTTCTACTTGGTAACAAATGTTTTATGCTAGTTGATTTCGTTTAACTGGGTAGAGGAGAAAGATTAAAAATTTCAGGATATTGAAGAGATTTGACTTAGGACTTGAAGCAAACACCACCATTTTGATTTTGAATTAGAGTGATTAAATGTATTTGTTCTGTTGCAGTTGGATATAATCTGATCAACTCATATAATTATCGCATATTTATGAATCCAATGCGTCAAATAAAATTAAGTAAATTTGCATCGATACAACCCACGTATTGTTAATTTGTATAATTATGATAATTAATCATATTTAAAGCTTCTTTATTTAATATTTCATGTGAATAAGTTTACAGAACATGAAATGTTTATCATGGACTGATAAAAAAATGATTATAATTGATTATCAGGGCAGATTTAGCTCAGTCGGTAGCCATTTTGGTTAAACAGTACACCATAACAATATACGTATATATATATATATATATATATATATATATATATATTATATATATATATATATGTGTGTGTGTATGTGTGTGTGTAAACAAATCGAGAAAATGTCATTCAAATGTACATACAGAGAATGACTTTTCTCGATTTGTTTACGCTTTTCATTTGAACATATGTATTCGCCTAATTCATTAATTATCAACTAACTAATTTTCAAATTAGGTATGACTTCAATTAAGCACATATTCTCCCAAATCTCTCTCTCTCTATATATATATATATAAGAGACGAAACGTGACCCATTGGGTCACCCTTTCAGCTCTGGGTAGATAATTGAGATGAGGGAAAATGGAGTTAGCAAAGCGAATAAAATTTATAAAAAAAAAAAATTCGTGTCATTAAACTAAATAGTAAAAAAGCTTTTAAGAAGCAAAAGTTGATTAACTCAGCTTTAGTATAATAATAATAATAATATAATAATATATATATATATATATATATATATATATTAACAAGAGCAATAAAACTGTCTACACCTACGAGGGTGGCCGATGTCACCTAAATAAACAAACACTGACCACCACATATCAAACAAACCACTTTTGACCCAATTAAAAATCTAGAAGCCACGCGCACAGTACCGAGATACATACACACACTCACATTCACACACATATATGTAAACACACTCATACATTTATATGTATACACATATAGTCATATACACAACTCCCATGAACCTTCCCTCACATATATAAGAGCATTCAAAAAATAACCCACCTCATAGAGGTTCTTCACGGAACAAATGGACATGCTACTACTAACACACTCGTCTACCCGGATTTTAATAGCATGTCAAACCCTCAAAAACACTTCAACTTTTATAGTTCTTCTCTAATACTCCCTTTCAAAAAATCTATAAACAATTTCTTCAAATAAGAAATTTTCTCCTGACGATGACCTAAGGTCGAAACTAGTTGAGAATAAACAACATATAAGAAATATTCCTGATTGTCTTATTACTTTTTGTTCATACTATATATATATATATATATATATATATATATATATATATATGGAGAGGCATTATGTAATAGAGAGAGAGTCTCTAATATATAGATCCTCACATAGAAGTAATAATTTTGGATTATCTGAACGTCTGATAACCGTTACTGGCGTGCCTATATTGAAGGAGATTAAGAGGATTGTCTAAGGTTTTAAAGTGGTTTACAGTAGGCTTTCATCAACACACTGTTCATTTCTTTAAATATTGTTATATGGATGTTGACTGGAGATTACGTCGGAGGTTATGACTGATTTCTTTCATCTTTTATGAAAATCTGTGATAGATTTGCCTAAAAGATGTTTTAAATGTGTTGATTACGTGAAACCTTTACAACACACAGACACACACATATATATATATAAGTAAAGAAATAACAAAAGACTTAGAGATTTAGCGTAATAGTCTATTTCAGGGAACTAAGACAAATAGTCTAACTCTCCCAACTCATCAGATACGAATCTGATGAGTCGGGAGAGTTAGACTATTTGTTAGACTATTTGTCTAAGCTCCCTGAAATAGACTATAAAGCTAAATCTCTTGTTATTTCTTTACTTATTTATTTGCTCTGTGACTCAAACATTAAGAGCACACATTGAGCTCTCAAACTGAGAAAAAAAAAACTCTTGTGTCGTAAGGAAGATTTCTTCTCTGGACTTTTGGATTATATTATATATATATATAATATATATATATATATATATATATATATGAATATGTTCGAAATCATTTTTACAGAATTGCTCATGGGATTATCTTACTTGATTGTCTTTTTTTTTGTAGTGTTAAAGGCCATTGAAAATGAAGCACGAGAAAAGAGAAAAAATAAAGAATCCCTCATGCATCGTTTCCAATGGCCTTTATTTGTAAGCATGTTATATTTTTCAGCATTTATTTTTAGCTATTGACATTCATTACTTATAATGTCATGACATATTTATCAAATTCATATATGAAGCATACGTGGAACCCTACTTCATATATATATATAATATATATATATATATATATATATATATATCTATATATATATATATATGTTAAGAGAAAGGAAATGAATCCGATGGTATGAGTATAGATAAAAGGATATGAAAACAACACAATATGCTGTTAAAGTGAAAATATTTTATAACATACTCATAGCTAATATTGAACAATATTTCGATTAATAAAAATCATCTTCAGAGCTTGCTTATACTCCAGACTTATCAATAGCGGAGACGAAAATAAAATGAATTTAAAACGAAAACATTGATGTTGCAAAAAAGTTGTGCGGAACTTTCAAATATAAGCAACCGCCAACGCTTTTCTCGATCAGCGACAGTTATGTATCTCTTATTGTAACAGTTTTTGAAAAAAAGAAGACATATACCAAACTCGATGATGCTTATAACATTGCAACATCTATACTCATATATATATATATAATATATATATATATATATATATATATATGTCTGTGTTTGTTATATTTCTCTGTATATCTTACTATAAAGGGGATTCCGTGTCTGTCTTTCTGTATGCGAAACAGTTACTGCTTACATAAATTTATCAATTACTATTTAATTGAGTCAAAATCATTAATACATAGAATCAATCGCATTTATTAATGAGGATTCCATGAAAATCTGAGTTAGATTTGGCTAAAAAAAACATGTTAACAGTGCGTTTAAAATCCTGTAATGTGTCTTATATATCACTAAGAAATAAAGGCTTAAATAATATATGGTGTGGTTGATTTGTATTCTGGTCCGAAAGAAATAATTACTAGGTGTTATTGATCTGTAATGTTATTATTTTATTCTCCAACGAATTAAAATCAACCCTATGAAATCAATTAAATTATAATTAAAATAAATATAAGTTATATTTTCATTTTTATAAAATTGCACATTTTTAATTCCAGTTTGCTTTTCTACAAATATATCTCTAGGAACCCTTGGATCCCTTCTTGCATACATAGTGTCATTCGGAAGACATCTGTGGAAGTCCTTGAATTCTTCTCAGAAAAAAAAACAGATTGGTTTGATGTGAACAACGAGGTAATTCAAGAACTGCTCTTGAAGAAGAGATCAAACTAATCTGGTCCACTCAAAGTCAGCCATCTTCAGAAAAGGAAGCTGCGTTTCGTTACGCCTGCCATTAATTCCGGCGAAATCTTCAAAAATACATTTTGCTAAGACATTTTTGGTTTTCATTTTTTTTTTTATTTCTCAAAATGATATAACATTTTTTCAGAGTCGGCATGAATAAAGATTTTGACATCACATAATACATTTTGGGTATTTAATTTGTTATTCATCATTTTATAATCCTGTAATTTTTTATCAATTATTTATTTTGTGTTATTTACATAGGAATAACTGATACTCACGTTATTTTTGGTGAATATTGAATTCAATGTATTTCTTTCTATAAAATGCATATGATTAAGGATTATATAAAGTATGTTTGTTGATATATTCTCACAAAACGTTTCGTTAATTTTCCTATATAGTTTATACGTATTAGTATTTTAAAAATTTGTTTTTTTTTGTTTTTTGCTTGTATGTCCTTCCATATTCTTGTATATTTCGTGATATAGTTTCCTTATACTGTCTGATGTGTTTTGGTGGATCTCAAAGTATTATTCGAGCGTAGTCTCTTCGTTTCCTCTTTCTCTCTCTACACACACACACACACACACACACACACACACACACGTATATATATCAGGAGAAAATAATAGAAGATTTAGATTTCAGGGAATCTAGAGGAATTGTCTAGCTATTCCTATAATCAGATGCAAAAAGATTCTTTTTTCCTGATATAATTTTCCTCCGTGAGTGACAACAAGAGGACACATTGAGCCCTACAAGTTACGACATTTGAAAACTACTACGTCGTAAGGAAGATTCCTTCATCTTATCTTTGGATTATATATATATATATATATATATATATATATATATATATACTACACTAATAGCTACATTGGCCATACAACAACAACACTGTCCCGCCGTCTCACATACCATCTCTCCGACACAAGCTCCATAAAACAACACTTAATTAAAAAACACCCAGAAAAATCCACCTTTCCTGATATTAGAGAAATCTTAAACGAAAATACTAAAATTATCTACAAAAATAATAAAAAACGCCTACAGATCCTTGTAGCAATATGCATAAAAAATAAAAAAACCGAACATTAATAAAATAGCATTTAAAGTCGGAGACAACGTATTAAATATCTTTAATAACTAACACTTAACTAACTCCCCCTCTTAAAAATAATAGACTCTCCAAATTTGATAAAAACATAGATAACAGAACTAAAAATTTAACTAAAAACCAAATTACGTAACCCCATGATGACGACTGGCGAAACAGTCGAAAGCGCTCGGGATATTAGTATGGGAAATATCATAAATCAATTGGATCCAGATTCAAAAAAGATCGCCAGAAGACTGGAAAAAATATTAATACAAAAAATGAAAAAGGAATACTCCGTATTGTTTAATAACACATGCCTTGAGAATATATAATATATATATATATATATATATATATATATATAAGTTAGGTTAAGTAAGGTAATTCAAAAGCGCTTGGTAACAATTAGTTTTGGGGCTATGCGATTTTCACATCAAGTTTTTGGGAAATCTCATAGGCAAGAAACTTAGATATAAATGCCCTATCAATCATATTGAGCAGTCGTTATTATAAATAGAGAAAACTATACACACCCACTCACACACATATATATACAAAAATAAAATAAGCCGTCGGGGTGGCTTAAAGTCGGTATCAGCCAATCAGCGAGGAAGTCTATCTTCTTTTCACTAGCGCTAGACCAAGGAGATTGTTTTTGCATCTGAAGTAGAGCACCACACCTACCATCAGCTCCTTACTTTACCGCACAGACCCCTGTGCTACTCATACGCTGAGTTGGCGAGGGCCGATATCGAACTAGGAACCTTGTTGTTTCTAGCCGAATTCTCTACCGACTGATATATATATATATATATATATATATATATATATATATATATATATATATATATGCTCCCCAAAACCGGTAGAGATCTTTAGGAGTGACTTTAATTGGCTTTCAGTGCCAGCGTAATAAAGTAATGATCGTCTGTCGTTTACAGATTTGATCTCTCTGGTGATCGTAAAATACGCACACCGATGTATGTATTTATCAGTTAAAACACCACCGGAGGGTATATCGGCCGAAACGTTGTACAAATAACAATAAAGATGGGGACAATAGTCCGAATAACGCTAATAATACTGATTATCTGATGTTGCTTATCCGTCGAACTCATTTATTAAAAGTGTTGTCCCCTCAGCTAAATAATGGACCATTCTCTTTTTATTTTAAAGAAAGAAAGGGCATGCTACACAGAAAAATATAATAAGAAAGAAAGAAAGAGAGTAGTGGAAAGATAGAGAGAGGGGTGAGAATGTGAAAACAATGCTAATCTGTTTTAATCGATGATAAAAAGAAGGAAGGAAAGAAAAAAGAATGAAAGAGAGAGAGAGAGAGAGAGAGAGAGAGAGAGAGAGAGAGAGAGAGAGAGAGAGAGAGAGAGAGGGAGCAAGCGGAGATAAAGTTAAATCAAGAATAGTATACTTTTTACATATTGAACTATTTAGTAATAGCTCTTTAGGAAACATATCAAACGTTGTAATAATCAAATAATCTTACTGTAGTGTATCTACGGCTCATGCTAGTTTATAATAATACATTTTTATCAAAGTTGATTCTAATTATTCGAATTATGATCGAATCGAAAATAACGAAATAAAAACTTATTTTCGTGCTTGCATTTTATTACTAATTCTGATCTTTTATTTTAATTTATTTTGTTGGTTTGAGAATGTGATTATAAACATTTCCATTTTTTAACCAAGGGTAGAAATAGAAACCAGAAAGAGGGGAATAGATTTCTGTATGTTTTTGTATAGGATGATTAATAATTCAAAAAGGATTTGTAAAATCTTGACTTAATTCAATTGGAAGTAAACTTCAGAAAATGTCTAAGTTTCTGACTCGAATTTATTCCCAACTGATCATATTAATAAAATGGCTCAAGTCCAAACAGACAAACATATTGATCTTTAGCTTTGCTACGTGAACACAACTTCATTATTTATACATTTTATTAAGTCGTCCTGTCAATGTCTTTTAACGTAAAACTACCAACAAAAACAAATGGCACACAAAAACGAAAAATCCCTTTTGGTTATGATGTTTCTATTAAAACATATTTGAAAGAAATACAAGAAAACTAAATTGACGTATTTCTCTGAATGTTTGAGATGAGGCTTGAAGATTAGTATTATTAGCGTTATTCGGACTATTTTGTTCCAGAGTCCGACAAGAAATACCTGAAGAAGGCCGGAAGGTATATCGGCCGAAACGTTGTACAAATAACAATGAAGATGGGGACAATAGTCCGAATAACGCTAATAATACTAAATTGACGTATTTTTATAAAGACGAGGGTAATCCCAAAAGTAAGGTCTCCAATGCGCCGGGGTCGCAGGGAAAATGTTTGTGTGGCTATAGGTAATACTGTTGTGTTTGTTGTGTGTGCGCCTGCGCATGCTCCTGTGCACGCCTCGATGCCTTACTTAGTTCTGGCTCGGCAATCCTTTCTGATAAATCAACCAATTAACGCAACTGCCAAGTGCGAAGTTAGCGCAGTTATTCGGTTTTTGAACACAAAAGGCACTAGACCAATTGAAATTCCTGGCCAATTAACAAATGTGTATGGCGAGTCGTGCATGGATGTTCAAAACATCTGCAAGTGGTGTAGGGAGTTTGCAAAGATGACGAGATTCAACACTTTTTTATTACATAGCGGTTCAACACACACACACACACACACACACACACACACACTTATATATCATAGTTTCCATAGATCTTAGAATATACTGACTCTCTTCCCTGCAAACGGGTGAGAACCCCTCAAATGGTTATCCTGCCCCCCCCCGATGTCAAACAATTTCAAACTTTCCATTTATTGTTTTTATCCATTAAGTCGATCCATCAACCCTTTCCCCACCGTCATGGGTAGGATGTTACACAAGGTAAATTATTAAGCGAATTAAAATTGGTTTGAATTTTAGAGTTTTCCTTCTGGCTAACTAAACAAGTATTTAAAAAAAAACCCGTCTGTCCCACTATTTACACGAGGAAAAACATGGATCCCTGCCTTTCACAGGAAAATTAAGGTGAAGTGAAACATAAGAAGCACCATGAATTGAACTCAGGTTGTTGATATCCATTATTCTATGACGATAACCTTTAGGCTAAGCGTGAATCTAGTAATTCTACTTTTATCGAATGGTTGATGGGCTGTTAACATTGGGTTTTCTACTGATAAGATAACCAGCTTTCTTGGATCTATTTTGTGTTATTTTAAAAGTCTACCAACCCTTTTTTTCTACGCAGAACGTTGAAAAACATCGGCATACATTGTAATTTGGCATTCTGACTCATTCTTTATGGCATTTTCATGATCTTTATCAAAGACATTATTGGACCCTTGCTTAGGCTAGACTGACGATCAGGTCAAACCGTAGCACTTATAGGATTGTCCCAATCCTATTGCCTTTATGACAAGCCCAAATAATTTTTATTACATATGTGCTGGAAGGCGGTGGCTGAGGAACTTCATATTCTGGGTATGACGTTAAATTCTGGAGCGCTGAGGAATGTGGAGTATACCTTCATCACCGGTTCAATCTGACCCCGAGTGGTAGTACCTGTTAAGGTCCCATCTATGGGTTAAATAGAAAAAATGTGGGTGCTCTTCCAATATGTGATCTATAGAATGGGTTTTAATCCAATTTGTGATCTACCGAGTTATTTACATTCCAATATCTAATCTACCCATTAACTACCCATTATTTTCCCATTAAACTGTAATGGTTAATAAAATGGCAGTTGCCGATTATATTAAAAAGGGGGAGTAAGAATCCCAAAAATGCAGTAACGGAAAACAACAAACGCTGAATTCAAAATCTGTAGTTCAGAGAATGACAAGACGAGTGGTCACGCAACAAATCAGCTCCAGTATCAGCAAAGAAAAACAAGATAAAATATGAACTATTAATACCACAATATAAAAGAAAGGACTATGCCCGGTATGCTATTATACATGTCTGTAATTCTATTTTAATACAGATTGTTATTTTAATACGACTCCGTTGATTTCTTTCATTGTGTTGAGTTTTGTTTAAAAGTTAGTAAGTTGTGTAAACCTATATAAAATATATACAACACCCAACTTGCTACAAAACTAACCCTAAACCCGTCTTCTTTTTTCCTAGTAGATCACAAACCTTCGGTAGATCACATATTGGAAGAGCACCAAAATGTTTTTTTTTTAAATTGAAAAACAATTGGGTTTGAAAAATGTTGAATACTCATGAATGCATGAAAAACGTTTTCGGCATAAAATACCCCATCAAGGATTGACATGCCGTCAAATCCAACTAACCAGCCTAGAACGATAACCTTTACACTAAGCGTGAATCTAGTAATTTTTCTTTCATCTAATGACTGATGAGCTGTTAACATTGGGTTTTCTTTTATCTCTTTTGTGTTATTTTGAAAGTCTTGGTTTGGTTTGGTTTGTTTTGTTTTACGGCATATCAACCTCAGTGGGTCATTTAATGCCGAGAAAGTTTTGAAATAAATCAATTCTTAATGGATGATATAATTTTTCTTATAAATACATTTTTCTATTTAACCCATAGATGGGACCCTAACAGGTACTACCACTCCGGGTCAGAGTGGACCAGGGAGCAATTGTGATGAAGGGGTGCTCCACATTCCCCAAACCTCCAAAACTGGAACCTCACCATCAGATAGAGTTTAACGTCATTCCCAGGACATGTAAACCCGCAGCCACCGCCTTCTAGCACCCATATGATAAAAAGGGGTTGGGGCTTGCCATAAGGGCAATAGGATTGGGAAAATCATTTAGGTGCTAGGGCTTGACGTGACCAGCCGATTGATCGAAGGGGGCCTCTCCGACCGCCCGTCTAGCCCAGGATAGGGCTAAAGTGGAGTATTGCATGTCATGAACTGCTCATCCACCTGGGCTCTATCCTTAAGCATCACGGGTCGCCACCCACGGCCAACAGGTGGCCCCATTGGGGGAGTCTTATCCCTCTGCAGAGGTGCAGTCGGTGCATTCTAATGCCCCAGCCGACAGGGTGGTTTGAAAGTCTACCAAACTTTTTACTTCTACGCAAAACGTTTAAAAAACAACAACAACAACAACATCGGTATGTTTCTTCTGAGTAATTTGGCGGATATTCTACTTGGACTAATTCTTTATGACGTTTTCATGATCTTCATCACAAAGACATTCTTTTCATTTTTTCCAAATTTAAATCAAACCCTCTAAAAAGTCAAGTGGAAACATTCACAGTTTATGTAACGCTTCATTTCACATGAGAAATTTGAATTGCGTAACAATGTCTGAAGACTCTTACCATGTCGGGCTTAAGTGACTCATAACATTTGCATGCCCTAATTTAGAAATACTATGAATTAAGATTTGTATTTCCCCTCGTACTCTGTGAGCATGTAAGAATGTTGCACGCTGTCTACGAGGGTGTCATGGAAACATTACTAGGAAGGCCGATCTATTTCAGTGGTTTTCAACGTTTATAACCCATGGAACCCTTTTTCTCTCATTCTTTGTGGACACCCAGCACCAGTCCACAGAAAAAAAAGCGGCGGACCTGAACTTTCGGACCCCCCCCCCTCTAAAATTTTCGTTTTTAATTAATTTTTTTTTCAACGGATTATTATCGATTGCACACCAATCTATCAGACTAAAAAAGAAATTCTAAAAAAAATTTTTTTTAATCTAATAGATTGGTGTGTAATCGATAATAATCCATTGAAGGAAAAAATAATAATGAATAAATAAATAAATGTTTTTAGCGGTTCCGATATGGGGGATCGATTTAGGATAAACTTATACGGGGAATGAGCACCCCTGAAAACTCGAAAAATAAAGAACTTTAAATTTTTTTTTTACAGTCTGATAGATTGGTGCGCAATCGATAATAATCCATTGAAAGAAGAAAAAAATAAAAATAAAAACGAAAATTTTAGATGGGGGGGGGGTCCGAAAGTTCAGGTCCGCCAAAAAAGGTTCTTATATTTTTTACTATCTTATCATAATGGCGATTTTGTGT
>CM042155.1:3085513-3198013 GCA_023376005.1 Doryteuthis pealeii
ACCGACAGTATTTCTATTTATTAAGATTTTCATAACAGAAATATACGAGCCATACGCGAAACCCTAACAAGCAGAGATTGACATTTTCTCGATTTGTTTAGCCTTACATTTGAACATATATGCCCGCCTAAATTCATCAATTATCAACTAATTATATATACTAGCCAATATATGCACCCTCCGGGTGCAAGTATTTAAGTTTTGATATAATAAAATATCATATTAAATTAGAAAGGCTAATGAAACTGACTAAGAATGCAGATAAAAAGATCTGCAACAGAGGGGGTATAATCGAAAAATAGAACAACTTTGAAACTAACTATTCCATCATTTTCCATTACTCCCGTCTTTTATTGGTAAATTTTCCTAATTTAACTATTTAGTTCAAATAGGAAGTAAAGGATAATATTACAGTTATTTCTTCTTGTAAATAAATTTCTTTTAAGATTTATCCACGAGATTTTTGTTTATATTTCTTAAGATAAAACCAAACAATTAGAAATCAATAATACCAAGCACATATTTATTAAAATAAAATTTTAAATATCAATATGCAAATTAGCCTTCTCTTTCAAACTGTAAACCGCTATTTTGTTGTATATATAAATACAATTGCATGTTATTAGTACGTAGATATGGTCAACAGTATTAATAATGTAATACAATTTTTATTAATAACTGAAGGTTTAAAAGAATGAAATCATGGAGAATTTGACGTATATAATTAAGGGAATTGTGACTTGAGTAGTAATATAGTTTCGGTTACAGACAGAAAAACACACAATCTCCATTATAATATATATATATATATATATATATATATATATATAATTTGGAATATCATAGATATAGAGCTAACAGGGATTAGTAACTATCAATTTATCACCTATGTCTTAGGATAGCGTAGACAAAGTACCAACGACGTTTGATGACTGTCAGTTTCTCACCTATGCAATTATCAGATCAATCGGACTCTCTATCTCTCTCTCATATATATATATATATATATATATATATATATATATATATATATATATGACGATCCCATTACACACTCCTCTTTTCAATCCAAGACATTTCTACACAGACTCCCATATATATATATATATATATATATATATATATATATATATAAGTAAAGAAATAACAAAAGACTTATAGTCTATTTCGGGGGAGCTTAGATAATGTGTCTAACTCTCCCGACTCATCAGATGCGAATGATGAATTCTTTATTACTTTAAAGGCATTTGAAAACAGATTTTTATTTTTTCTCCCTGAATTTGTCTATAATGCTAAATCTCTAAGTCTTTTGTTATTTCTTTACTTATATATTTGCTCTGTGACTAACTTTAAGAACACACATTGAGCTCTCAAACTGCGACAGGTTTTTGAATTAAACCCTTGTGTCGTAAGGAAGATTTCTTCTCTAGATTTTTGGATTACATACACACATATATATATATATATATATATATATATATATAACAAATTTTGGGTACTGCTGAATTTATATAGGATTTAAAAAATAATGACATGCTTTTATTGGTCAGCAAATTTTTTGAAAGAGAAAAGAGAAAATGGAAACTTAAGGGCCCTTACGAGCGGATCTTTGTCAAAAGTAACGACCGGTAGATCGTTTAAAAGTCACAATGTAAATCAAATGGGTAAAAGAGAGATTCAATCAAACGAAATGGTGGGGTGATATAAAGGCCGATAGGGGGGAAGAAAAAATTATACATATTGATAAATACCTTCAAGTAATCCCCACCTCAGCAATAACATCCCCAGCAAAAATTACCAGGGATGGTTAGGATGTCTTTGTCTACACAAGGACGGAGAGTTAAAAAAATGGAGACTGCCTCGAGGACATTGAGATGGTGACTTGTCCTAGCCTTGTGTAGAATAGAAAATTGCTGATCGTTGTTGTTTATTTTACAACTATTTGTACTACAAAGGTGGCCACCGATGGCAGAATCATGTGCCTGACATCACACACACACACACACACACACACACACACATATATATATATATATATATATATATATATATATATGTATATATGTATATATATTATATTATATTATTTTATATTATATATGTATATATAATGATATGTGGGTTAAACATATGCTTTTTATATAAATTTGATGAAAATGACATAAGCTTTATATCTAACTAAAGTAAATAACTAAATGAAACTGTTGAAAATATGTAATTTACTTTCAATTAAAGTGCAATTTTGAATGAAGAATTGGAAACAATGTTCTTGCTGTTATATTCAGCGAATCTTATCGCCTGTTGTGGCGGGGAAAATGATGATAAAATTGTCGCATTCTCTACAACAGGAAATAGCTCAGAGTTGAGGTGTTGATATTCATAAACATGATTAACATCAATACGTCAACTCGGACTTATTTCTTGTTGAGGAGAATGCAATAATTAGACTTTAATTGCAAGTACATCAGATTTTCGAAAAGTTTTAGTTATTTACATTATTGAGATATATAGGAAATGCCATTATATATATATATATATATATATATATATATATATATATATATATATATATATTTAATGGTTATCGTCGTACACAGCTAGACGACTTCCTCGACTAGGTTGTTTACATTTCCACAGCATTAATAGCAAGTACATGACATTTTTCAAAATTTTAGTTATTTACATTAGATGAATATATTGCCAATGTCATTATATATATATATATATATATAATACATATATATATATATATCACACACACACACACACATATATATATATATATATATATATATATGTGTATATATATATATATATATATATATATATATATTATATTGGGAGAATATGTGCTTAATTGAAGTCGTACCTAATTTTGAAAGTTAATTAATTAATAAATAAATAATTAGGCGGGCATACCTATTCAAATGTAAGGCTAAACACATCGAGAAAAATCAATCTCTGTATGTACATTTCGGCCTATTAGGCCTCATCAGCAGAGCTATACATAGGAAGACCGCCTTGTGCGCGATTCGAAACCTGACTGTCAAGCTTGATTAATTAATTATTAATCAATTAACTTTAAAAATTAGGTACGACTTCAATTAAGCACATATTCTCCCAAAAATTGTCGGCTAAAAAAAAGCCATATCATAAACACATCGCTCGTGTATTTACTTCTCATATATATTATATATATATATATATATATATATATATATATATATAGAGAGAGAGAGAGAGAGAGAGAGAGAGAATTGTCGGAGATACGAGGCTTCAATGGTCCCCTAAAAGTGTCCTTTTCAAGGCATTATTAGTCTACCTAATTTCGTCAAAATTTAAGGTATCCATTTTATCTGCTTTTCTGATAGATTTCCATGCAAAGAATTCATTGATGCCAAATTTTATTTTAAAATGTTGCCTCATAAACAGGAATCAGCACAATTACATAAATAATAGCTGTGCACATCAACCAGAACTTCATCACTTTGAAGGACACTGGGTTTCATTACCAAAGACGGGAAGACTCTTCATTGCATGTTTGAAATAAACAATTACCGTGAAAACTTTCTCTGGCATTTCTTATTAAAATGGAGATTGTGTGTTTTTATGTCTGTAACCGAAACTATATTACTACTCAAGTCACAATTCCCTTAATTATTTACGTCAAATTCTCCATGATTTCATTCTTTTAAACCTTCAGTTATTAATAAAAATTGTTTTACATTATTAATACTGTTGACCATATCTACGTACTAATAACATGCAATTGTATTTATATATACAACAAAATAGCGGTTTACAGTTTGAACGAGAAGGCTAATTTGCATATTGATATTTAAAATTTTATTTTAATAAATATGTGCTTGGTATTATTGATTTCTAATTGTTTGGTTTTATCTTAAGAAATATAAACAAAAATCTCGTGGATAAATCTTAAAAGAAATTTATTTACAAGAAGAAATAACTGTAATATTATCCTTTACTTCCTATTTTAACTAAACAGTTTAATTAGGAAAATTTACCAATGAAAAACGGGAGTAACGGAAAATGATGGAAGAGTTAGTTTCAAAGTTGTTCTATTTTTCAATCATACCCCCTCTGTTCAAAATCTTTTTATCTACATTCTTATTCAGTTTCATTAGCCTTTCTAATTTAATATCATATTTTATTATAAAATTTAACTAAAATACTTGCACCCGGAGCGTGCATATATTTGCTAGTACTTATAAAAAAATGTTACAGGTAGCATTAAGCTAAAAGAAAAGGCAAAAATTACCTTGTTGAAATTTTTGATATTTCATGCGCTTGTATATGCATATTAATGCGTTGTGTAATGGTTAGAATTGTGGGAAATATACTCATCGACCCGAGTTCAAATCCCTGACAAGGCTGTTTGTATTTCCCATAGCGCTAATACATTTGGGAAAGGTATGCATCTAACTACTCTCCCTCCAGCTATGTGTAAATATTAGAGAAAATTGAGCTCTTTGACCGTAGCTAGGTAGCCAGTATAGAGAAGGAAAACTCTAAATTCACATGTTAAACTCCGCTTATGAAATTAACCTTGTGTCGCATCCTGCTAGTGCGCAGGGGATGGTAAATAAATAAATATATATGCATACTAATACTTAGCCGCACTTTGGAGCCTGTGTCCAGTGGCTTCAGCCTCTTGGCCGGTAAAGTTATTAACGGTATGATCGCAGGGGAGTATTCCCCAGGCAACATATGTCCCCTTGATTTAAAGGGACAGGGCTGGGTTTATTGTCCAGTGCCTGAGGCGCCCCTTTGAAGGGGAATGCCGACGGGATCCACGCATTTTTTGTGCCTGTCATCCCATGAAATTCGGTTTTGTGGGTGGTCTCGCATTAATAGGGCCTAGGGTTGCTTGGTAAATACTTTATATGCATATTAATGCGCTGAATTGGCGAGGACCGGTATCGAAGGCGACAGTTTATGATTTCTACTTGGATGTTCTAAAACGAATAATAATCTCATCCAGAATCCCATTTCATTTTCTAATATTTTGTGTAGAAATCCTTTTTCTTTTTAAGGTAAAACGAATTCGTTATTTGGCAATCAACATCTCGGAAACTTCCAAGACCCTAAAAAATGTTATGAATCACAATTAGACATAAATGTATATATATATATCTGTTTTTGTTTTCAATAGATTGAACATTTTATTTGCCGTTGCAATCATTTATCTTTAAGACTATCATGGGATTAATTGACAAATCTCTTAATACGCATGACAGATAAGGCAAAATACCATGACGTGATTATATATATATATATATATATATATATATTATATATATATATATATGAGGAAAAATCTGAATTCAACCCTGTAAACTCCGCTTAAGAAATTGACCTTGTGTTGCCTACTGCTCGTGAGGGGGAATAGGTTAATATATATATATATATATATATATATATATATATATATATATATATATATATACACTCTAACCACTGCACTACGCACCTCCATTATATATATATATATATATATATATATATATATATTATATGTATGTGTGTGTATGTGTGTGTGTGTGTGTGTTGTCTGTCAATTCCTGTTCGAGTAAGACCATTTTTGCTGGGGATGTGACTGCTGAAGTGGGGATTACATGAAGGTATATACAAATTTATTTTCCTCACCCTTTGCCTTCATATTGCCCAACCATTTTGTATGGTTTAATTTCCCTCTTTTACCCAATTCATATACAGTTTGATTTTTAAACAATCTACCGGTCGTTACCATTGAAAATGCACCGGTCAAAAGGGCCCTTAAGTTTCTCTTTTTTTCTTTCCTTTTTGCTCTGTTAAATTGCTGATCAATAAAATTATGTTATTTTTAAAAAATTCTATATAATTCAGCTGTACCAAAAATTTATATATATATATATATATATATATATGCTGTAGTGGGTAGAATCGTAAAAATGGACTGGTCGAATTGTGTTCAAATCCTGGATGAGGCTGTTTGCATTTCACAGTGCCAGTACCCTTGGGAAAGATAAGAATCCAATTACACTCACTTTAGCTCTAGGTAAGACTAGGCTCTTTAACCTTGTGTAGGCAACCAATCTAGAAGAAGGAAAACTCGGAATTTTACCCTGTTAAAATGAATTGAACTTGTGTTGAGGGATTGATTATATATATAGTATCCAATTGTCGCTTTAACTTTTCCATTGCTGTGGCATCATTAAATAATCCAAAAGTGCTCAATATATTAAAAACACAGCAGTAATAATAATTTTTCATGGTTTCAATTAAATTGAAATGATTTCTTCAGGACCCTACCCTCCCTTTAACTAAGTCGATGTAATTCGTTAGTTAAATAAAATATATTTTGGGGATAATAACGATTGAATGCTATGTTTTTTTTCTCTCAATTTTCATGTGCGGACCGCAAAAAAAAAAAAACGAAAATTGAGAAAAACAATATAACGTTCCACACGTGTATTCATTCCTTAATTCACATTTCTGTACCTTTGTCTACAAGAAAAGTTAACTATAATTAAATTCCCGGATAAAACATTTTTATTTTTTAAATAATAGATTTGAATCAATCAGCAATTGTAGACATAGGTTGGGTCGGTTACTAAAATATAGTTAGAACTACATTACTAAATTTAACTAAATAATTTAGAATTTTTTTCTTAAATATTTATTAATTTTAAATAGCGTTCAACCGTTATAAAAAAAATTAGTAATGTTAAACCCATAAGATATAATTAGAATTAAATTTTAACTGCTTTTACTAGCTATTATTTATAATCTTATTATAATGGATATTGTGTGTTTTTCTGTCTGTAACCGAAACTATATTACTAATCAAGTCACAATTAACATAGTTATTTACATCACATTCTTCAGGATTTTATTTATATTTAAACCTCAATTATTAATAAAATTGCTTCACCTTTTTATTAGTGTTGTCCATATCTACATTCTAATAACATGCTATTGTATTTATATATACAGAAATAGCGGTTTGCAGTGTGAACGGGAAGGCTAATTTGCATATTGATATTAAAAATGTGATTTTATTAAATATGTGCTTAGTATTATTGATTTCTAACTGTTTGGTTTTATTTTAATGAACATAAGCAAAAATCTCTCCAATGAATCTTAAATGAAATCCATTAACAAGAAAAAATAAGTGTAATTTTATTCTTTATTTCCTAATTTAACTAAATAGTTAAATAAGTAAAATTCAGCAATGAAAAACGGCAGTGATGGAAGAGTAAGTTTCATTTCTATTTTTCTATTATACCGCCACTCTGTTTCAAATCTTTTTATCTGCATTCTTATTAGACTTTCTAATTTAATACGATATTTCATTACATTAAAACTTAAATACTTGCACCCGGAGGGTGCATATATTTGCTAGTTAGAATAAAATTGATAACAATATAGAAATGAGAATTAAGGAATGAATACCGACAATAGACCACTCCGTCCATTCTACTACTTAGTAATATTGAAAATTTAATGATTCATAGTTTCGAAATTTAGCTTTGTTCGAGTGTCAGTAGCAAATGAGTGTTGGTTGTTTTGTTTTACGGGTCATTTAATACTGAATCAAGTAAGTTTAATATCAAGTCACTTTAATACCGAATCAAGTCATTTTTGATAAACAAAGGACTAAGGTTACTGTTGTACCGGCCGTTCCTACCGTGGAGAATATACACCGGTTCTCACTATAAATAGTGAGACACTGAGTGAAAAGGTTGTACTGTTACCGTTAACGGCAAGCTAGCCGTTCCTGTACCATTATTGTAAATACACTTGTCTTATTTTACCCTACCTCGACTTGACTTCTTTTTTACTGTTGGATTAACATCACAACAGTTACTTACAGCACCTGCTGTTGCCCAAGTGTTCACCCAATTAAGTATTGAACAAGCTCAACGATGCTTAACTTCGGTGATCTAGCAGAAACCACATTTGTGTTGTTTTCACGATTGCATCTCCTCATCCAAATGCCAAATTGATAATTTCCTATGCTTCAACTGAATTTGGTCCCAATTCTTTTTGTTTTGTTGACATCCTTCCATCTACGAGAGACGATGGAGTAGTGTCCAAATTTTTTTTCGGAACTACGTAGCCTGGGCGGATTCATATCGAGGATGAGCTGTTGCCCAAGCACCAAATCACTCCTACCCACACTGCCTCTGTGATCCAAAGTATAGGTCAGAAACCAATGCAGTTTGGTAGTGGTGGTATCGCAGGAGTTGTTGGGTAGTATATACCACTTTAAGGACTCCAGCTCCTGATTTGTTTTCTACTACCATGACCAATAGCAACATTTCGACTTGTAGTAGGATTTTTTCTTTTCAATTGAAACTCATACAAAAACTGTAGACATGTTTGTTCCACAGATAAGAATTTTTTCTTTTGAAAATTTATGATGAACGATCCTTTTTAAAAGTAATGTACCACAATAGAATCGTCAGATTTACAATAGGAAATGATACAACCCCATCTGGATTTACGGCAATCCGTTAATGTGGTGCCATCTCTTCAATTATCGAACAATTATGCGGAAATATGCATCATATATTTATAGATTTAGATTGAGCAACATGTACTTGATGGGAAAAAGACAGAAATAATGTCAAGATGGATAGATAAGTAGATAGATAGATAGAATAAAGTTGGATAGAATTAGAGGTAATTTATGAGGAAGTGCATCCCGGTCCCCTGCCTCCGAAATTGCTGCCCGGTGAATTTTAAAATAACGACCCCAAGCTTCTGCAAGTTTCATTGTGTTAAATATAGGGAGGAGGTAAATTTCACGGGGTAAAATAGGCGTTACCTATTGTTTATCTATCTATCTATCTATCTCAGTCTATTCAAAACTATCCATCTTCATATATATCTATCTATCTATCTATTAAATACTAAGATTTTCTTTTATTACGATAAATAAACAATAATTATGACAAATTACGGTAAATAAACAATAATTATGACAAATTACGGTAAATAAACCAGAATTATGACAAATTACGATAAATAAACCAGAATTACGACAAATTACGATAAATAAACCAGAATTACGACAAATTACGATAAAAAACATGAATTACGACAAATTTCTATAAATAAACAAGAATTAAGACAAAAAGACACCCTCCTAAAATACATTTAACGCCCTAAGTTGGTTATTTTCTTTCAAGTAACAGGGATGTGGCGCCGAAGCGCGGGGTCATTATTTTAAAATTCACCGGGCAGCAATTTCGGAGTCAGAGGACCGGGACGCACTTCCTCATAAATTACCGAATTAGATATACATGAATTAACTAAATATTTCAATCGTTCAGCGTCACTTGACCCGAATGCAACAAATGAAGCAGAACGAAATTCCAGCAGAGACGAAAAGACTGAGGAGACATTACAATCGCACATAATATTAGGTGTCTATGACGATTTTTACTACACCTACATTTGAAAAAATGCTAAAAATTTAGGGAATTTAAGCTTTTTAAGATATCATCTATATATTACTACGCTTGTTCCTTAATTATCCGACTGTTATCATCTTGCAACACCTTCTGTTTAAAAATAAGACCGTCGAACTCTTCCACGATGAAATGCAAAAATGTAAATTCTGATTATGCGCTGAATTCTTATGAGTGTCATCAACTCAGTTAGATAGACGACCCTTCCGTTTTTTATCAAAAAAAAAGTGAAGAAAAATGACATGCTACACAGAATAATATAATAAGTAAAAAAAGAAAGGGAAAGGGAAAGATATAGAGAGGGCGTAAGCGCACGGAAGCGATAACGTTAATCTTTTTCAATTGAATATAATGAAAAGATGAATAGAAGGAAAGAAGAAAAAAAAATGAGAGAGGGAGAGAGAGAGAGAGAGAGAGAGTTAAAATAAAGAAATAAAGTTTCAATAAAACAAAAACTCAGTGTATGAGTAGCACAGGATCTGTGCAGTAAAGTAAGGAGCTGATGGTAGGTGTGGCGCTCCACCCACCCCAGACACCAAAAACAATCTCCTTGGTCTAGCGCCGATGAAAAGGTGATAGATTTCCTCACTGATTGTCTGATACCGACTTTATGCCACCCCGACGACTTAAAACAAGCCAATAGGAAAAGTAACAAACACAGAAGTTTGACTTGCAACAAAATTGTCTTATATATATATATATATATATATAAGGATATCTACTGAGTCAGACGAACCTACTATTAGTTTCGCATAAAGCTCTTCAGGGCTAAAATCTTGGTCTTTTCTTTTTTTCAAAAATTTTTTTCTTCCTGGTTGATGTTTGGTAGTATATTTTTACAATCAAACTCTCTGCCGGGTTTTTTCTTTCCGCAAGGATCTACCAACACGCTTGGTATATTAAATTATATATATATATATATATATATATATATATATATACGTTACAATTTATGGGAGTCATAAATTATTAGCAGACCATGTAGTCGAGAATAAGGGCCGTTAACTTTGAAATCAGGAGAGCCAGTGGAAATTTACCAGTGACAGTTGGTAACTTTCTGATCCCTTGAGAACGCGCCACGATAGACACATGATAGTTTTTAGTTAGAGTTTAAGAATTCAGATTCGACCCGGGTTTTAGAAGGGAAAGACATGATAGTCACTATCTATCGGGTCATTTCTCCCACGCGATGAATAAGCAATATGGGCTGATAAAATAAAAAGCTTGATCAAGAAAAAAACCAAAGTCTTGTTTTAATTACAATGACCAAAATCAGCCCAGAAGAAACCAGCCCTTAGAAGAATTAAGAAGAACAGAGAAGAACTCAACTAGACAGGAACATGGCAACTAGAAGAGTAATAAAGTTAAAAAGAAGCAAATAAGATAATCCTCTCTCTAATGTATCTGTCTGTCATCTCTCTCTCTCTCTCTCTCTCTCTCTGTCATCCAAGAACTCTCACTCACCGTTTGTTTACAAAGTTTGAGACCTCTAGGTGAAGGTCATTTCCCCTTAGAAATATAGCAATTAAATAGCCTGCTATACTTGGCGACTGACTGTGGATGTGTGGGTAAGAAGCTTGGCGAGCGTAAGTTCGTTCGGGTTTCGAACCCAGCCAGAAGCAGCTGCTAAAACCGTATAACTATACTGATGAGAGGTGATACCTCGAAACACGTGTCTATAGTTTACCACTTTATAAGCTTCCCGTTCTCGGTTGAGCACTCTATTTAGAAGGTATATAATTGCAGATTCACCGTATTCGGCTCGGCCAAATCTCACTTTGTTTACAAAGTTTGAGAACTCTAGGTGAAGGTCATTTCCCCTTAGTAAATATAGCAATTAAATAGCCTGCTATACTTGGCGACTGACTGTGGATGTGTGGGTAAGAAGCTTGGCGAGCGTAAGTTCGTTCGGGTTTCGAACCCAGCCAGAGGCAGCTGCTAAAACCGTATAACTATACTGATGAGAGGTGATACCTCGAAACACGTGTCTATAGTTTACCCCTTTATATATATATATATATATATATATATATATTATTATTATTTATATTTTGCTTGAAGGCAATTATAATGCATGTATCGCATAAAATTCGATAATTATAGAAAATAATCTTGACAAGTGAATCCCGGCAAAGGATGGCTCGCTATGCAGAACACCGTACAGACTGTTTCGACTTTATTAAGTCTCTTCAGCGATGTATACTAACGACTCCCCTCCGACAGGAATCGAAACCGGGACCTCCCAGGCATAGTCAGAGACCATATCCGTTCGGCCGCCGGTACATAGCGAACAATCCCTGCGAAATTAACCTTGTCAATGATACTACTACACGCCTCTACCATAGTAGGTAAGTGGACGTTTATCGTGTAATAAACAAACCCGGCCGTAAGCTCTTCGGCGAAGTGAATAAGATTTTTGGATGTTTGTTTGTTTATAGAAGCAGCTTACGGCCGGGTTTGTTTGTAGTAAACAAACCCGGCCGGCTTGTCAAGATTATTTGCTATAATTATCGAATTTTATGCGATACATGCATTATAATTGCCTTCAAGCAAAATATAAATAATAATTTATTCAACAATGCTTCTATAAACAAACAAACATCCAAAAATCTTATATATATATATATATATATATATATATATATAATTATTTGCGTTACTAGGCAACAGGTTACCAAAGATGTGTTGGGTAAATGTAAAGTTTTGGTAGCATTTGAAAAGTGTGGGGTGACAAGTTTTTTTAATGTTTTGGTTTAAATGTAGCTGGTTATTTCTGGTGCATGTTCACAGGTTTCCCTTTTAACATATGGAGAACGTGTGTGGATTGCAAGGGGTTACTACGTTGATACTTTTAGTTCATAGAAATGAACACTTCCAAATAGATCGTTTAGTTCAAATTAAGAGATTACAAGTATATTTACTTTGGTTAGACATGAGTAAACATCATGGAATGTTCTGACCCTCGTTGTTCAAAGAACAGCAGAATTTAGACAAATGAAATTTCGAAAACTTATTCTAAGTATTTATTAGATTGCTACAATTTGGAGGTCCGCATAGTCAAACTATAAAATTTGACTTAAAATTTCTTTTAGTGAACGAAAAGAAAGGAAAAGGAAAGTTTCCAATGACTGAATATTTGGTCCAAAGAGGAATGGAGTCCTGAGCTAAAAGCTTCGATTTTACTTGGAAAATAGTTTTGATAAAATATTTTGTGGTAGAAAGAAAAGGAAGAGACAAAGACAAAATGTAGTTTTAGGATTCAGTCTTTATTCATGGGTCATAGCTACCATGTGGGGAGGAAATTTCACTTGTCGAGTAATTGTGTCTGGTCCCAGTTGAGGCCTAAGTCAGAATGGCTGAGAGATTATTTTGGTGGTCAGAAATCAGTCCTTTTTCCTCCACGTGCTCGGAGGGTTCGTCTGGGCTGAAGGCTCATGGGAATTTGTTATTTGTTATTTTTTTTTTTTAATCGCCACAAAAGCTTACTTGTCTTACAATTCGAAGGTTTTTTGAGGATAAATTCAGTTATTGTCATGTGACTCTTAGACTGATATCTTTCGCATCATGTGACTCTTAGACTGATATCTTTCGCATGTGTGTGCTATTAGTGCTGGTCTTTCAGCTACTAATTTTTTCTTGCCTTGTCTGCATGATCTTTTTCTAAATGCCCTTATTCTATTCTCTCTAACCATTTTCCCTCTTCTCTCTTATTACTTCCTCTCCTTTACAATGTCCATTACTGTCAAAGGGTTTTGAACTTGGAATTGGTGTCGGTCAGTCTGATTTTGTCTATTTTTAGAATACAATCTTTTTTGTTTCTTAAATCTGTTTTTGATAAAAATTTACTACTTAGGTATGATTACAAATTAATTAGTCAAACTAATTTTTCTAATGTGGAATTAATAGCACACTGAGAAAATGACTGTTGTACTGTTCAAAAAATTATACAGAAATATAATATTTACTTTTAAGTTGTTTCCTCACAAAGTGAGGAGCTGATGGTAGGTGTGGCACTCCACCTCAGATACTGAAATAATATTTTTGGTCTAGCGCTAGTAAAAAGGGGATAGACTCCCTCGCTGTTTGACTGATACTGACATTAGGCTGCCCTGGTGACTTTACTTTTAAGTTGTAGTCAACTGGGGCTGTAGAATATGCTGACTGCACTTCTGCAGAGAGGTAAGACCCCCCAATAGAGTCTCTTGTTGGCTATGGGTGGTGATACATAATGCTTGAGGACAGGACTATGGTAACTGAGCGGTCTGAGACCCAGATACTTACTGATCTCGTGGCATGAATCACTCCACTTTACCCTTACTTGGCTAGATGGGCAGTCAGAGAGGCCCTATATGATCAATCAGCCAGTCATGTCAAACCCTACCAACTTTATGATTATTCCAACTGTATTCTTCAAATTGCTCTTATGGCAAACACCCCCCCCCCTTTTTATCATATAGGTGTTAGAAAGATGTGGCTGAGGGTCAACCACCAGTATTCATTCATTGAAACACATGAAGTTAATAAAAAACCTAACATATTAATCTAGCATGAGAATTATTTCTACCAGTTTATAAAACCAAACCTAACCAAAATATTTACCAATATCTTATTATAATGGAGATTGTGGGTTTGTATGTCACTAACCGAAACTATATTACTATTCAAGTCACAATTCCCTTTGGTTATTTACATCACATTTTCCATGATTTTATTTTTATTTAAACCTCAATGATTAATAAAATTGTTTTACATCATTAAGTCTGTTGACCATATCTACATATTAATAACATGCAATTGTATTTATATATACAACACAATAGCGGTTTACAGTGTGAACGGGAAGGCGAATCTGCATATTGATATTTAAAATTTGATTTTAATAAATATGTGCTTATTATTATTGATTTCTAATTGTTTGGTTTTATCTTATTGAATATGAGCAAAAATCTCGGGTATAAATCTTAAAAGAAATCCATTAACAAGAAGAAATAACTGTAATATTATTCTTTACTTCCTATTTTAACTAAATAGTTAAATTAGGAAAATTTACCAATGAAAGACGGGAGTAAGGGAAAATGACGGAAGAGTTAGTTTCAAAGCTGTTCTATTTTTCAATCATACCCCCTCTGTTCCAAATATTTTTATCTGAATTCTTATTCAGTTTCATTAGCCTTTCTAATTTAACATGATATTTTATTATATTAAAACTTAAATACTTGCACCCGGAGGGTGCATATATTTGCTAGTATCAATAACACATGAAGTTAATGAAAAATCAAACAAAAATTATTTCTACCAATTTATTAATAAACATAAAAAAAAGAATAGGCAGAACAATTTTCCCATTCAGGAATAAACACACCCTCCGTATGTTTTTATATTTCCATATTTACATACCGTCGGAATTATTTTGATTTCCCTATAAATATTATTTTCTTTTTATTGCAATGAATTACATTAATTTTTATCATAAGTATCGTATCTTCTTTAATTGTAAAGACATGCTCCACTGATACCTTCTACAGCAAGTCCCAAGCTGATTTACAAACGTTCTTATCACCGACTTCAATTTTGATCTGACATATCATTACATCATGATTTATTCAATCAATTTTTTATCTTCATCTTTCGCATTCTGAATGCATTTTTTTTTTCATTAAAGCGTTCTCTGCATTTCTGATTAATATCAAAAGTTATGCAGAATATTGATATTAACTTTTCTTATTCTATTTCATCGCGTATATTCATTTGTGCAGATTATTTTCTGAAATGATATATCTGAATACTTTCAGTTTTTTTTTTGCGATACGTAAGTAAGTATAATCACGGCCCTTTTCCAGACTACTTTAATAGTAATAAATATATAGTATTATCTGTATTATTCGGACTATTGTCCTCATCTTCATTGTTATCTGTACAACGTGTCGGCCAATGTGCCCTCCGGTCTTCAAGTATTTCTTGTTGGACAAGATTACGACAAGAAGGTTCCCGAGTCAGAGATGGTTCCCGATTTCAACAAGAAATACCTGAAGAAGGCCAGAGGGCACATTGTTATCTGTACAACATTTCAGCCAATGTGCTCTCCGGCCTTCTTCAGGTATTTCTTGTCGGAGTGAACTAAATATTTATTATTTCTCTGAATTTTTAAGATGGGGCTTGAGGATTATTCGGGCTATTGTCCTCATCTTCATTGTTATCTGTACAACGTTTCAGCCAATGAAGATGAGGAAAATAGCCCGAATAATGCAGATACTACTAATCCTCAAGCCCCATCTTAAACATTCAGGGAAATAATAAATATTTAGTTCACTCCGACAAGAAATACCTGAAGAAGGCCGGAGGGCACATTGGCTGAAACGTTGTACAGATAACAATGAAGATGAGGACAATAGTCCGAATAATGCAGATACTACTAATCCTCAAGCCCCATCCTAAAAATTCAGAGAAATAATTAATATTTAGTTCACTCCGTCGCGAAGTAAAGATTGACAAGTGAATATTCCACGTCATAATTACTGTAGTGACGTTTATTCTCACTGGGTGGCCTTTACTTTTGGTCGTTAATTAAGGAATATCTCCATGTGGGTTCATCATTAAGCTCACTATCTCTTCCGGTGTAAAACGGGGTTCTGTCATCTTTAGTTGATCACATTAAATCTCAGAACTAAATCTCTCATCAACATTTGTGGATATTCTTTTCAAATCATTCCGACGCTGTTTGTATTTCACATATAGCTAATACTCTTTGGAAAGGTATGCATCAAATTACTCTCCCTCCAGCTATGGGTAAATAGTAGCACAGACTGTGCTCTTTAACAATGGCTAGGTAACCAGTATAGGAGGAGGAAAACTCTGAATTCAAATCTATTAAACTCCGCTTATAAAATTTACTATGTGTTGCATTCTGCTCGTGCGGACAGGTTGGTAAATATATATGGGGGACGGTTTAGCTCAGTCGGTAGAGTGTTCGGCTAAGAATCATAAGGTTACTGGTTCGATACCGGCCTTCGCCAACTCAGCGTATGAGTAGCACAGAGATCTGTGCGGTAAAGTGAGAAGCTGACGGAAGGTGTAGCGCTCTACATCAGACACTAAGATAATCTCCTTGGTCTAGCACTAGTGAAAAGGGGATATATTCCCTCGCTGTATGGCTGATACCAACATTAGACCGTCTCGACGACTTTACTTATATATATATATATATATATATATATATATATAATATATATATATATAAGGAATTTGAAAAACAGTGTTCCAAAAATAAGATTAATTTATTTATCGACGCTTAAACGTTTCGGGTTATTTAAACCTTCATCAGGATAGATTATGGGGTGAAGAAATTGATGGATGTTTTGTAAATGATGAAGTTTTAAATAAACCGAAGCGTTTAAGCGTCAATAAATAAATTCATCTTATTTTTGGAACACTTCCCTTTTCAATTTTTTTGATATTGTCGGATTTATTTCCATATTTACTCATATATATATATATAATATTAATATATATATATATATATATATATAATGAACTTGACAAGTGTAATCCCGGCAAAGGATCGCTCGGTGAGTAGAACATCGTACAGACTGTTTCGACTTTATTAAGTCTCATCAGCGATGTATACTAACGACTTCCCTCCGACAGAAATCGAAACCGGGACCCCAGCAGGCATAGTCAAAGACCATATTGCCTCGGCCACAGTACACAGCGAACAATCCCTGCGAAATTAACATTGTCAATAATACTTACACGCCTCTACCTTAATAGGTAAGGGGACGTTGAGTGAATAATAACAACAAACCAGGCCTTATGCTCTTCGGCGAAATGAATACAATTTTTGGATGTTTGTTTTTTAGAAGCATTGTTTAATAAAGTATGTATTATATTTTTGCTTAAAGGCAATTACAATGCATGTATCGCATAAAATTCGATACTTTTTTAAATAGAAAATACATATATATATATATATATATATATATATATATATATATATATATATTGGGAGAATATGTGCTTAATTGAAGTCGTACCTAATTTTGAAAGTTAATTAATAATCAATTAATTAATCAATATCTATAGCTCTGCTGATGAGGCCTAATAGGCCAAAATGTACATACAGAGATTGTTTTTTTTTCATATTTTCTCTGCTGATTAGGCCTAATAGGCCGAAATGTACATAAAGAGATTGTTTTTTCTCGATTTGTTTAGCCTTACATTTAATAGTTGTGCTCGCCTAATTGATTAATTAATTATTAATTAATTAACTTTCAAAATTAGGTACGACTTCAATTAAGCACATATTCTCCCAAAAATTGTCGGCTAAAAAAGCCATATCATAAATACATCGCTTGTGTATCTACTTCTCATATATGTATATATACATATATGATATATATAATATATGATAATAATAATAATAATAACAATAATAGTATATAACATTATACATATGCTCACTTACAATTTTAACAAATCTTACCCTTACAAACCCTTAGAAAAAAAATAAGTAAATAAAAATAAAATAAAATAAAATAAAATAAATAATAAATCAAAAAAAAAATCACACCAACATACCAACAACACATTTATAACTTAACGACAAATCCAGTTCCCAATCACACATAAACAAAAAACAATTAAACAGACACACACACACACACACATATTTAGCTAACCAATCCCCACAATCTAACACCTGTGGTACCACCATTCACCATTTCGGCACTCCCCATTCCAGAGAGAAGAAGAATCCACTAACCACCCCCAACTACACTTCCCCCTACTGACGACCTTCCGCTTTCAGCATTTTGAGAATTTCCATCATTGGAGTAAGAACTATATTCAAGTCCTGAAGATGGTCTAATAAGAGACCGAAACGTTGCACCGTCGACAATAAACATCAAGTTTCCACAACATCCCGTGTTTGTCTACTTTTCTCCACATACTGTCGGATTAACCTCCTCACATTTCTACCATATATATATATATATATATGGGTGTGTGTATAAAATTGGAAGCAAAACGTAGCTCTAATGATGTTTGGTGTATACCGTTCCGAGAAAATAAGGAATATTATATGGTTAAATTTAATCTGCTAGCGTTGGTTTTGCCAGCAGTAAAGCGGTTGTCTTGTTAAGACATTAGTAGTGGTAACATAGATTTGAATATTAACAACGCTATCTACATTCGGATATTAGGTTCCTTCATGGAAAGTCAAATTCAACATTTTCACAAAATACAATTATTAGGATAATGCACATTTTTTTTATGAATTCCTCTTCCACGCCAGTTCACACGATTTTTCGCACCATTAGTCCACTTGAAAATTCAAGTCCAACCTTGATTTTCTCACTTCGCCAGTTTACTCGTTAATCCTGTAACTTTTTTGTAAGACAGCTGTTCACAAAACTTGGCTTTCTCTTTTATCGAAGTTTTGATCAGCCGAAATTTGAATATGTTACAAATTTTGTCTCGCCTGAGACGAGACCTGTGTCTTATTCATTTGAACTCCAAGAACGACAATATTTCTAACTCTGTCGGTATCCAGCACGCAAGGAACGTTTGCACCCGCTTTGAAGTCCAAGGTAAGTTAATTCTCTCGCTCCAAAAACCTTTTACATGAACCGGATTTATCTTTTTATTATTAAAACGTTTGATGTTTGATATATATTCTTTAAGGGCTATTGCAAAAAAGTTCAATATTTAAAATGTATAATCTTGATTTAACTCTCTCTCTCTCTCTCTCTCCAATGAAACCTATTTGTGTTATAGCTTCCACTCGCGCTACCCCTTGCTCTTGTACCTCCGTGTATCTCACTTTAAAATCCCTATCCTTCTACCCATCAACCACTTCACAACTATGTAACTTCTCCGGGTCAAGGGGGTGTTAAAGTGTGACATACATTGGTACGTAGGCAGATAGGTAGTTACTAACGTATTTAATATATAAATCTCACCGTGACATTTCATGGTCTCAAACTAAAATGCTGTATTTTTCTAAGCTCCTATGTAGTAAAAGTCTTATTGATATCATGGTTCTGATCCTCCTTGGGCGGTCCATACTTCTTCTGTCCTTTTGTCAAAAATATGCTGCCCTTATCCGCGAATGGTATCTTTATTCTCATTGTTAGTATAGTCACAACGTTTTGTCCGTTGTATCCTCCGGCTTTCCTCGTGTGTCCGTCGTCATCAATAACTTGGAAATTGATTTTTCACCTTTTGCCAATTAGGTTTAAAACAGGCATGTCAAACCGAATAGCCTCTTGGGAACGCATGGATTACATATGTATGTCAGGAGGGCCGCATGGATTACATATGTAGATCATGAGGACCACAGATGACAACTAAATCTTTAAATCCTTCTGGTACATTAAAAGAACAAAGTGATGATTATCATCATTAATTTCTTTATTATCATCTAAAAGAAAAGAAAATTGTTAAAAAGAAAGGAAAAAAAATTTTTTCTGACCGAGTTTAAATAATAATACGGTAATTTATGAGGAAGTGCGTCCCGGTCTCCGGCCTCAAAAATTGCTACCCGGTGACTATCAAAATAACGACACCAGCTCATCGTAATTCTTGTTTATTTATTGTAATTTGTCGTAATTCTTGTTTAGATATGAAGATGGATATATCGTTTTGAATAGACTGAGATAGATAGATAGATAAACAAACAAAATAATATAGATAGATATGAACAAATGGAGATAGATATTTTCGACTAGTAAATGTATTTTTTTGGGGGGGTTGCTTCTTTTTTTTGTCGTAATTCTTGTTTATTTAAACTAAAAACAAGACATTAACATGAATAATGAAAAAATCTTAGTATCTAAAGTAATATAGATAAATATGAACAAATTGAGATAGATAGATAGATAGATATGAAGATGGATAGTTTTGAATAGACTGAGCTGGGTCGTTATTTTAATAGTCACCGGGTTGAAATTTCTGTGGCAGGAGACGGGGACGCACTTCCTCATAAATGACCAATAATACGTACAAGTGACACTGTCACTTTCAATTATAGTCATATTTAGATTAAAAGCAGGAGAAGGCAAGAGGAAAGTCTTACTCCCATTTATTGACTGAGTTAGCCTCCTCCTTCAGTAACTAAAAGGAAGGCGTGTGAGTCAATATGTTGGTAACAGTCTGTTTCTTAACAACGCATTGCCCTAAGAAATATAAACGACAGTTTTTGTTTTAAAAACATGGGGTCGTATGAGAGCACAGTCTGCATTCGGGCCGCGCCTGTTGACATGCCAGGTTTAGAGCATATGTCTTATCAGTCAATTCATTATTAATTAATGGCTTCCCTTACAGCTATTATTAGAAAGCTATGGTTATAAGTCAACTGATATGCTTGGGTCAAAGCCTGGCATACTATCAAGTTTCTTAAAATATTATTTCTAAATATTTGTATTCTAAACTACAAAAAGAAGAAAAAATAAACTAAATAAAAAATTGATTTATAATAAAAACACAGAAACGGCAAAATTTTATTAAATCAACAGTCTATTTTTAAAGATTTATATCGACATATATATATATAATATATATATATATATATATAATGTGTGTGTGTGTGTGTGTGTGTGTGTGTACAACAAATATACGTGAAGAGTGAATAAATTTTTCACGGGCCTAAGAGCAGCCGTCTAAGGAAAAATAAAATAAAACTAAAAACAAAACACTATGTGTTTCTAATTGTCTAGAATTTTTTATATTTTCAAAGGAAAATTAAATTTTGAATGAGGTTTAAAGTTTTAAAAAAATCCTATTTTCATTTTCTAGCTATTATTGCGACGAAATATTACCCATGTTGCAAAATGATTAAACTTGAAACTTTCATTTTATTTAGAATTTATAGAACAGAATTATAATTATTTATTTGTGACAAGTAGTGACCACAGGTTTTTGAATAAGTGTTAGTGTTATGTACAAGTTGTTGTGAAGTATTCAAGCACATCCTAAAAACTAGACCTGACCAAACACAATGAATGGTATTTTTTGAATTCAGTATAAAATGGCAATCATATATCACTTGGTAACTTTTGACCTTCGGAAAATAATATTTAACGCAGGCCAGTGTAATTGATATATAATAATTGTGGGTCACTTGGGTTATGTATCTCTTGTTTAATCAATTCTATTTTGCATCTATTATTATTGTTCCTTAATCTTTCGTCCGTTAACATCTTGCAAAAAAAAAAAAAAAAAAAAAAAGAGACCGTCCAAATAGTCCAAGATGAAATGAAAAAATATAAATACTGATTATCTGGTGTCGCTAATTTTATCGCTGAATTTTTATTATGAGTCTCGTCACCTCAGGTAAATAATGGACCATTCCGTTTTTATTATGAAGGAAGGACACAGAAGAAATATAGTAAGAAAGAATATTTTAGAAGAGAGAGAGAGAGAGAGAGAGAGAGAGAGAGAGAGAGAGAGAGAGAGGACGTGAAAAGGAGGAACGTGAAAAGATGGAAAGAAAGAAAAAAAAGAGTGATAGAGAGAGAAAGAGACAGTTAATTCAAGATTATTATACTTTTTGAATATTGAACTATTTCAAATGTTCTAATAATTAAATTAACATACTGTGGTATATCCACAGGTCCTGCTAGTGAAATCAAGATTATTAAATTTTTTGATATTGAACTATTTAGCAATAGTCCTTAAGTAAACACACAAAACGTTTTATCAAACGCTCTACAAATTAAATTATCATGCTGTGGTATATCCACCGGTCCTGCTAATGAAATATAAACGCGACAACACGGAAGATGCCGACTTTTTGGTGAACTGCAATCATTTGGGAGAAGCAAGTCAATTGTTCTCGGTTTTCTTGTCTACCATAAAATGTAATTTTCTTAAAAGCTAAAAAAAGTTTTTTTGCAGAGAAAGATACAAAATAAAGACTGGCTTAACATTTCAGAGTACGATCACCCAAAACCACTCCGATGTAAATAAAAGGATCGACTGTAATCGAGTAGGAAAAGCTGATGTTTATTCTTCGAGTGGGTCGATATTAACTGACAGAGAAATTCTGGTTGAAACGGTTTGAATACTTAAAGGACAAAGTGTTAACAAAAATTAATGTTTTGTGTGTGTGTGTGTGTGTGTGTGTGTGTGTGTGTGTGTGTTATCCTTAGTTAAATCTATTCTGCTGTGTCTGGTTTTTGGGTTGTTTTGTTTTACGGCATAACAACCTCAGTGGGTCATTTAATGCCGATAAAGTTTTGAAATAAATCAATTCTTAATGGTAATACAGTTTTTTTATAAATACATTTTTCTATTTAACCCATAGATGGGATCCTAACAGATACTACCACTCCGAGTCAGAGTGAACTAGGGAGCAATTGTGATGAAGGGGTGCTCCACATTACCCAAACCTGGAACCTCACCATCAGATAGAGTTTAACGTCATTCCCAGGACATGTAGACCCGCAGCCACCGCCTTTTAGCACCCATATGATAAAAAGGGGTTGGGGCTTGCCATAAGGGCAATAGGGTTGGGAAAATCATATAGGTGCTAGGGCTTGACGTGACCAGCCGATTGATCGGAGGGGGCCTCTCCGACCGTACATCTAGACCAAGATAGGGCCAAAGTGGAGTATTGCATGTCATTAACTGCTCATCCACCTGGGCTCTATCCTTAAGCATCACAGGTCGCCACCCACGGCCAACAGGTGGCCCCATTGGGGGAGTCTTACCCCTCTGCAGAGGTGCAGTCGGTGCATTCTAACGCCCCAGCCGACAGGGCGGCCTGTTGTGTCTGGTTTTAAAATTAATCATTTTTCTTCATAGTTGCATTAACAAAACATAGGTTGAATATGATATTGGTCTTATATATTAAACCTGAAGAACTTCCAGCTAACAATCTAAAATATCTTGAGAAATCCAACAGCTGTTCAAATCTTACTCTTATTTTCTTACCCTTTTTTTTTGTTTGGTTTGTTTTGTTTTACGGCATATCAACCTCAGTGGGTCATTTAATGCCGAAAAAGTTTTGAAATAAATCATTTCTTAATGGATAATACAATTTTGTTTATCAACTCATGTTTTTCTATTTAACCCATAGATGAGACCCTAACAGGTACTACCACTCCGGGTCAGAGTGGACCATGGAGCAATGGTGATGAAGGGGTGCTCCACATTCCCCAAAACTGGAACCTCACCATCAGGGCTTTTTTTGTGCACTGGTTTGAAAAGTTTTTAATGAAAATTTTATTCAATGATATGACATGTCTACAATGAAGGTGTTCCTTTTTTTTTGGCTTGAATGGGAAGGGACACACAGAATGTTGATTTGGCATTATGTTGTGTAGAGTCTCCGCTGGTTCAATCTCTAGTGGCGGAGATTGTGGTATGCACTGCTGATGAGACCAAAGGATGTCGCAAATGGTGTTTGCCGAGTCGTCTGGTCATGGTAATATAATTCAATTATCAATATATATATATATGTGTGTAGGGATAAGTGTGTTGTACATTTAAATGTGTGGGTGTACATATCTGTGTTATATATGTGTGTGTGTGTGTGTGTGTGTGATTATAAACCTAATGACTTTTTTTTTAGTTGCACAATAACCATATTTTTCATTAGTTGTTTTTTGCTGGATCACAGTTACATATAAACATTATGAAAATTCTATTGATAGACAGATTTTCACATGAAATGATGTTGAAAGACCAGAAATTTCCAGTGATCCCAGGGATTCAACATCGCTGACGACTCCCCCCTCAATTATCTTATAGATGTATTTTGTGAAATAGAAAGATTTTTACACGGATCATCGCTACATCTTTTTTTATTTGACTTCAGAATCCTTTGCAAAATATTATTCTTGAGATATTTATTTTAATTGTCGAACAGATGACGAACAAAACATGTAGCCTGGGAAAAAGCGGCAATAGAATATGAAGATCTTTAACTTTTTACGAGATAGGTGACCTTTGACCGCTTGTTTGACAGCCTTGACCTTTGATTATATTAAAACTGATTTCAGATCTTTTTAAGAATGATTTCAGAAATTTAAAAAATTGACTTCAGAAATGTTACCTTTAACGTCAGAAACTTTTTAAAAAATTCTAATATTGTGTAGCTTTATATTTCATGATCTTTTATTATTAAATATTTTATTGTTGGAAATATTTTCCAAACATTTAAGATGAGAATAACTGAATAAATAATAAATCTTCTTAAACATTATATATATATATATATATATATATATATATTATATATATATATATATATATATATATCAATAGTAATATTATGGATTTGGACTCATAACTTAAAGTTTCATGGTTATGCAATCATCAGATGAGTCAAATGGTTGAGATCTTAAAAACCAGTAGTCAAATGGTTGGGATCTTTTTTTCAAAAAAAAAAAAAAAAAGAAAAAAAATTTCAACAATTTGACTACTGGTTTTTAAGATCTCAACCATTTGGCTCATCTGATGATTGCATAACTATGAAACTTTAAGTTATGAGTCCAAATCCATAATATTACTATTGATTATAAATCTGCTCAGCTTTATTAGTATTGAGCACCTTTTCATGCCAATACTTTTCTCATTCATCCTCTATTCATTATATATATAATATATATATATATATATATATATATATATATATTAATACGCTTGTTCCTAAATCTTCCGTCTATTATCATCTTGCAACACCCTTTGGTTACAAATGAGACCGTCCACATTGTTTAAGATACAATGTAAATCCAGATAATCTGGTGCCGCTAAATCACAGATTTATTATTTGTCCCATTTTAATTCACCCAATCTTAAAAATGAAACATTCCAAATGGTCTTGCGTCGTTTAAATGTCCAACGTAAAATTAAAATGAAAATTTATTTAGTCCACGGGGATATCCTGTTCTCATTCCGCTAACCATAGCTGGGATAGGAGTTGTGTTAATTATTTTTCTAACTGCCTCTACTCAGGATTGAACTCGGGATCCAGAGATAACTATGACTTAGAACTGTCTTAACCTAACTACCTTATCCACTAGTCCATGTGTCCAATTGGACAATTGAGTGTGAATTTTGGGAACTTATAAACATAATGTCTTGATTTGGCTAGAATATGAAGATGGGGACAATAGTCCGAATAACGCAGATAATACTAATCTTCAAGCCTCATCTCAAACATTCAGAGAAACAGTGAGACGAGTTCAAATCCTGGATGAGGAGGATGGTATTTCACATAGCGCTAATTCTCATGGGAATGGTATGAATCCAACTATTCCCTCAACATTTATGAGTAAAAAGTATTGCAGACTCAGCTCTCTAATCGAACCGAATTGAAGAATAACAACCCCCCGGATATCTGATTGTATATTCATGTAACTTAAATGTGGCAAGTAACGTTATCGCACAAAGGAATAACAAATCCCGCTTTTATCTAGGATAGCATGATAATATCTTAAGAACCCTTTCCATCACTGTTTCTGATTTTAAAGGGCCCTCAATGACTCCGAAGAATGTCGTGGTACATTTGGGCTTTTATTTCCAGGCAATGATATCACATTTCATCGGCCTTGAGTTCTTCGACAAAATAAGTTGTAGTGCGTTTTGTCAATTCAAATCAACATCTATCATTGCTTGATGTAATGGAATTCTCTATTCAACAGACTAACGTCTCATTTGTTTGTGGCTGTCAAAATTCATTGCAAGAATCTGGAAATCAATCTTTGTTGATCTTCAAATGTGAGGGAAAAAACTTACGTAAAAACGCTGACTAACGTCATGTGACATGATTCTTCCCGAAAATTATTGGAAACTAATTTTAATGAATGGAATTTTTTTTCATTTTTACGTCCGCGTCCCCATTTATACTACGTGAAGTGTGTGTTTCTCTCTCTCTCTCTCATATATATATATATATATATATATATATATATATATATGAGGTGGTCAAACGATGTGTTTGAATGGCGAAGACCGACAATTTTTTTAGGGAGATTATGTGCTTAATTAAAGTCATACCTAATTTGTTAATTAATTATAATTATATGAATTAGGCGTGCATATCAGTTTAAATGTAAAGCGTAAAAAAAATCGAGAAAAAGTCGATCTCTGTATGTATATTTCAGCCCATTAGGCCTCATCAGCAGAGCTATAGACAGGGCAGAAATGTACATACAGAGATCGACTTTTTTCTTGATTTGTCTACGCTTTACATTTAAACCGATATGCACGCCTAATTCATTTAATTATAATTAATTAATTAACAAATTACGTATGACTTTAATTAGGCACATAATCTCCTTAAAAAAAAATTGTCGGCCTTCGCCATTTCAAACACATCGTTTGACCACTTCATACTGTCGTGGCATAAGTCACCTAAAAAGTGCGATATACATATGAGTTTAAAATAAACGAGAGATTCTGGGGAAACCAGCTAGTGTAGTGGTTAGAATGTCCGCCTGTCAGCCTGACAGGTAGGGTTCGAATCGCGCACAAAGCACTGCCCTGTCTATAGCTCTGCTGATGAGGCCTAATGGGCTGAAATGTACATACAGAGATCGACTTTTTCTGGATTTTTTTACGCTTTACATTTAAACCGATATGCACGCCTAATTCATTTAATTATAATTAATTAATTAACAAATTAGGTATGACTTTAATTAAGCACATAATCTCCCTAAATATATATATATATATATATATATATATATATATAATTATTAGTTACATTGGCTACACCACAACAAAATTATCAAGGCGGCTTACTCTACACCTATCAAAATCTAGCTCTACATGACAACATCTAAAAAAGCATGATTGTCTTATAACAGAGAACAATTTTTATTCTAAATACGTTTACCTAGGTTAATTGAATTAACTAAAAAAAAAAAAAGACTGCCACTGTTACTTAGCATCACCTTGGTGATACAAACAGAACAATTACTTTAATAATTACATTAACATTACTTAACATTATTTAAACAGTTTTAATAATGAAAGACACACATAATGATGGTTCGGATACGAACCGAAAGTACTTGGTCAGACAAAAATGGCTCTTTCGGAGAAATCATTAATAAATCATTAATATAATAATATTAGTTGAACCAATGCTATCTAATTAATAGACAGGAACACGATTATTTTATTAATCACCATGCTGTTATATTTCTATATTAATGAAGGCCCGGGGTATAGTAGTTACCGTTGTAGGAAATGGGCGCGACGAACTGAGTTCAAATCCTGGACGAGGCTATTTGTATTTCACATCATGCTAATACCTTTGGGAAATGTATGAATCCAACTATTCTCAAATTAGCTATGCAGAAATAGTACAGACTGTGCTCTTTAGTCCTGGTCAAGCAACCAGTCAAGGAGAAGGAAAACTCTGAATTCAAACCTGTTAAACTCCACTAAAAAAATTGACCTTGTGTTGTATCTTATTCTTGCGGAAAAGCATATATATATATATATATATATATATATATATATGTATATATATATGAGAGTAAGTAAACAAACAATGTGTTTATTTGATATGGCTTTTTAGCCGACAGTCTCCCATGTCTATGACCTTGCTGATGAGACATAATAGGTCGAAATGTAAATTCAGGGATTGACATTTTCTCGATTTGTTTAGCCTTACATTTGAACATATATGCCCGCCTAAATTCATTAATTATTAACTAATTAATTTTCAAAATTAGGTATGACTTCAGTCAAGCACATATCCTCAAAAAAAAAAAAAAATTATATATATATATATATAATATACCAAGCGTGTTGGTAAATCCTTGCGGTGAGAAAAAACCAGCAAATAGTTTGATTGTAAAAAATACTACCAAACATCAACCGGGGAGAAAAAAATTTTTGAAAAAAAAAATCTACCAGGGCTATATATATATATATATATATATATATATATATATATATATATATATATATATGTGTGTGTGTGTGTGTGTGTGTGTAATGTTATAAAAAATGAAAAAAACACAGGTTTCATTAACGAGTGATTTTTCATTTGTTTTAAAATTACATATTGTCGGATTTACTTGCATTTTTCTTTATATATATATATTATATATATATATATATATATGTATTAAATCAAATTAAAATGTTTTTAAGTCAAAGGTTAATTATCTTAGGACGTTCATATAAATACCAGTCTTTTCTACTGCCTAAGAACAATATCGTAACTGACTGTGAATCAGTGTGTGCTTCTATTAAGTCAAACAAAAATTACCTTGTTTAAAACGTACCAGGGTGTCCTGGCCTTTCTGATCTCGCAACGTCTTAAAATAAAGTCTTTAAGAAAGAAACAGATGATTTTTTTCTCTCTGTGTATTCCTTTGATCGAAAAAAGCCGTATCGTTTTCATATAAAAGTATACAAGATCAGTTAAGACCTACTGCGAAGATGTTCGAGATATAGAAACAAACTATTAAAAGATTTTTTGAACACATTTATTCAAGATAAACTTCAAGATATACACATACATACGTATATGTAATGGTGTTCAACAAATTTGTATTGAACTTAAAGAAACAGATATTCACACGAGACAAGAATACTTATTCATACATGTATATACATTACATAATTATAAGTTTATCTAAATCTCCCCACGTCATCTACACAGAAAGGTGCAAATACACTACACAAGCAATGTGTTGTATGTCCGCGCGCTTCTCTCTCTCAGACACACTCTCTCTGTAGAGATCGGCGTTTGCTAAAAGATCATAAACTTATATAGCATATCATATATATATATATATATATATATATATATATATATATATATGAAATTTAACATTTTTGAAAAAAACAAATGATGTTATATAATTGCTGACAGAAATCTGTTTCGACCGGCTCGATAAACTGGTCATCATCAAGAGCAACACTTGAGAGATAGACAGGAAAAGAAAAAATAACCGTTAGAAGACTGTTTACAAACGAACGCTATATTCAATGCTGGAATTTAAAAAAAAATGCGTGTTCTGTTTTAAAAATAAAATAAATCTTATTTTTAATTTTTTTAAATCAGAAGCATTATAGTTCATAGTAAAACTCAAAAGAGTGAAACTTTACATCTTTCTTCAATTACGCTGTGGACTTGTATATTATATTTTTAATAGCTGGAATATATCCTGAACAATTTTGATACCCACTATACACTTTTTATATAATTTTACATCAAACTCTTTTGAATTTTACTATGAACTATAATGCTTCTGATTTTTAAAAATTAAAAATAAAATGTATTTTATTTTTAAAACAGAACACGCATTTTTTTAAAAAAATTCCAGCATTGAATATAGCGTTCGTTTGTAAACAGTCTTCTAACGGTTATTTTTTCTTTTCCCCGTCTTTCTCTCATATGTTGCTCTTGATGATGACCAGTTTATCGAGCCGGTCGAAACAGATTTCTGTCAGCAATTATATAACATCATATGTTTTTTTCTAAAATGTTAAATTTCATACTGTCGGATTAACTTCCATCTTTTATATATATATATATATATATATATATATATATATATATATATATATGTTGTGTGTGTGTGTGTGTGTGGACTGATATACCAAAACAATCATTTCAAATAAAAATCTCTAGCAGATTAATAGAGAATTTCATGCGTTACAAAACAATCATCAGACAGTTTGTTTTTCAAAATTTCTGAAGAATATGTTTCAAAACCCATAAAACCCTTTGCACACAACAGAAGACAAAGGAACTGTAAGATAACAATACTCCATTATTGATTATATATGTGCTATATTTATAAGTAAACATTGCGCAATATAACCGAGAAACTGTCCAAGCGCCGTTGAGTCCTTGAACAGACTATCCTAACATTGCATAGAAATGTGTAAATCTACATTTGCATATAAATATCTATTTGTCACTAAATATATGTGAACATTGATGAATCAATAACGACATACACTTTACAACATTCCAGTATTCAATTTTCAGAACTTAACATATATATTGGTGGTATACATATATATATATATATATATATATATATATATATATGAGGAAAAATGAGTAAAGAAAAGAAAAGTAAATGGATAAAATGAATTTAATCGATATCACATTAATCGATATCACTTACACATGTGTTTCGGTCAGTTTATGTGTGTGAAAATATTTCGCTCACATACAAGAATCGACCTTCATCAGAGTGAACATTTATTTTTATGAAAAAATTCGTTGGGAAAAAACAACAGAGATTTTTGGAAATATTCGAAAATCGAATTTTTTTAAAATTTGGAACGCTGAGAAATAGCTAAGATAGACCGTTATGATTAGGATATTTGTTTTTTTGTTTTTTTAGGGGTTATGGTACAAAATAGTTTTTTATTGTTACAAAAAATAAACAAAATAAAAAAAGTGTTATTATTTATCAATAACATGTTGAACATTTTCAACATGTATTATACCTAATTCTTCTTTACTTAATCTGTTAAATAAAAATATATTCACCACTTAAACTGAACCATCTTACGATAACATCTCAATAAATTAAACAACTTATACAAAATTATCTATATATATGTGGTCCCTTTTTAGTCGACAACTTTTTTAACATTTCCCCGATTTTTTTTTTCAAAACATAAACTAAACTTCGAGAAAAATGTTCAACATGTTATTGATAAATAATAACACTTTATTTTTTATTTTATTTATTTTTTGTAACAATAAAAAACTATTTTGTACCATAACCCCTAAAAAAAAAAAAAAAAACAAATATCCTAATCATAACGGTCTATCTTAGCGATTTGCTGAGGGTTAGTATCGAACCCGGAACCTTGCAGTTCCAAGTCAGTGTATGTGTTTGTGTTCGCGTGTTTGTCTGTAAGTATGTACACGGGTATAGAATTATTGCTAAAATATCACTGTATATCCTCATACACACAGGCACACTCATATGTTACTCATGGGGACTTTTGCCCCTATTTACGTGCATGTGGAATTGGATACATTAAAATAATTAAGTTTTCTGAAACAAGTAATTTTACAATTGTATAAGTTAAGTTTAGAATTGTGTAAACTAAAGATAATCGAATAAATATTAGTTTAGAAATATTTTAGCAACAATAGAAACAATGGTTTAAATTCCGATGACAATATCTACGACATCGGAATGTTACAAAATCATCCGATATTTACGTCATTAGAAAACAGCTGATATTTGAAAATTCCAATATTAAATTAAACTTAATGATCAAGTAGACAATGACAAAAGAAAATGATAAAAAGGCCCAGAGCACTGAAAAACTTCAGTTGGAGCTTATGCTCTCCCCAACTCGACAGAGTGGGAGCGGATGCTCCCATAACTCAACACAATGGAGAGAGGACGCTGGATAACAAGGAATACTATAGACTTGGACTTACACATACCACAGAGGAAACCTACAGACTGGGATTAACCAACTGGATTGTAAACAACAGAACAACTGAATCCTACAAAGGCGTCAGGAATTTTAACAGGTTCTTTTGTCTAAGGAGATAACTACAAGGGTGAGTAAAAAAAGTAATGCCATTTTGTTTAGGACATGTTTAATTAACAACACAGGTATATGTATCATGCATTAAAATGAAGCTGGTCCTCTGTGTATCACATCCCTTCTTTACCTAATCACCATTTCAATAGCCATGTTCCACCTTTGAATGAGAGCATGTATCCCTGCCCCGTAAAATTCTGTTGACTGTTCTTAGAGCCACTTCTTCACAACAGGTTTCACTTCCTCGTGACTGGAAAAATGTTTGCCTCTCACAACCTTCTTTCATGGAACCGAAGAGATGATAGTCAGAAGGTGCTAAATCTGGTAAGTATGGAGGATGCGGTAATGTTTTCCACACGAACGAGGCGATTTTTCCCCTGGTTCTAATGATTGTGCGTGGTCGAGCATTTTTATGCAGAAGGAAGACATTGTCAAATGCCGAGTTGGGTCTTACTCACCGGATTCTTGCTCTGAGCCTCGTTTGGGTCTAATTGTAAGGCCTTAGTTTTATAAAAAAAAATAACTTCTCATGAAATAAAGAAAATGGCATTACTTTTTTACTCACCCTTGTATAATTGCTGATTTTAAGCCATGGCTTTTACGCTGAATTCAAAGCTCATAATCTAATCCGATCAAATTTCTAAGATACAAGCTCTTACTCGAAATCTATAGAACAGCATTGGAGCTATGACAAATAGATCCCACAGACTTTTAAATCAGTGTTATAATGTTACATAATTATTAGATTCCTAATATTTGTGTACAGTTGTGTAGAAACCAAAATAGCTGTTATAAGTTCAGCCGGCGGTCTTGAAAGATTGAATGACAAGGCTTGACCTCAGTCCTGATCCTCCTTCCGGTGGATACCGTGAGAATCGGTGGAGATGACCCTCTTCTGGTTCAGATTAGAAATAGGTTTTAGAGATCGGCCAAAAACAACGACGTTGGTAAGTCGTGTTATGCACGCTCCGACTCAATCTGCGCAGGTAGTCTGGTGGGGATTTCAGAATAAAGTATGATCTAAGTAAATCGAAATCTTGTGTTATTATCTAAAAACTACCAATGACACAGGGCTTCTGATAAAGAGAAGCCCCCAATGGAAGACCAGACATGAAGTCCCAAGACGAAGTCCAGACGCTAGAAGAGATGCTAGAAGAAGAATAGAAGTAAGTAAAGAAAGAGGTATACAACAATAATTATGTACAACTTGTTGTGAAGTATTTAAGCCTCTCTTAAAAATCAGACCTGACTAAACACAATGAATGGTATTTTAGAATTCAGCATAAAATGGCGATCAAATATCACTTAGTTAACCTGTGACCTTTGGAAAAAGAATTAATGTAGGCCAGTGTAATTGATATAATTGTGGTAGTAGGCATATGCTGTAAAATCTAGTTTCAATTTGAGGATATGATTGAATAAATCTTTATTAATCGATAACCCCCAGCAATTCTGAATATGCCTGGTTGTCCTTCAGATGATTGGAATGGGAAGAAATAGCGTAAAGTTAATTATATTTATTCGTGTGATCCGTGGACTTGATTATAAGCATCAATATATATGAATATGTTCCAATTGCTGTGGAATGCGTGGATCTTTCTTAATCAAATCTAACAGAATAGCATTTAGTGGTGAAATTAGGAAATTGTTAAATTTTGTTAACCTCCGGTTGGAATATATATATATATATATATATATATATATATATATACACGTATATTTATATAGTTTATTTAGATCTATATATAAATATTTCAAAGTCAAACACGATATCAATTCTTGACACCAATACGTCTAGAAAATACATACTAAAATTACATTACAATAAATCAAAAGAGGTAAAAATTATTTTTAACATCAAACGTTTCTGCTCTCAGTATTCATTGACCTTCATATTAAAGCATTGAAGATAAAATATTCATTAATTATCTAATGATTCATAAATGTTTATAGACTTTATATATATATATATATATATATATATATATATATATATATATATATGAAAAATAGGTGGAAATTAATCCGACAGTATGAAATTTAACATTTTTGAAAAAACAAATGATGTCATGTAATTTGCTGACAGAAATCTGTTTCGACCAAATCGATAAATTGGTCTTCATCACGAGCAACATAGACGGGAAAGAAAGATATCCGTTAAAAGACTATTTACAAAACGAACGCTGTATTCAACCGCTGAAAATTTAAAAAAATGCGTGTTCTGTTTTAAAAATAAAATAAATTTTATTTTTAATTTTTAAAAATAAAATAAATTTTATTTTTAATTTAAAAAAATCAGAAGCATTATAGTTTATAGTAAAACTCAAAAGAGTTTGTTGTAAAAATTATATAAAAGTTGTAAAGTGGGTATCAAAATTCTTTAGGATATACTGGAAGTGAATCTGACGGTATGTTGAGAAAATGAATAAAGGAAAGAAATTATAGAAAGTATAATGTAGGATATTTTAATCAATTTTACTTACACGTGTTTCGGTCAGGATTTTATCCATGTGTATATTATTCAAACTATTATTATTTTTAAATAACCAAATTACCAAAGAGATTGTTTTTTGCGTCTTCTAAGCTGGAGCTCCACACCTACCACCAGCTCCTTACTTTACCGGAAAAAAAGATCCCTGTGCTACTCATACTACTGAGTTGGCGCGGGCTGTTATCGAACTAGGAACCTTGTGGTTTCTAGCCGAACGCTCTACCGACTGAACTAAATGACGTCTGAATTTTAATTAAATTTCATTATGGAGGATTTATTTTTTATTTTATTTTATCATCGATTCAATCAATATATTCGTTTTTGTCTCTTCAATATTTCTTTTTATAGAATTTTTATAGTTTATTCCATCAATCCCAAAGATAATTTATTGAGGTCCTTCATTTTATGATGTCATAAATATATCATCATGGCGAATGATGGATGGCGTCAATTCGAATCGGAAATCAAATAAGATTTGTGTTTGATAAAATTATTCAAATATTTATTGGATGATTCAAAGTTTATAACTTTATCCAAATTTCTGTGGTGTTTCTCGGCTACAATTTCAGTATTTATGGAATATACAGGAGTAATGTCCTGGTTTGGGTCATTCTGATAGAGTAAAGCTGTATTCATTATATGTCTTTCTTGTTTAATTATAGAGAATAGACGAAATATATAGGCATATGAACAGTGGGAATTAATACCAGTTGTTAATTTCTATTACACACACACACACACACACACACACACACATATATATATATATATACCACAACCCCCATATATAATATATATATATATATATATATATATATATATAATCCAAAAGTCCAGAGCCGCCCTGTCGGCTGGGGCGTTAGAATGCATATCATATTCAACCTATGTTTTGTTAATGCAACTATGAAGAAAAATGAATAATTTTAAAATCACACACAGAAGAATAGATTTACCTAAGGATAACACACACACCAACCCTGTCGTCTGGGGTGTTAGAATGCACCGACTGCACCTCTGCAGAGGGGTAAGACTCCCCCAATGGAGCCACCTGTTGGCCGTGAGTGGCGACCCTTGATGCTTAAGGATAGAGCCCAGGTGGATGAGCAGTCCATGACAAGAAATACTCCACTTTGGCCCTATCTTGGTCTAGACATGCGGTCGGAGAGGCCCCTCCGATCAATCGGCTGGTCACGTCAAGCCCTAGCACCTATATGATTTTCCCAACCCTATTGCCCTTATGGCAAGCCCCAACCCCTTTTTATCATATGGGTGCTAAAAGGCGGTGGCTGCAGGTCTTCATGTCCTGGGAATGACGTTAAACTCTATCTGATGGTGAGGTTCCAGTTTTGGAGGTTTGGGGAATGTGGAGCACCCCTTCATCACCATTGCTCCCTGGTCCACTCTGACCCGGAGTGGTAGTACCTGTTAGGGTCCCATCTATGGGTTAAATAGAAAAAATGTATTCATAAAAAAATTGTATTATATATACTAAGAATTGATTTATTTCAAAACTGTATCGGCATTAAATGAACCACTGAGGTTGATATGCCGTAAAACAAAACAAACCAAAACCAAACCAAAAAGTCCAGAGAAGAAATCTTCCTTACGACACAAGAGTTTTATTTAAAAAACCTGTCGCAGTTTGAGAGCTCAATGTGTGCTCTTAATGTTAGAGTCACAGAGCAAATTTATAAGTAAAGAAATAACAAAAGACTTAGAGATTTAGCATTATAGTCTGTTTCAGGGAGCTTAGAAAAAGTGTCTAACTCTCCCGACTCAGGCGAATGATGAATTCTTTATTACTTTAAAGGCATTTGAAAACAGATTTTTATTTTTATTTTTATTTTTATTTATTTTTTTAAAATTTCATAGTCCTGTGATATGAATTCAAAACGAAAACCTTGATGTTGCAAAAAAAATAAAAAATAAAAAAAATAAATAAAACAAAAAATAAAAATCTGTTTTCAAATGCCTTTAAAGTAATAAAGAATTTATCATTCGCATCTGATGAGTCGGGAGAGTTGGACACTTTGTCTAAGCTCCCTGAAATAGACTACAAAGCAAAATCTCTAAGTCTTGTTATTTCTTATATATATATATTATTGTTTATATTTTCTTGAAGGCCTATATCGTATAAAATTCGATAATTACTGAAAATAATCATGACAAGCAAACTCGGCAAATAACGCGCTTAACGTGGAACACCGTACAGCCGTTTTTTATTTGCCGAGTTTACTTGACTTGATTATTTTCAATAATTATTGAATTTTATACGATATACGTATTGTAATTGCCTTCAAAAATATAAACAATAATGTACTTCCCTTAACAATGCTCCAAAAAGCAAATTTTCAAATTATTTATATATATATATATATATATATATATATATATATATATATATATATGTATATATATATATATATATATATATATATATATATATAATAATTGGTAATTTGCTTGAAGCATTGTTAAGTATGTTATAATATATTAATGATTTGAAGGCAATTACAATGCGTATAAAAATAAAAACAAAAATATGTTATTACAATGCGTATAAAAATAAAAATAAAAATATGTTATTTTTGTCTTATTCTATACTTTAAAATCGATAAGACAAAAATAACATCTTTTTGTTTTTATTTTTTATACGCATTGTAATTGCCTTCAAATCATTTATATATATATACTAATTTTCAGGATTAACGTCACTAGATTCAGGATCACCACGTCATATATTTCTAGGTTGATCAAATATACAAAATCACGTAAAAGACAGTGCGCGTGTGTGTATATGTGAGTACGTGCACATGTGTGTGTGTGTTGCTGAAAGATTCTAATTCTTTCCCCTGTGGTATCATTACTTGGCATTTAAACCACACATTAAACGATGCATTTCAATTAAAGAAAATTCCGAGCTATTAAAATTTACTCGGTCAAAAGCCTGGAGCGATATATTTTCCCGCTGAAAATACTGCATACATTTACATTCACATAAAACTGAGCCCCACCAAACCATACACGCACATTTTATTTACATATCAAAATTAAAAGTACACATAACATAATATATTTATATATATATATTTATATATATTATATGTATATATAAGAGGATGAGTAAAAAAGTAATGCCATTTTCTTTATTTCATGTGAACTTTTTATAAAACTAAAAGCTTACATTGAGACCCTAACGATGCTTGGAGCAAGAATCCGACGAGTAAGACCCAACTTCCCAATCGACAATGTCCTCCTTCTGCATGACAATGCTCGACCATACACAAGCTTCAGAACAGGGGAGAAAATAGCCTCATTTGGCTGGGCAACTTTACTGCACCCACCATACTCACCAGATTTAGCGCCTGTAGACTATCATATCTTCGGCCCCATGAAAGAGTGTTTGAGAAGTAAACATTATTCCAGTGACGAGGAAGTAAAGAAGTGGCTCAAAGAACAGTCAACAGGGATACATGCTCTCATCCGAAGGCAGAACATTGCTATTGAGCGAAACGGTGACTATGTGGAGAAGTAGTGATGTGATCTACAGAGGACCAGCTTCATTTTGATATATGATATATGTTCTTGTGTTGATATACATATATAGTCATACACATACATACATAGATATCTCATTCTCTCACATTTATTACCCAAGTGAGATTGTTTTGCTTGAGCGTTGTGTTTCTAAACATCTTCCTTGAAAAGATGAAGTGAACAAAATGAATAAAAATGAAAGCCTCATAATAGTCCGGATGTCTGTGTCCTCTTTCTATTTTTTTTCATCATTCCCTTTTTAATTTTCTATTTGCTTAGAAATATTTTTCTTTATCTTGTCAGGATTTTATAAACTTGTTTTGTATCCATTCTAAAACTATTCTTTTCTCCCAGAAAGGGTAGTAAGAATTATTTCCGTACAGCATAAGCTTTTTAGCGTAATGTATCAATTGAAAAAAAAACAGGCAAATTAAATTTTGAACGACCTCAATTACTCTAGCTAGACACAAGTCGGCGAAAATCAAAGAAAGTGTGAGCCTTAACTCGTTGTCAACTAGGTGTTGGGATTAGGCTACATTCCCAAGGCGAAAAAGATGACTTTTAACTTGTAAAAATATGCGGTGGGCATTATTTTTTAGAGAAATATGTATAAAATCATGAGAAACATATCTGTATCTTGGTTGAGTTACCGTTTTTTCATGTTAGTTAATAATATATATTTTAATACACAAATTAGATGCTAAAAATTTTAGTTAGCTGCGTACAACGAAGTAGCCAATCAGAATACATCTTTCATTGACTGCTGATAAAATTAACGAATCACGATCACCGTAGCATGAGTTATCACTCAACATGTCTGCTTCAAGCGTGTAATGTAAACACACCAGAAAATAAATGTTCTATGTGTATTTTAATTTTAACTTGTTTTTGGCTACGTTAAATTTCAATTGATTTAACGGTGAAAAAATGTAAACATTGTTTTTCGTTTATAATTTGCATTATTTTTGTAAGCCGAAAATTTTTTTTTAAAATCATTAGGAGTTTGTTTAATGCTTCTTCTTTCGAGTGAATAAAAAAATTTTAAGATAATATTAACCTTTATGCAAGTTTTATTATGTTAAATATAGTAGAGGGCGGGGTTAATTTCACGGGGAAAATTGGTGGTACCCACGGAAAACTTTAATATGTGCAACATTTACGAAAAAAAAAAAAATAGTGTGATATTCAGGAGTCTATAGGCATTCATTTGGCCGCTTTTTTTTCCCACCCCAAAATTTACAATTTAAATCAAAAACTAGAGCCTTTTTGGCCTTTGGGCCCGTAGCCTAGATTAGTTAAGGTTTGTCGAGAGGAGGAAAATTAAGGGTAGTGTTGCGGAAACCTACAATAAATTTAACTAAAATTTCACAGAATGATACACAAAAAATATACAATAACACATAGACATATATACAAACACACACTCAAGTGATACACACGTTATTTAAAACAACATATCTGTATATTTATTTAGTATGTAAGTTATATCAATAGTATAATTTGTTAAAGATTGTAATGAGCCCGACAAATATTGAAGACAAAGTCGCTACTGATACACACACATCATATATATATATATATATATATATATATATATAATATATCGTTTCCCCGGAAACTTGATTGCTCTGTGACCGTAAAATACATAAACAAACCTATGTATTTAATAGTTTAAAAACACCAGTCCCGCTACAGCTGTCAGTGGACGAGGGGATAAGATATCAGGCAGGCAAACAGCCAGTCTGAGTTCGACGCTAGCCAAGGATAGTTGTTGTGTCTAGCCATACAGAAGAGGCGTGAAACGCCGAAACACGTGTCTGTGGATGACTTATATATATATATATAATATATATATATATTATATATATATATATATAAGATTTTTGGATGTTTACTATTTATATTTTTGCTTGAAGGCAATTACAATACGCATATCGATAATTTTAATAATTTCGCAAAGAATATTGTAGAATATCGTACAGACTGTTTCAACTTTATTAAGTCTCATCAGCGATATATACTAACGATTTCCCTCCGACAGAAATCGAAACCGCCTCAGCAGGATAGTCAGAAACTATACTGTTTCAGCCACGATACAGCACGGAGAAATTAAATTAACCTGTCAATGAGACGTCTCTACCATATGAGCAAGGGACCAACCCCTACACATGAGCAGGATGCGACGCAAGGTAAATTTCTTAAGCAGAGTTTAACAAGTTTGAATTCAGAGTGTTCCTTCTAGACCGGTTATCTAGCCAAAATTTAAAAAATAATCTGCTCCATTATTTACCCATAGCTGAATGGAGAGTAGTTGGATGTATACCTTTCAATGATATCAGCGCTATTTGAAATACATAATCTAGCCTCGTCCAAGTTTTGCACTCGGGTTGACGAGTCCATTTCTTACGACTAACCATTACACCACACGCATATATATGGACATCTGGGAGTACTTGTTTTTGAACGGTCTCTTGTTGAATCAGGAAAAATGACGTCTCAGACCAACGCAAATTGTGGCTATAGTGACCTCTTAGGTAGAACTATAGAGATGAACACAACATGGAAATCAATAATTGATAGATTAAATTGTTTTAAAGTTAATTACTTTAAAAATTAGAATATCGAAGAGTAACTGATGTCATTTAATTTTAACTCTTATACAAGAAACGACAATAAACAATATATTTTTATATTATCGTGATGCTTCTCAAATTCATAGGAGTGCAAAAACAATGATATCATTATCTAAACTAGTACAAAATAAAAAAACACCCTCCGGGCGATGTAAAATTAGTTTTTTGAAACATATTGCCTGAGGGGTGGGAGTTAAAAATTCAATGTCAGCGAGTTTGTACCCTAAGTAAGTAAAATCATCAAATTCATTAAAGGATTAAAAAATAAAACAATTTGAAATGTAAACTTTAAATATGCATTAAAATAAAACAAACTATATATAGATATATAATACCAGTCATGTATTTATTAAAACTTGTTTTAAAAAACATGAGGACTGTCTAATGTTGCATATTCAAATTTTCAGTGTATTTATTCTATGGTAAGACGATTTTGTGCTGACATAAGTGACGTAATTTTTGTTACAGACAAAAACCGGAAGCGAATCTCCATTAATAATAGATAAGATAATCATATGCACTTTAACGCTTTGTTTGCACAACAGTCAAACAATCAAAAATGATTTATCAAGTTCAATCATTGTTATCCTCGGATAGACAAAGTCTTGACACTGGTAGTAGAGTGAGAACAGTTTGAAGAAGACGATCAAAAATAGTTGTTAAAATAAGTATTTTTCACAAGTTAATTTCACCAAAATTCTCGGTGTCATTTGGTATGAACCAGCAGCCTTACCACACACATAGAAACAATCTCATATGATTTTACAGCACAACACTAATATTGTTGAAAAAAAATGGCCTGCTGAGATGTGAACTTGGATAGTCAGTCAGGCAGATGTCCTTGACAGATAGGGAAGTTTGATAGTATGAGTGGAATCTAAATGAAGAGAAGGCAGCAGCTTTTTAAGCTGATATGTTACGATAGAGCGACAAGGTCACATAAGTTTTAAAGTCATTAGAACTCCCCGACAATTTAGAGAAAGAAAAGAATGAAATTTAATCGCATCACAAATAGTACACTACGAAAATATGATGTCAAAAATAATTATTGCATGTGTGAGCAGAAAAAGTAGCCATTGCGTTGTTTGGTAATATTCTGTGGATTCATTTGCATGTAGTACAAACGCACGTACAAGGTTTGTCATAAAAGTGCCGAGTTTAAAGCTGTATTTACTAAGATAGAAATGAACAATGAATGGAACGTTATTTTTTTTCAGAATACAAGGTGTGTCATAAAAGTACCGAGTTTGAAGCTGTATTTACCCAGATAGAAATGAACAATGAATGGAACGTTAATTTTTTTTTTCAGAATACAAGGAGTGTCATAAAAGTACCGAGTTTGAAGCTGTATTTACTAAGATAGAAATGAACAATGAATGGAAGGTTAATTTTTTTTTTCAGAATACAAGGAGTGTCATAAAAGTACCGAGTTTGAAGCTGTATTTACTAAGATAGAAATAAACAATGAATGGAACGTTAATTTTTTCAGAATACAAGGTGTGTCATAAAAGTGCCGAGTTTGAAGCTGTATTTACTAAGATAGAAATGAACAATGAATAGAACGTTAATTTTTTTTTCAGTATACAGGTGTGTCATAAAAGTGCCGAGTTTGAAGCTGTATTTACCAAATAGAAATGCACATGAATGGAACGTTAGTTCTTTTTTTTTCAGAATAAAGGTGTGTCATAAACGTGCCGAGTTTTAAGCTGTATTTACTAAGATAGAAATGAACAATGAATGGAACGTTAATTTTTTTCAGAATACAAGGTGTGTCATAAACGTGCCGATTTTGAAGCTGCCTTTAACAAGATAGAAATGAACAATGAATGGAACGTTACTTTTTCAGAATAGAAGGTGTGTCATAAAAGTGCCGAGTTTGAAGCTGTATTTACTAAGATAGAAATGAACAATGAATTGAACGTTAATTTTTTTTCCAGAATACAAGGTGTGTCAACAAGTAAAAAAAAATCTCGATACATTTTTGACACAACTTGTATGCTTTACGAGTTGCTTGGATTTTAGGGCACATCAACCATGGGTTATTTTATGCTGGGACGTTTTATTTTATTCATTCTTGTTGTTATTCAAATTCTTTTGGCAATTCCTCCTCACAACATGCAGTATCCATACAGAGCTCATGAATGTAAGTATTAGCTGCTCGGCTCACTCTGGTGTGTCCATGTGTAGGTGTGTACGGGAGAACGTCACTTATGTGTATCTACACTACCTTTCAAATAATAGATTCAGCTATTTAACAATACTTGACACTCCTCAGATCTCATTGAGCCTTATCATCAGGTGCAGTTTAGTCTCGTACCCAGTTTAATCCTTTGAGGAGATCTTACCCTTCAGTATGGGGATATGGTCAGCATATTCTAAAGATCCTAAGTATATCAAAGCTAGCAAAATTATATACTTTAACTTTGATTCTTAGGGTTTTTACGGCATTTCAGTAGTAAGTAAGTAGGTAGTCATCCAACTTCTTACCACACAAGCTTTGGGTGGCGACCCGCGATGCTTAAGGATGGATTCCTGGTGGCTTGCTGGCCATGACATGCAACACTTTACTTTGGCCCTTAAGTAAAAAGTAAAGTCGTCGAGGTGGCCTGAAGTCGGTATCAGCCGATCAGCGAGGGAGTCTATCCCCTTTTCACTAGCGCTAGACCAGGGAGATTGTTTTTGCGTCTGAGGTGGAGCGCCACACCAACCATCAGCTCCTTACTTTACCGCACAGATTCCTGTGCTACTCATTCGCGGAGTTGGCGAGGGCCGGTATCCAGTTAGGAACCTTGTGGTTTCTAGCCGAACGCTCTACCGACTGAGCTAACCCGGCATTTCAACTCTTCGGTTATTCTATGCCGAAGAATTTTCTCATTCATTCTTGTAATTCTTTTTTCATAAACTCAGTTTTTTTAAACCATTTATAAACTCTTATTTATTTAATCCATAGATGGGACCCTAAGTATTGAAGTCAGTCAGTCAGTCTACTATTGGTTTGAACAATGTGACTGGCCAAGCACAACTGAACCAGTCTCAAGACAACTGGTACTTATGGGAATTCAGAACAGTCCACTCATGCTTTGGGTGATTCCATTCCCTGAGTCCTGATTGGCTGCTTGGTTTGTACGATCCTCTGAGGCTCCATAAATCCTGCAATTTTGCAGTAGTCTTTGCAGCAAACCAGAATCGTATTTCAGTTACAACTGCTTGATGTCTTGTCTTACCAATTCGACAGTAATTGGACTTAGTATTATTCTACACTAAGTAATACTCCTGATCAGAGTCGACATCGGAGTAATGGTGATGAAAGGGTACTCAACACTCAACAGAGTTTCAGAACTGGACTTTCACCACTAGATGCAGTTTAACGTCACATCCAGCTTATTAACACCCTCAGCCACCACCCTCTGGAACATATGATAAAAATATCTGGGACAATCGTATAGGTTCTAGCCGATTGGTCCGATGGGGGTTCTCCGACTGTCCGTCTAGTCCAAGTAAGGGATACAGTTGAGCGTTGCATGTCATGGAATGCTCAGCACTCACCCACGACACAGAGGTCGTCCTTGAGGTGCAGTCGACGTATTCTACTGCCCTAGCTGACAGGATTTGCGAGTTCGAACTAAGACACAATGCCACGGAAATAAAGAGTATGTAGTGCGAAAATTGAAGGCGCAATTGATCACACTATAATGTCCAGATGGTTTAAATAATTTTTAGTTTCGATTACATTGATAGGAATAATTGATATAACTAGATTATTCGTATTAAGAATATTTACATCAACCCGAATTTTAGTAATACAAATCCATTATGTAGTTGAAAACCTTTAGCTTTAAAAACTGGAAGTTATAGTAAAAAGAGTTCGAAATTCTACGTGATTACATTATAAGAAATTCAAATATCAATATATGTCTTGTGGCTGAATATGAGTAGATATATTTTTAATTCTCTTGTATTTGATACTAGAATTCACCTAGCACATAAACTACTTCAAAGGTTTCATTCCATCTTCTTTTATAGAAAAAATATATGTGTGTACCTCCATCAGGTGGGAAAAACGAACTTTGCAAAATTCCATTGAAAATAAGATGAGCCGGATTAAAAAAAATCATGAAACGTATTTGGCTTCAACAAAGGTCACGCACTATTTCGAGGACGTGTGATGGCTTGGAATTGACGAATCATATATATACACACATACATATACATACATATATACATACATACATATATATACACATACATATACATACATATATACATACATACATATATATACACATACATATATATATATATATATACACATATACATATATATAAACATACATATACATATATATACATACATATGAATGCTTATACATACACATACATATGAATGCTTATACATACACATACATACATACGAATGCTTATACATACATACATACGAATGCTTATACATACACATACATACATACATACGAATGCTTATACATACACATACATACATACATATGAATGTTTATACATACACATACATACATACATATGAATGTTTATACATACATATACATACACACATACACATACATATGAATGCTTATACATACATACACATACATACATACATACATCCATGTATGTATGTATATATACATATCTCGGTGAAAAAAAAATCATAACGTGTCAAAAGTGTCGTGTTTGAGATATACGATGTCGATCTAGATAATTATTATTTTTTTTCTTCATTCGTTCAGTATTTCTGATTGATCACCTTTTTTCCCCGTTCAGTTGAGCAATCTTCGGTTCGATTAGATTCGTGTGACTTATTAAATTTTTCACTAAGATAAAAAAAAAAAAATGAAATTATGTGTCAAACTTGGCGACAATATGACAGAACTATTTTACAAGTTCAACCCTGGATTATGGAGAACAATCTTATTATAATGGAGATTGTGTGCTTTTCTGTCCGTAACCGAAACTATTACTAATCGAGTCACAATTCACATAGTTATTTACATCACATTCTCCATGATTTTATTTTTATTTAAACTTCAGTTATTAATAAAATTGTTTTACATTATTAATACTGTTGACTATATCTACATACTAATAACATGCAATTGTATTTATATATACAAAAATAGTGGTTTGCAGTGTGAATGGGAAGGCTAATTTGCATATTGATATCAACAATTTGATTTGAATAAATATGTGCTTACTATTATTGATTTCTAACTGTTTGGTTTTATTTGAATGAATATGAGCGAAAATCTCTCCAATAAATCTTAAAAAAGAAATCCATTAACAATATTAATAGTAATTCTATTCTTTACTTCCTAATTTAACTAAATAGTTAAATTATGAAAATTTAGCAATGAAAGACGGGAGTGAAGTAATAGCAAGTTTTATTTGTCCCCCCCCCGTTTTAAATCTTTTTATCGGCATCTTATTTAGTTTCATTAGCTTTTCTAAGTTAACACAATATTTTATTACATTAAAACTTAAATACTTGCACCCGGAGGTGCATATATTTGCTAGTTTCTATAATTGACACGGATTTCTCAGACGATTTTTGGAGGCGAAAGAATTATGTTCAAGACACACTTTTTTAATACCCATTTCATCTGCTGGGTATTTAATAGGGAGGAAAGTTCTATTTTGCCGACTCGTCATATTTTCTGGTGATTTCCTTGTTCTCTTCTTCTGGTTGATACGGGCTTCTTTTATGCTGGCTTCATTTGTGGTCTGACTGTGTTCATTAGGGTAGGTTGATTTTTCACTTGTTTTTAAATATCAAATTCTCTCAAACAGTGTAAGTTGTATGTTGGTATAATAAACATTGATACCATGAATTAGATATATTACTTGCACCATTGTTTGAGGAAATAGCATCATAGATTGTCAGTTAAAATGCACTAAAAATCCTCGTTTTCGCAACATTTGACTCAGGAATTGGTTAGAAAATTTAGCAATTTCAATATTTAAAACAAATGAAACGAATAATATATTATAACTAAAATTGTAAATATTCGCCCGTCATCGCTGACTCCTCCGTTATGCTGGTTTTTATCTCATTAAGTAAGCTGTATCAGGGATAACATTTTAAAAGACTGAAATCTATTTCCTCAAATGAAAGCAAACTTTTGAAGAAAACAATTTTGTAGAGTAATCCTTTGTTAATTTGGAACGTTCGCCACATGGGGGACGTTACAGTTTCAAAATCGGCCTACCCTAGTTTTCATTCTCTTTGTTTTTAAATGATGATTAGTTTGTTAAATGATGACTTAGTTTATTAAAACCGAAAAACCCAAAAGGGTTAAACCGCACGATGAGAAGATGGCTTACTTGGGTACAGACGACCAATGCGTCTGCTCCCTTCGACTAGCCGCCAAAATCTGATTATTCTCAGTTTGCTTCACACGATTCGACTTTAGCTAATGAAAAATGTATACGTTTGTGTACTTGTGTGGGCCGAAAGCAGAGAAATACAAAAATTCGGCCCATATAAGTAAAACATATATAAATGAATTGACATTCGCTGCATTTCTTAGCGGGTGCGTTGTCTTGATGATAAGTGGCAAACATACTGCTTTGAAACCAATGGTAAAATCACACCTTAAATGTATTGTACACTATAATGAATAAATAAATAAATACAGCTCTTACACTCGTAATCGAGCACTTCAATTTTGATTCTCCAATACTAGAAAAACTAACAATATATTTCTCTCTTTCTCTCATTATTATATATATTATATATATATATATATATATATATATATATATTTATGGGAGAATATGTGCTTAATTAAAGTCATACCTAATTTGTTAATTAATTAATTATAATTAAATGAATTAGGCGTGCATATCGGTTTAAATGTAAAGCGAAAACAAATCGAGAAATCGATATGCACGCCTAATTCATTTAATTATAATTAATTAATTAAAACATTTAGGTATGACTTTAAGCACACAATCTCCCCAAAACTGTCGGCCTTCGCGATTTCAAACACATTGTTTGTTCACTTCATATATATATATATATATAATATATATATATATATATATATATAAAACCGTTCGCGATTTACTACATCGAAGACTTTCATTCACACGCTCTGAACTCGCATAGAATGTCCGTTTTTAAGTGACCTTTTCTGTTAACCTAAGAAATGAACAGCGCTCCGACTTAGAGCAAAAAAACAACTGCCATTTTTAGGCTAGCGAATGTAGGCAATCTTTAACCGCACTAAGCATAGATAAGAATTGATGTCGAGGTTTGTTCCTGTACATAAGTGCGAATACTTTGCTGCGGTTAATAAGTGGGATTAACAGAGATTTTACAAGATAGACACTGTTCTTCGTTTAACCAACAGTGTAACTAACCGTAAATGTCGACGTTCTCTGGAATGATAAGCTTTTTGTCCTCTTTTTGGTTTTACCATATTGAATATGATCAGATAATTAAATACTGATTTTTGTTTCACAGAAATTCAGGAAGGGACAAAAGCATAAAATGTTTGATGTTTATTACAGATGTCACTGCCCCCACTCAACATATATGCATTTACCCAACCCCTTACCACACAAGCTGTGGGTGGCGACCCGTGATGCTTAAGGATGGAATCCTGGTGACTTGCTGGCCATGACATGCAACACTTTACTTTGGACCTAAATAAAAAAAGTAAAGTCGTCGGGGTGGCCTAAAGTAGGTATCAGCCTATCAGCGAGGGAGTATATCCCATTTTCACTAGCGCTAGACCAAGGAGATTGTTTTCGCGTCTGAGGTGGAGCGCCACACCTACCATCAACTCCTTACTTTACCGCACAGATCTCTGTGCTACTCATACGCTAGTTGGGGAGAGCCGGTATCGAACTAGGAACCTTGTGGTTTCTAGCCAAAACACTCTACCGACTGAGCTAAACCCGGCCTTTCTGAGCCCTTACTTATGCTAAACGGACAGTCGGAGACCCCCCCCCCCGATCAATCGGCTGGTCACGTCAAGCCCTAGCAGCTATAGGATTATCCCAACCCTATTGCGTTTATGGAAAAAACCAACTCTTTTTTCATATATGTGCTAGAAGGTGGTGGCTGAAGGTCTTATTGTACTGGGTATGGCGTTAAGCTGCATCTCGTGGTGAAGTTCCAGTTCTAGATCTCGGGGAATGCTGAGTACCCCTTCATCACCATTACTCTCGGGTCCACTCTGTCCCGGAGTGGTAGTACATGTTAGGGTCCCATCTTGTGGGTTAAATATAAAAAAAGAGTTCTAAAAATGTGTTTAAAAATTGCGTTTTAAAGAAATTGAGTTCCCATCAAGAATGAATAAAAAAACGTCGGGTAAGAGACTTTAAACATCAGTCGCTGTATTACGTTTACATTCCGACTAATACTCTTGGGAAAGGTACGCACTCCTCGTACTGAAACTCCGGGTTAAATAGTATAATTTATTTTCTCTCCTATGTCTTTGGCATTAAATCACCAGCAATAAAATATGTATTGTTGAACAAGGCGGACATATTTTCGAGTTTTCTGGTCAGCTTATTAAGTACGAGGTTTAAAAACTTTGGTGGAATAATCAACAGAACCCAACCTGATATTAAGAAGCTATCCAGAAAACTAGAAAAGATCGAAAAGAAACTCGTCAGACATGAAATGTTTGTCTTGTTCAACACAGTATCCATGGAAGACAAAATGCTGCCCAAGAATATATATATATATATTATATAATATATATATATATATATATATATATATATATAATATAAAAAATGTTGTTCTGGTTCCAACGGGAGAAAATTCAATATTTTATAAAAAAGAAGGTCCGCAAAATGTATTATGTTTTTAGAAAGAAAAAAAAAAAATTTTATTTATTTATTTAAAAAAATTTTTATTTTTATCTTTAAGACAAAATTATTTTTTCTAACAACATAATACATTTTGCGGACCTTCTTTTTTATAATATATATATATATTATATATATATATATATATATATATATATATATATATATATATATATATATTTAAGAAATGGATATAAAGTAACCTACTCGAGTTTCATCATCTGAATCGTCAGGGTTACATCCGCTGAATTAATCGAGTTTTCGATTAATATCAGTTGATACCACGTATGTCTGTTGAAAAACTCGATTAATTCAGCGGATGTAACCCTGACGATTCAGATGATGAAACTCGAGTAGGTTACTTTATATCCATTTATTAAATAAATTTTGCTCTACATTGTATTGAGCACTTTGTATTTGTTTTTTCACGGTCTTAACCCCTGGATTTTGTGCGCTCCCAACGATCGTACCCGTACCCACCGGTAAGCCACTACTCAAATATATATATATATATATATATATATATATATATATATATATGTGTGTGTGTGTGTGTGTGTGTGTGTGTGTGTGAAGCCATTAGGAATGTTTTTAAGTAGAAAAAGTATTTTGTAAAGGTCATTCGACCTCATGTCGTTTTTGTCTGACTTTCGTTTATCCCTAGATTAGTATATTTGGCGAGAATCTTATGCAGTTCTCACTGTTAAGTCATCAGATGGTTTAGGGTAAAAAAAATCAATCAATCAACCCAGACAAACCAAAATAAATAATACTCCATCAATATATTTATTATCCCTTCTAGTCTGACTTGTCAGCCATTTTCAAAACTTTTTAAAACACTTTTTTAAAAACTTTCTGAAAGCAATTTTTTTAAATAAGAACTTTATTTCTGACGATAACCTAAGTTCGAACTAAAATAACTATTATGAAATAAAGTCGACTGGCGGCCTAAAGTCGGTATCAGCTAATCAGCGAGGGAGTCTATCCCCATTTCACTAGCACTAGACCAAGGATATTGTTTTGGCGTCTGAGGTGGAACGCCTCACCTACCATCAGCTCCTCACTTTACCGCACAGATCCCTGTGCTACTCATAACGAATTACACAGAATAGGTATCAATGTAAGAGTTAGACGGCTTTAGTTGTTTCCTCAGATCATGAATAAAAACACTAAAATCTATTTCAAAAACTTTAGTTGGGACCCATTAATTTTCCCGGGGACTCATTCAAAGCAAATATGTGCATCCAAGGATACACTAAATAAAAATCTCTTTTGAGATTTCTTGTATCACTTCTTTGCTATCGAGTGGTTCTTTTGTAATAATGGACACCGCTCCATCGCCTTTGTTCTGAACTTTATTGCAAGGAACCTGAGTACTAGATATTTGCCACATACCCCACCTGTACGGGTTAGGCACAAGGCCCTATTAATGTGGGACCACCCACGAGCTGAGACTCATGGGTGGCGGGTGCAAAAAATGCTTTGATCCCGTTGGCATTCCCCCGAATGGGAGTGCCTCAGGCACCGGGTAATAAACCCAGCGCTAGCCCTTTAAATCGAGGGGGCATGTGTTGCCTGGGTGAATAGCCCCCTGGGATCAACGATATTAACTTGTAAAGTCCAGCACCGAAACCACTGAACCCCCAGCTGAGTACTAAGTGTCAGACTACGTATTTATTAAACATCTAGTAATGGTCTCCGAGAATAACCTACAGATCATCGTTCTCCGAGAATAACCTACAGATCATCGTTCTCCGAGAATAACCTACAGATCACGTTTTTCCGAGAATAACCTACAGATCATTCGTTCCCCGAGAATAACCTACGATCATCGTTCCCGAGAATAACCTACAGATCATCGGTCCCGAGAATAACCTACAGATCATCGTTCCCCGGAGAATAACCTACAGATCATCGTTCTCCGAGAATAACCTACAAATCATCATCTCCGAGAATAACCTACAATCCATCGTTCTCCGAGAATAACTAACAAAATCATCGTTCTCGAGAATAATACCTGCAGATCATCGTTTTTTTCGAGATAAACCTACAATCATCGTTCCTCCGAGAATAACTACAGATCATCGTTTTTCTCCGGAATAACCTACAGATCATCGTTCTCCAAGAGTCTACGATGCTATCAATCTAAATGTATACTTTCAATAATTTATTTGGCAATGTCTGGCTGGCGTAATGAAAGGACATGTCAATTATTATTAATAACATAGAGTGATTAAAGAGATCAAATAATTTTACGCCAATAATCACTTGATCATATGTAGAGGAACCATGTGACCAACCAATTACCCAACTTCCGGTCAAAATCACCGAAAATTATGCTGCAATCAGCCAGTTCGGTACTTAGATGAGTAGCCCCTTCGTAACAGCACGGGTTGTAGGCTGTGTGTGCAAATCTAAGTTAATAATAACTAAGTGACTTTATGCAGATGTAGTTTTCACTGTCCATCCTAGATACAAAATCATAAGTATTATGTGGAGGTACGTTTTGCGTGACGATTATAGTCGTAGGAAATGGAACTGCTGACCCGAGTTCAAATCCTGGACGAGCGCATTTGCGTTACATTTTGCACTTTTTTCTTTGCGAAACACATGAATCCATATGTTCTCCCCCACCCAGTTACAGGTAACTAAGTTTTGTGGTCTCGGTTAGGAAACCAGTGTAGGAGAAAGAAAACTGAATTCAATCCAGCTTTATTAAGCTTAAAACTTGACCATATGTTTCATCCTATCCGGTTGGTTGGTTGGTTTATTGATTTTAACGGCATATCAACCCGTCCAGGGTTATATCATGCCTAGCGGTTGGGTTGTTATACATATTGTGGTATTCATATATATACATTTAGTAATTGGTTTTAACAATGTGTTAGCATTATTGGGAATCATAACTCTATGACATTGATTTGTTTCATGTCTATATTCTATGGATAATTTAATTTCCCTCAAAAAGGAGAAATATCCATTTATGTTAAATTTTCAAATAGGTCCTTCAATTGTTTTTGCTTTAAAAATAATGTTTTCTGATGTGAGCAAAAAATCTGCATTCCATCATTAAGTGTTTGACTGTCAGGGGTGTTTGACATGTTTCACATTGTGGTTGTTGTTCTTGTTTGAGTATATAAGAGTGTGTTAGTTTTGGTATGACCAATGCATAATCGGGACATAATGACTTGTTCCTTTCTAGACTTCCTTAAAGTTGGTCTGCAGCCTCCAAAGTCGGTTTGATTAGGAAGAGTTTATTGTGGATACAGTTATTCCAGTGTTGCTGCCATTTGTATGAAGGAATCTATTAATTTTAGGGTTCAAGTCAGTATATGGTATCTGGAACTTGTCAGGGAGAAATTCTAGAGCCGATTTAGCTGCAGAGTCAGCTCTTTATTCCCTCAACTCCTGATATGACTTGGGTATCTCCCAGCATATAAACTCTCCTTAGAGTTAGACATGAGTCTATCTATTCAGGAGCTTAATGATGAGAGGTCTTCCAGTTTTTTTTATTTCTTAATGATAGTAGGACTGAGAGCGAGTCTGAAAAGATTGATATATTGTTGTGTGTTTATTTTCAGAGATGATGTCAAGTGCTATATCTATTGCACGGGTTTCAGCTGAAAAAAATCCTATCCGGAGTGGATGCTATATATATATAAGTTAAAAGAAAGGAAATGAATCCGACGGTATGAGTATATATAAAAAGATATGAAAACACCACAAAATGCTGTTTTATGACTTTTGTCTCCGCTCTTCACATCACGGAGTACAAACAAGCTCTGATGACGATTTTCATAAAATCGAAATATGTCAATATCAGCTAAGTTATAAATGTTTTCACTTTAACAGCATTTTGTGAATGTTTTCATATCTTTATATATATATATAATATATATATTATATATATATATATATACTTTCGTGTTAACGGCCCTCGGAAAGGCATGAATTCTTCATCCTGGCCCAAGCTAAGGATAAATCGTACGGGTAGACTGGCTTCTTTAGCCTTGATAGAAATCCAGTCTCAGAAAAGGGAAACTCTTAATTCAAATCACGTATATCTCCACTTTTAAAAATTGACCTTTGGTCCTCACTCTGCTTATGGGTGAGGGGTTGCGTGATACAGGCTTACTGGGAACTCAACATGTGTGACCTTTTACCAGACTCGTCTAAGCTCAGTATATACTGAGTAAGTCGTTTACTAAGCTTAGCTTAATTCAGAACAAGGATAGAAGTATGGAGACACTCAGTGAGAATCTAAATTAAAAATATCTTCAGGGATAGCTTATTAACGTATTACAACCACGTGGTATAACCCAGCTATATATACCATAATATTGACCCAGAAAATCGAAAGTATACGACGCCTAGTGAGGATCGAACTCACTTCTCAGTATTTAATTGATCCGTGAGTTAAGCTTGCTAACATTTAAAACTACGATGAAATGCACTAAGTAAATTCAGACCATCCCGGCTCGTAACCAGAAGTTCAAAACCGGCCCTCGTCAAATGAGTAGCACAGGGATCTGTGTATAAAGTGAAGAGATGATGGTAGGTGGTGCCACCTATCAGACGTAATAAACAATCCCCTATTGAAAAGGGATACACTCCTCACTTCTCTGGCTGATACCGAAATAAACAATCCTGTCAACTTTATTATTTTTATCTAGTCTACAGTAGAACCATTAGTAAGCAAATAAATAATGGACAATTTTTCAAGCGAGGGAGGGAGTCTAGCACCTTTTAACTAGCGCTAGACTAGGGAGATTGTTTTTGCATCTGAAATGGGGCGCCATACTTACTATCAGCTACCCTATTTTCCGTACAGATCCAAGCTGTGCTACTCGTGCATTGAGTTGGTGAGGGTCGGTATCGAACCCGAACGTAGCGGTTGCCTAGGTAGATGTTCTACTGGCTGATGAATTAGATATTAATTGATAGGGACCGGTTCAACTCAGTCGATAGCGCACCCGACTAGGAATCGCAAAGGTTCTTTGGTTCGATACCGGTCCCACCAGCCCAGCGCATGAATGTAGCATAGATTGGGTAAGCTGATCTGTGCGGTAAGGGATCTGACGCGAGGTGTGGCGCTACAACTTGGCAAAAACTTTCTCCCTGGTTTAGCGCTAAAGAAAGTGTATATACTCCCTCGCTGCCCGGCTGATACCGACAGTAAGCCATTCTGCCAACTTTAACATTTTTTACTTTAAAGATAATAATGGAAGGAAAATAAATCTTAATAAAAATGGAATAGGATTTCAATTATTTGTAATTTCGTTATCAGCTCCCTCTTGCCTTGTGACACTTGGCCCAGATATATGTCATCAGACCAAAGTTGTATTTTCAAAGGAGAAAGAGAGAGAGAGAGAGAGAGGAGAGAGAGAGAGAGAGAGGAAGCAGGGAGAGAGGGGGTGCTTTTGTGTGTGTGTGTGGAGAAAGAAGAGAAGAGAGAGGAGGGGGTGAGAGGATTAGTTGTGGTTGAGTATGTGTGCGTGTGTGGGGGGGGTTAGGAGAGAGAGTGTGTGTGTGTGTTGCGTGAAAGAAAAGAGAAAGGGAGTGGAGAGAGAGAGAGTGTTTGTGTTTGAGTATGTATGTGTGTATGAGAAGAAAGAGAGAGGAGGATTAGATAGACAATGTGTCTGTGGGTGGGAGGGAAGAGATAGATAGTGTGTGTGGTCTGTGTGTGATTGAGAGAGAGAGAGAGAGAGTGGTGTGTGTGTTTGTGTGTCTGTGAGAGAGAGAGAGAGAGAGGGGTGAGAGAGATAGTGTGTTGAGTATGCGTGTCGGGGGGAGAGAGTGTGTGCTGTGTTGGTGTATGCGAGAAAGGGTAGTGAGAGAGTAGAGAGTGTGTGTTTGAGTATTTATGTGTGCATGAGAGATAGAATAGAGTGTGTGTGGCTGTGTGTGTGTGTGTGTGGTGTTGTGTCGAGACAAGAGAGGAGAAGGGTTTGATAGACAATGTGTACTTGTGTATGATGAATGTTTATATATATTTACTCAACCCTCCGCACGAAGTAGGATGAGACACAAGATTCAAATTTCTAAGCGGAGTTCAATCAGGCTTGAATTCGACGTTTTTGCCTCTCCTAGACAGGTTGCCTAACCAAGTTAAAGAGCCCAGTCGCCCTACTATTTACCCATAGCTGGAGGAGAGGAGGATTCATAGCTTCCCCAAGGGTATTTTAGCGCTAAGTGAAATGCCATTACCACGTCCAGGATTTTGAACTCGGGGCGATCTGAAGTCCATTTTAACCATGACTTTAAACTCATTACAATCCACTGCGCTCCCCCTACAAAGTAAATGTGTATATGGGAGAGAGAGAGAGAGAGAGAGAGAGAGAGAGAGAGAGAGAGAGAGAGAGTATGTGTGATTGCGAGAGAGAGAAGAGAGTGTGTGTGTGTGTGTGATTGCCAAAGAGAGAGAGAGAGATGAGAGAGAGAAAGAGAGAGAGAGAGAGATGTGTGATTGCGAGAGAGAGAGAGAGAGAAGAGAGAGTGTGTGTGTGGTGTGTGATAGAGAGAGAGAGAGAGAGAGAGAGAGAGAGTGTGTGTGTGTGTGTGATAGAGAGAGAGAGAGAGAGAGAGAGAGAGAGAGTGTGTGTGTGTGTGGTGTGTGTGTGTGATTGCCAAGAGAGAGAGAAGAGAGAGAGACTCTTTGTGTGTGTGTGTGATTGCCAGAGAGAGAGAGAGATGAGAGAGGAGAGAGAGAGATTAGAGAGAGACAGAGAGAGACTGTGTGTGTGTGGTGTGTGTGATTACCAGAGAGAGAGAGAGAAAAAAAAGAGAGTGTGTGTGTGTGTGTGTGTGATTGCCAGAGGAGATAGATAGAGAGAGAGAGAGAGAGAGAGAGAGAGAGAGTGAGTGTGTGTGTGTGTGTGATTTGCGAGAGAGAGAGACAGAGAGAGAGACAGAGACAGAGACAGAGAGAGACTGTGTGTGTGTGTGTGTGATTACCAGAGAGAGAGAGAGAGAGAGAAAAGAGAGTGTGTGTGTGTGTGTGTGATTGCCAGAGAGAGATAGATAGAGAGAGAGAGAAAGAGAGAGTGAGTGTGTGTATGTGTGTGTGTGTGTGTGATTGCCAGAGAGAGAGAGAGAGAGAGAGAGAGAGAGAGAGAGAGAGAGAGAGGGGGGTAGGGGGGGGTGGACAGCAACGATTCTAGTTTTCTCTACACGTCAACAATAGTTACAAAAAACGAGTCGTTTATTTGTTTTGACGATACTTTGACCTTACTGCTTGAGATAAAAATCTTACAAGAAAGTTTAGAGTTTGAGAGTCGCTGTGATATATTCAGCTTGAAATCTGATATATTCCCGTTTGGACGAATCGGCATATAAATACGCATATATGTCTGCTGAGCTGATTCATGCCTATATGTCAGGATAAATGTACTTGATTCAACCGAGACCTACGCTATTTTTCGAAATATTACCTTGTGGCCAACAATTTCACATCCGGAGTTTTGCCTTTGTCGTCATTCAAACACCGATTGTTCGAGAAGAAAAGCAAAACCTTGAACCATTTCTTCCGTAGAGAAACTATTTTTGTAAATGCAGTAAGAAGTCCCTTTATTTAAAGGACTAGCAAATATATGCACCCTCCGGGTGCAAGTATTTAAGTTTTAATGTAATAAAATTTTGTATTAAATTAGAAAGGCTAATGAAACTAAATAAGAATACAGATAAAAAGATTTGAAACAGAGGGAGTATAATAAAAAATTTGAAACAGAATGAGTATAATAAAAAATGGAACAACTGAAACTTAATCTTCCATCACTCTCGTCTTTCATTGTTATTTTTTCTAATTTAAGTATTTAGTTATAAGAGGAAGTAAAGAATAAAATGACAGTTATTTTATCTTGTTAATGGATTTCATTTAAAATTCATTGAAGAGATTTTTGCTTATATTCATAAAATAAAACCAAACAGTTAGAAATCAATAATACTAAGCACATATTTATTAAATTTCGATTTTTTAATATTAATATGCAAATTAGCCTTCCCGTTTACACTGTAAACCGCTATTTTCTTGTATATATAAATATAATTGCATGTTATCAGTACGTAGACATAGGTAACAGTATTAATAATGTAAGACAATTTTATTAATAATTGAGATTTAGATTAGATAAAAAAGAAAATCATGGAGAATGTGATGTAAATAACTAAGCGAATTGTGACTTGAGTAGGAATATAGTTTCGGTTACAGACAGAAAAACACACAATCTCCATTATAATAAGATATATAATTACGCCAAATGAGGCGCGTGTTGGTGTAATGGTTACGGTCATAAGAAATTGACCCGACGAGACAAGTTCAAATCCTAGACGAGGCGGTTTGCATTTCACATAGCGCTTATACCGTTGGGAAAGGTATGGATCCGCCTATTCTCCCTCCACCTATGAGTAAATAGTAGGGCAAGCTGGGCTCTTTAACCTTGGTTAGGTAAACAGTCTAAAGAAAGAAAACTCTGAATACAAGCCTGTTAAGATCCGCTTAAGAAACCGACTTTCTGTCACACACACCCTGCACGTGCGGAGAGAGTATTTGTCTCATACCCCACTTGTACGGACTGGGCACAAGGCCTCGTTTTAATGTGGGCCCACCCACAAGCCGAAGCTCATGGGTGTGAAAGAACAAATATTGCGTCGATCCCATCGACATTACCCCTCAAGGGGGAGCCTCGAGCGCAGGGCAATAAACCCAGCCCTGCCCCTTTAAATCAAGGGGGCAGGTATTGCCTGGGGGGATAGCCCCCTGGGATCGACGCTATTATTTGTACTTTACCCTGATCCAGTGGCCGAAGCACACTGGACCCCCGCCCCGAAGGACGAGTATGCAAGAGAAGTATCCTGCACGTGCGGAGGGGGTTTGATAAATATTTATAATATCTCTCGCAAACCGTTCCTATCATTCATTATCTTCTGGAGGTCCTCTGCGCTGTATCCAGTATCCGCGTTGAGCTGGTCTACGTAGTTATCTGCTGGACAGCCCACACTGGGATGTCCATGTGCTGGTTTCCATAAAAGAACGTCGCTTATGAATTCGTCCTCGCTTTTGCAGAAGTGTCCAGCATATTTTTTTTTTGTCTCATTCGGATGGTTTGTGTGATAGAGGGTAGGTGGTCGTATAGCTGCTTTCTTGTGAGATGTTATTTGCACGATTTGTTCAGGATGCCACGCAGCATTCTATCCAGCTCTAATCTAGTTTATTTTCCAGGCGTTTCATTAAGGTCCAAGTGGTGCAGCCATACAGTAGCACTGATACAACTACGGCTTGAAGAATTGTCGGTAAAATGAATGATATAATGGTATTGTTTTACTATTACGCCCGTCTCCTTCCCGACTAATATTTTATGCTCTTTTAACAGTATTTCTCAGAATGCTTTAGATGAGGCTTGATAATTAGTATTATTTGGACTATTGGCCTCATCTTTATTCTTATCTGTACAACGTTTGGGCCGATGTGTCCTTCGGCCTTCTTCAGATATTTCTTGTCGGACTCAGGAACCTTCTTGGACTTGGGAACCTTCTTGTTATAATGTGGAGCCATCACGGAACTTTGAACCTAACCCTTTATTCAGTCCACCGGGGTATGCCATCTATGGTTAGCGGAATGAGAACAAGACACCCCGTGGATTCTTAACAGATTTCGATATTCTAAAACATTTCTTCTACACGCTAATCTTAGCAAATGGACAATGCGACACGAGTTCAAATATTGGGGATATTTTTCTCATATTTTTTTTCAAAATCTCTGTTACTAAGAAGCTGTGCTCGTACGTACGTGAGCTGTTTAGCGGTAAGGTTAGGATTAGGGTTAACTGTGGCTCCTCCACTCTAATTCCCCCCCCACCGGGGTTGCTAATCTGAAGTGGAATAACTAAAAAGTCGAGTGTTTTGAAGGTCAGATTCAGGCAATTTTGAACTTTTGTCGTCCAGGCCTCCAGCCCTTATTTACGCTATGTTTTAGAGAATCAGTGTCAGGTGAATTTCGGGGTGGGTGGGGTGTAAATATCTACATTAATTTACCGACAAAAAAAAAAAGACAAAAACACGAGTCAAATTGATTTTTTTTTTTGTATAAATTTTGTTTCTTATTTAAGGCATTGATTTTTTGGATTTTCGAAACTCGAATAAGATTAAATTGTGTCAAAAAGAAATGACATTTGTGTTCTTATTTGTATTTGTATTTTATAGTGGGAGAAGGGGGCATTGTCAACTCAAAACAGAGAGAGAGCATACGGTATGAAAACTATTTTTGAAATTTGAGTTTAAGTTTTGTAAATATTCATTTGAGATTTGTACAAATTCAATGGAAAAAGAAACACTTAAAAGTTGGGGGGGGGGGTTAAAACAGTTACAATGATTTGTCGATAAAAAGCGGGGGTGGTGTAAAATATCTACATTAATTTGCCGACAAAAAGCAACAAAATAGTTGGAAACTATCAAAGTTGGGCCCGAAATTCGCCTGATGCCTGCTCTCTAAAACATAGCGTAAATTAGGGCAGGAGACCGGGACGACAAAAGATCAAAATACCAGATTCGTTAAAAACACTTAAGAAACAGGAAAACCAAAGATTTCCGCTCTAGTTATAGTAGATATTTACCGATATAATTATGGCTTCAAGTTAGATTAACTGCAACAATATTCTCTAAATCAGGGTTTCTCACCAGGGTCCATATGGCACCTTGGGTTTATTGAGATTGGGAGGGGAGCACAAGGCCAAATTTAAAACATGGGTGGCAGATAAACTTCAAGACCCACCAAATATATACATAGAGTATTTTGTAGTTCATAATTATTATCTAAAATAAAATATTAAACTTATCTAGTCAACTCTTTGCCAACTTTAAGCCGCTTACCGCGATTCCCCCACCGCTATGATCAAAGTGCAAAAACTGATGGTAAGTTCATTATGATTGAGCCGAGAGACTAAGATTACATTAATAATAATCGGAGATTATTTGAATAGAATGAGTTATGAGGTGAATAGATTGTGAATAGATAGTGAACTTTGAAATATCCCATCATACAGGTAAAAAATACCAAGAAAATTTGATATAGCCGTGGGAGAAATTTGGTAGGCAAAGAGTTCAAATGTTAAATAAATCTAAGATATTTTGGTAACATTGTTATATATTAAATTTTTAATCTGATCTATGCAAAGTAACCGTCTTTTGTTTTCAATTTCTTAAAATTTAAAACTCTTAATTTATTCTTTAAATCATGGTTTCTCAACGGGGGCAATATCGCCCCCTTGGTGACCATTAGATTCTTTGGGAGAACACAAAGAACTCACATTGAGTAGAAGCGGTCCACGACCAAGAATAGGTTGATAAACACTGCTCTAAATCATCATCATCTTCATATCACGCTAGAGGCAGGGATATCCATGACAATCTGTAGCCAACTGTCCCTATCGCTCATTGCCCTCGGGAGTTCCTCCGTGCTACATCCAGTATCCGAACAGTCTCCGGGCAGAGCTAGTCAGTATACGTCTTTACTGGACGTGCTGGCAACTGAAAACGTCATTTATAATTTCGTTCTTGCTTCTCCAGCAGTGTTCAGCCAGTTTTATTCGTATTACCCGGATGGTTTGAGTGATATAAGGCAAGTGGCCACACAGCTGTTTAAGATTGCACACATTCTTGTGCAGCAATAAATAAGTAAAGTAAAATCTTTGGGGTGGCCTAAAGTCGGTATCAGCCAGACAGCGAGGGAGTCTATACCATTTTCACTAGCTAGACCAAGGAGATTATTTTTGCGTCTGAGCCACAGCTAACATCAGCACCTCATTTTACCGCACCGATCCCTGTATTACTCATACGCTGAGTTGACGTGGGCCGGTATTGAACCCGGGACCTTGTGGCCCTTAGTTCGACGCTCTACAGACTGTGCTAAACAGGCGCTTAGCTCTAAATACTATCAGTTAATCGTTAACGACACTAGATATTTAACAGGTACCCAACAAAACGCCAATTTTTGGGTGGCGGGTGAAAATAATGCGTTGATCCCGTCGGCATTCCCCCTCAAGGGTCGCCTCATGCACCGGGCAATAAACCCAGCCCTACCCTTCTAAATCGTGAGGGGCGGGTGTTGCCTGGGGGAGACAGCCGTCTAGGTTCAATGCAGATAATTGTAGCCACGGTTCAGAGCCGAAGCCACTGGATCCCCACCCTCGTTAACGACACTATAAAGAAAAAAATGTATGTTCATATTTGTGTCAATAGTATATTCGAATTGTCGTGTAGGTTTTCTGGTTGGATATTCGATTTATTTATTTTCTCACTTTTGGATTCGTTTTGCCATTCTTTCATCCCGTTTCTGTTTTATCTTAAAGATTAACTGCGTCCTTCCTAAACTCACTTGGAGAAATAGTGCAGTCGAATAAATATCTGATATATCTTATTCTGAAAATAAACAAGAGTCTCAGATACCATCTAAAATTTTCAGCTGATACCTGGTCACAGTGATAGGGAACCTCAGGCCTCTGTATACAAATATATTTTTTATGATCAAATCTTATATATATATATATATATATATATATATATATATATATATATATTATTTAAACTTGTTTAATCTGTTTTAGTCTGTATGATTTTTGGTTTGTCAAAAGTCTGGGTTCAACATAGAAATATATCAACCCCCCCCCCAAAAAAAAAAGCAAAAAAAACCCCCAAAACAACCACTTCATACCACCACAAAAACTTTTCTGAGTAAATTGTCAGATAACTTGACAAAGGTAGCGATTTTCCTCGTGTGATAATCTAATTGGAATATTTTGCTTTAAGAATCGCTTATTAAATTTAGCTGGTTATAAAAATGAGATTTAAAATTATTAACATTTTTATTTTAAAACTATTTTATGATATTTTTTTTAAAAAGCCAATAAGCATGTGATGGCTTTGGGAAATAGATTAAATTATTTTCAGATGTTCTTTTTTTTTTCAACCATTTTTCCAACCAGTAGTATTACTAACTCTCTAACCAAAATGTTAATTATTTTTCTCAAAGTTTTTAGAGAGCATTTTGCCTGCAAAATTCAACAAGTTAAAAAAAAAAACTTCTATCATCGACATCATCATCATTATCAAAATCTAGTGCTCATCACACGGAATTCCTTCACGCGCACACACCATTCGCCTCAGACGGTCAACGTTCCTGCCAGGTCCTCAACTCGGCATCCAGTGTCTACATTGGTCGACCAACACTGGTGTGTCCATATGTAGAAGTCCATAGGAGAGCTGACATTATCAGAATTGAAATGATTTTATGATTCAATCAAAAACTACATTAAAAGAGGGAAAAACGCGATTTATGTAAAGTATCTGAACATAACAGTATGAAAAGACTGATTTTGGTCAGTTATATTTTTTATATCAATAACCCATAAATAAAATAAATAGATTAAAATTTGTAGTTTTATAGCGATACAGTGAGGGATTTCTTTTTCTTCTTTTTTTAAATTAAATGTACAGACGCTTTACATGAATTATTTTTTTCTCTCTTTAATTTGAATTTCCTCTTGAGAATATATTATTTGCATTTTCATATCATCATATCTCTAATGAAATAAGTCTATCAGTTTTTTTTTCAAGCGTCTATGATTTGCCAATTAATTTACCTTTATTTTGCTCAACTCGGCGACTGATAGAGAAATAAGAATAGGCTTTCATACAGAGAGAGACAGATAAGAACAGCAACACACAGTCATTATATATATATATATATATATATATATATATATATATATACTAGCAAATATATGCACCCTCCGGGTGCAAGTATTTAACTTTTAATGTAATAAAATATTGTATTAAATTAGAAAGGCTAATGAAACTAAATAAGAATACAGATAAAACGATTTGAAACAGAGGGGTATAAATAAAAGATTTGAAACAGAGGGAGTATAATTAAAAATGGAACAACTGAAACTTACTCTTCCATCACTCTCGTCTTTCATTGTTATTTTTCTAATTTAAGTATTTTAGTTAAAAGAGGAAGTAAAGAATAAAATGACAGTTATTTATCTTGTTAAATGGATTTCATTTAAGATTCATTGAAGAGATTTTTGCTTATATTCATTAAAAAAACCAAACAGTTAGAAAATCAATAATACTAAGCACATAATTATTAAATTCGATTTTTTAATATTAATATGCAAATTAGCCTTCTCGTTCACACTGTAAACCACTATTTTGTTGTATATATAAATACAATTGTATTTTGTCAGTATGTAGACATAGTTAACAGTATTAATAATGTAAGACAATTTTATTAATAATTGAGGTTTAGACAAAAATAAAATCATGGAGAATGTGATGTCAATAACTAAGAGAATTGTGACTTGAGTAGGAATATAGTTTCGGTTACAGACAGAAAAACACACAATCTCCATTATAATAAGATATATATATATATGAAAAATAGATGGAAATTAATCCGACAGTATGAAATTCAACATTTTGAAAAAACATATGATGTTTGTTATGTAATTGCTGACAGATCTGTTTCGACCAAATCGATAGGTTGGTCTTCATCACGAGCAACAGACATTTTAACGGATATCTCTCTTCCCGTCTATGTCGCTCGTGATGAAGACCAACCTATCGATTTGGTCGAAACAGATCTGTCAGCAATTACATAACAAACATATGTTTTTTCAAATGTTAAATTTCATATATATATATATATATATATATATATATATTATATATATATATGCGTGTGTGTGTGTGTGTGTGTGATTCAGTAAGTTCTAGAAATGGTGCGGTGAAACGGCATGTTCTCTGCATATATATATATATATATATATATATAATATATATTGAAGAAATGGACACAAACATATACAATACATTCTCTCTACTTTGTATTTGTTTTTTTCACGGACTTAACCCTGGATTCTGTGCACCTCTAACGATCGTGCCCATATTCACCGGGTAAGCCTTTATCTATCTATCTCTCTCTCTCTCTCTCTATATATATATATATATATATATATATAATATATATATATATATATATATTATATATAGAGAGAGAGAGAGAGAGAGAGAGATGCATGGCTAATGGTTAGAGTCGTAGGAAATGGACTTGTCGACCAGAGTTCAAATCCTGGACGAGGGCTAATTGCATTTCACATGGAGCTAATACCCTTTGGAAAGGTAGAGATCCATATATCCTCCCTCCAGCTATGGGTAAATAGTAGGCAGTCTAGGCTATTCAACCTTGGCTATGTAACCAATCTAGGAGAAGGAAAACTCTGAATTCAAATCTGTTAAACTCCGCTTAAGAAATTGACCTTCGTCACATCCTGCTCGTGCAGGTGGAGAGCAAATATATATATATATATATATATATATATGCAATGCAAAAGTCATTATCTAAGGTCTTATCACTTTCGAAGTATCTTCATCTTCAGAGACGTTTTCAATATGAACCTGGTGTCGTGTGCTCATATTTCTAGACGTTATAAACGCGGCCTCACGTGGAGTTTTTGAGCCCTACGCGGAAGAGACGTGACTTCAGTTGTCCAAATCAATTTCATTCTATGTTTCTTCATTTTTTTTAATACGAATACTTCATTTGGTGTTAAATTCTAATCTACTATATAGCAAATATAAAAATGCATTTTTAAAAAGAATGCCGAATGATATAGTAGCTGAATGGGAATAAATAATATAATATTATGGATAATATATTTCAGTTACTCTAGATTAGATAGATAGATAGAGAGAGAGAGAGAGAGAGAGGGAGAAAGTGTGTGTGTGTCTGTTGTGTGCGCGCGAAAAGAACAGCAGAGAGAGAGAGAGAAAAGGGAGGGTGTGTGCACGTGAAAGAACACAGGAGAGAGTGTGTGTCTGTGTGTGTGTGTGTGTGTGAAAGAACAGAGGAGAGAGAGAGAGAGTGAGAGAGAATTGTGTGTGTGAAAGAACAGAGAGTAGGGAGGTAGAGAGAGAGAGAGAGAGAGGGGGGGTGTATTGGTGTGTGAAAGAACAGATGGAGAGAGAGAGAGAGTGTGTGTGTGTGTGCGAAAGAACAGAGGAGATAGAGAGAGAGAGAGAGAGGGTGTGTGTGTGCGAAAGAACAGAGGAGAGAGAGAGAGAGAGAGAAAGAGAGAGAGAGAGAGGGGGTGTGTGTGTGTGTGTGTGTGAGAAAGACAGAGAGAGAGAGAGAGAGTGTGTGTGTGTGGGTGTGTAGCGAAAAGAACAGAGGAGAGAGAGAGAGAAGAGAGTGTGTGGTGTGTGTTGTGCGAAAGAACAGAGGGAGAGAGAGAGAGAGAGAGAGAGAGAGAGAGTGTGTGTGTGTGTGCGAAAGAACAGAGGGGAAGGAGAGAGAGAGAGAGAGAGAGAGAGAAGAGAGAGAGTGTGTGTGTGTGGTGTGCGAAAGAACAGTGGAGGGGAGGGAGAGAGAGAGAGCGTGTGTGTATGTGTGTAAGGAGGGAGGGAGAGAGAGCAGGGAGGGAGAGAGAGAGAGGGATGGATGGAGAAGTTAACTTGTACAATTAAGTATCTTTTATTAAATGTGTATAGAAGTACATTGCTACAATAGTAAACTTACATTTGCATTAAGCATTCATCATATATATTTCAACGTTGATAGATAACACAGGCCTACGTTAAAATCTTTTTCCAAAGATCAAAGGTTTATCAAGTGGTATATGATCGCCATTCCATGCTGAATTAAAAAAATACCACGCATTGTTTTTAATCAGGTCTGGGTTTTAAGATGTGCTTGAATAGGTTGTACATAATAATGACACTTATTCAAAAGCCTGTGAACTCTACTTATCATAGTTATAATTCTGTTCTATACATTTCATGTAAGAGCTTGTATCTTGAACATTTTTATCAGATTAGAAAAAATGAGTATAATTTTTGGATTCAGCGTAAAAAAAAAACGGCCTTAAAATCAGCTATTATATATTCAACTTTGAAAACATCACTGGCCTGTGTAATCAACGAATGACCATAGAGAGAAAACATATTTCTTCTCCTATAATGAACGACACTTAAACAATGATTTTTGCATAAATGGAGTGCGATGCTCTGCAGCGACCTCTGTCAGCTCTTTATTGAATAGTAGACATTATTACAAGAAAAGTTGTCACAGTAAAAAGTGGGTGATTTAGGCATTGGAATGATGAAGCTGATTAAACGAAAAGCCTGTCATGAAAAGATGAAGAAGAAAAAAGAACGGAAAGGAAAGGGGCTTCCGAAGTAGAAGAATTTGCCCTCATTATGACATATTTCGTGTAGGCAGAAATCTAGCGAAAAGAAGGAGAAAGGACAGCTATGAAATCTACAGTGTATACTTTATTACACGAATTGTATAATAACCTGCATATGACAGGTCATAGCATATATAGACCAATTATATCGAGAGTGCGATATATATATATATATATATATATATATATTTGTCACCTAATAAATAGATATGTAAAAGCTTTATATATTTATCTTATTATATTATATAACAGCACTATTTTATATTGAGCACTCTACCAATAATACTGCCTTTGGTACACCATTCCAGCAAAAGCTGAAACAGTGACCATCTCACACTATAGTATGTATATATATATATATATATATATATATATTGGTTTGGAGGTTGATTCTGAAGGCTATCACAATGCAGGTGTGAAGAAAAAATAATAAAGTAACCATTTCCACAAATATATATATATATATATATATATATATATAAGTGAGAGTTTTATAATTTGCTTGAAGCATTGTGTATATATTGGTTTGGAGGTTGATTTTGAAGGCTATCACAATGGTGTTGTTTGTTAACCTGTAATTTATTCTTAATATTTCGAGATAAAATCTCTTTTTCAGAAGAACACTGGAACTGAAGTCGTCGTCGTCTTGTTATGGCATTTCTAGTTAAACTAGAAATGCCATAACAAGTTAACTAGAAATGCCATCACAAGGCGACAACGACTTCAGTTCCAGTGATCCTCTGAAAAAGAGATTTTATCTCGAAATATCAAGAATAAATTACAGGTTAACAAACAACACCAGTGTTACCTTATTATTTGTTCTTTACACCTGCATTGTGATGGCCATCAAATCACCCGCAAACCAATATAACCCAATGCTTCAAGCAAATTATCAAAACTCTCTTATACATACCACACACATATTTATATATATATATATATACTATATATATATGGTATTTGTGGAAAGGTGACTTACCGGTGAAAACAGGTGACAATGTTAGTTGATGCAAGATTACATGATAAGGCAGCGATATAACAAAATATAAGTGCTCAATACGTTGGTAGAAGCAAAATTTATTATGATAATGGGTAACCGGTAATAACCTACTCGAGTTTCACCATAAGAATCTTCAGGGTTAAAATCCACTGGATTAATCAAGATATTGATTAATTGCAGTTGATTGCAAAAGATACACGTGCAATCAACTGCAATTAATCAATCTTGATTTAATCCGGTGGATTAACCTGAAGATCCTTATGGTGAAACCGAGTAGGTTATTACCGTGTACCATTATCATATATATATATTTATATAATATATATATATATATATATATATTATACTTACCAATCCCTCCGCATGAGCAGGATGTGACACAAAGTCAATTCTTAAGCGAAATTACAGCTTTGAATTCAAAGTTTTCTTTCCTCTTGATATGTTTTACCTGGCCAAGATTAAAGAGCCATCTGCCCTACTATTTACCCAAAACCTGGAGGGAAAGTAGTTGGATTCATAACAGTATTAGCGCTATGTGTAATGCAAAAAAGTCTCATCCAGGAGTGCTCTTACCCGTCTTAAAGAGACCCATCAATTTTGCGCTAATGTTTAGAAACTATAGTCGGTCAATTTTAAACGATTCATATTTTAAATAATTTCGTTTTAATCCTATATATATAATATATATATAATAATATATATATATATATATATTATATATATATATATTCTATATATATATATATATTACAAAACTTGATACAAACATTGATAAACTCTTTAAAATAGACTTTGTGAATAGTTCAAAGTAGTACCGAAGTACTTTGGAAAATCTTTTGTTTTTATAAAAAATTCATTTCGGTAGGATAATATAAATAAATAAAAATAAAAATCAAAATAACTGGTTTTCTGTTGTATTCAACGAATTTAATTATATATATATATATATATATATAATATATATATATATATATATATATTATTATGATGTAGCTTCTTGCATCCCTGATGATTGAGTGAGCTCAGTGGCAGGTCAATTATTCACATTACCAGGAACTTGTACGCTTTTTTTTTCAGTCCCGTTTCGAACGACCTCTGATGTTTACGCGCTGAACGGCTTCTTGCAAAGCCATGTGGACCGTGGTGCTGATAATAATTTGTGGCAACAGAACTCGAGATGGAAAAGCAAGGACGTCCCGAAACAAAAATAAATTACAAATTATTCCGAAAGAAATCTATAACAAGATGAACAACGAGTCAGCGGAACAAATGGATCGTCAAGGTGAAGATCTGAATACCTGACATCCATTGAACGGGAAACGTGTAATGAAAAAACGGAACCATAAAAAAGACAGAAAGGAGTCGCGAGTGTATTGTGACTTATTTGACGTAGAAAGGAAAATTATTGGGAGGAATAGAAAATTAGACCGTTTAGGTGTTTGGATTCTTAAATAACATAATAATAAATAACTTCACTGTGTTCCCAAAGGATATTTTGCATAAAGTAATTTGAAATTCCACGTCTTGTTCAGGATCACAGCAGCAATTCTTGTGCAGCTCCATCTAGTTTATTCTCTAGTGCATCATCACCCTACGGAAAAAAGCTGTACGGCCATCTGCCAATATCAACCAAACCATCCGAGTAAGATGGACAAGACATAACGCGGGACACTGCTGGAGAAGCACAGGACGAATCATAAGCGACGCCCTCCCTGTGGAAGCTTAAGCACCCATGGGCACGCCAGTGTGGGCCGACCAGCAAAGACGTACATTGACCAGCTCTAGCGGATACAGGATGCTGCACAGAGGAACCTCCGAGAATGATGAGCGGTAGGGTACGGAATGGAGAAGAGATTGTCATGGATATCCGTGCCAAACAGCGCGACATGATGATGATGATGAATTTGATAAGAAAGGAATGGAAGGATAATCTGGAATAGAGGATGTCTGGAAGCGAAAGAAATAAAATCATGGAAAATGGTATATTTACAAGCGGAAATGAAACTATAGCGTTTTTAAACCCCAACACGAAAAACACAAAACAAAACTAGTTCTGTTTTTAGATTAAATTCAGTTTGGTTGACAATTCATATTAGTCACAAAATTTCTTTCTTCTATTAGAGATTGTTATGAAGCCCTAACTTGTTGAAAAACTAAGCACGTGGTTTTAACCATAACTACGTCTTTTTTTTTTTGTTTTTCTTATTATGGCATCAAAATAACAAGGTGAGTTTATCCAGCAGTTTCATAATTTGAATTATTCTTAGAGCGCTAACTTTTCTCCATTCAAAACATTGGGTAAGCAAACTGATCAACAAAAACTATTAAGCGTTCTTTTACTCTCTGTGATGAATTTTCTTCCTTCTATGAACAAAAAACCTTGAAAATATCTACTAACAGATTGAAACACTGCACGTTGGCTGAATAAATAATACAATTTTATTTGAACCTGTTTGGTTTTTTTAAATCACTATTTTACACCACACACACACACACATATATATATATATCTATATACTATATAAGTTAAATATATAATATATCAATATATATTTATACTCGTTACGAATGGCTTAAAATTTCCGACTGCAGTTTCTTCGCCGTAGCGCGAATCTTCACTTTTAATCGGTTTTTAAAAATCCAGAAGTAAATATATTGTTTACTTGTAGGAATTTAACGGTAAACTGTGATATATATCTTTAAAGACATAGATTGATAAACTCAAAGGTGAGTCGGTTTCGATAAAAGAATATAACCGATTGACTTCTCCGACTCCAGTCAACCTTTACTTTCTTTCTGACGTCCCGATTCCGAATCACGACTCAACTCCGAAACACAAGCCAAGCCACAAAGTAGGATAAATTGCAAATAGTCAAGTCTCACAAATATAAAAAATTCATATTTTTTGCCCCTATGCGAAGAAGGAAAAAAATGTCTATAATATATTCTATCCAGTATTATATCCTAAAATTTGGAGATTACATTTACATCACTGCAAATTTAACCCAATGAGAGAGAAGAGACAGACGACAGACAGAGAGGGGGGAGGGAAGGAAGAGAAGGGGAGATTAGATAGAGAAAATCCATTTTGTTTATTCATGGTTTTGTCATGACCAACAGATTTAAAAATTATTTATCATTGCAGGATTTTCGTCATTGTTTGAATGGAATAATTGGTTGACCCTTTAGCGACATCAGCTCTTTAGCAATGTGAAGCATTCCTTTTATCATTTGATTCGGCATTAAATCTATCAGGAGTTTGATATGCCCTAAAAACATGGGACAAATTCGGGGTTGTTTTGTTTGTCCCACGCGGCGTGCGCGCGACACACAGCACACACACACACACCTATATATATATATTATATAATTGTGTGTGTGTGTGGTGTGTTGTGTATTTAGGCAGCATTTTTTCTTTTATACAAGTTTTGTTGTAAGACAATTCCTGTCGGAACAAGTTTTCATTGATCCGTCCAATTTTCGGGCCATCTTTCCTGGTGTCGGGGTGTAACTAAAGCCAGAAACAGTCCCCAAGAAGGTTTCTAAACGAGCGCTTTCGGCAATACAATTGGCATCCTCAGGTGTAAAACGATGGGTATGATTTCGTGTCTGCGTTTTGTAACGGACAACGAGTAGTAGCAAGGAATTAGAAGTGGGAGGATATTCAACCATTGGTAAGTAGGAGGGTTGTAGGAATGGTAGTGGTTCGAGCGGCTTATTGCGTGATTTTTATGTGGGAGGGGGGGCACAAGTTGTGAAGAAGGGGAGGTGTATAGTTGGAAGGAGGATAGGCGGAAAAATTATACCGCATTTGAGAATATGTTGACTTATTTCAAGTTTAATTTTGTTTAAGGTAGGGTTTTTTTTTGTTTGATAATATAAGGCTTTCGAAAGATGGCCCGAAAATTGGAACGGATATCAATGAAAAACTGTCCGACAGGAATTGCCTCCGTACAGTTTTAACGATATATATATTATATATTATATATATATATATGGGAGGAAGTATGAAAGAATGAAATGTCCATCGTTGAAGCAAGAATTCAATCCAAACGTCCTGCGAATGTTACAGACCGAAACGTTATATATAAACTGGATATGACTACTAGCACATCCGTGTTTGTTCTACCTTTCTCTGCCACACACAACACAATATATATATATATATATATTATATATATATATATATAATGAAAAAAGTTTTAGGTTTAGAAAGCTGAAACAGATCAGAAACAAAAATTATGAATATTGTGTTCCTAATCTTATTAATTTCTTTCTAGAATCCCCTCTTTCACAATGGTTTAAGGTTGACTGTTCTTTTTCGCATAATATATTAATATATATTATTCTTTGTTGGAGTGCCAAGTATTTTTGGTGTTTCCTAAGCCTGGCCATAATTCTCTAACAGTAGTTTGTTGTAGAGTTCAGGTTCCGTATGAGAGGCTCATGCTTAATTTTTTGTAAACAGAAGGAAAATTTATTTGTGATAAAAAGCCTTAAATACCATGGGTATCGTGATTATGGACCCTTTCCACTCGTGGGTATTTGAGGCCCATCGAGCTTCGTCAACCAGTTTTTATTTTATTTCGACTGTCAAATGATCGAAATTCAGTTTACCATTTATACATTTCTCCCCGCCCCCCCAGACGGCATTTAAGCGCCTTTTATTCACACACACACACACACACAACACACAAAGGGCACACACACAACAACACATTATATATATATAAACAATTACTTTATATATCGTTTTGTTTTAATTGTTTCTTAAATGCTAAGTCTATTTCATTTTTACCAATGTCTTACTTTCGAATATATGTGTTTTTCTGTCTTACGTAAAGTTGTACTTTTCCTTGTTTGTAATTTTGCAGAATTATTCAACATGTTTTATTGCAATTTATTGAAAAGATAAGAATGAATGATAAAATAAAAACCGAACCCGATTTAAAGATAAAGAAAGCTGAAGTCAGTTAATTTTAACTAATTTGTTTTTTGTTTTTCCTCTGACAGGTTTTCAGACATGAGGTCACCAAACAGCCAATTAGAATAATTATTATCGCTCTGAAATGAATGAGTAATATAACTTCGATTAAAGAGTGCGAGAAAGTCCCCCCCCAACACGTGTGCGTGTATATATATAGTATATATATATTATATATATATATATTTTTAAAAAAAAAATTTTGAGATGAAACAAGAAAATCACAGCAGAAAAACATAACAGCAAGAAATATCTTTTTTTCGGCAATAAACACCAGAAGAATTAATTAGCAACCAGATGATGGCAAAATAGCCTGAAACCTGAGTGTTTGGCTCTTGGAAAGACAGTTATATTTAAACATTCAACAAATACATAAATATATATATATATAATAGTATATATATATATATTTTAAAAAAATTTTGAAGATGAAAACAAAGAAATCCAGCAAAAACATAAACAGCAAGAAATATCTTCGCATAAACACCAGAAGAATTATTAGCAACCCGATGATGGCAAAATAGCCTGAACCTGAGTAGTTGCTATGGAAAACAGTTATATTAAAACATTCAACCAAATAAAAATCATATATATATATATAATATTATATATTATATATATATGTCCATAAAATTCGGAGAAGTAATCTTCCTGGCGATATATGGGAGAGTTTTTTTTAAAAACGTGTCGCAGTTTGCAGACTCCAATGTGTGCTCTTTGTTAGAGTCACAGAGCAATTTATAAGGAGATAATATAAAAGAAGAGTTAGATTTTTTTTGCATTATAGTCTATTTTTAGGAAGCTTAGACAAAGTTTCTAACACCCCCAATCAATAAACATAATAAAAGAATTCATTATTCGCATCTGATGATTTGGGGGTGGTTTAGACACTTTGTTAAGCTTCCTGAAATAGGCTATTATGCAAAAAATCTAACTCTTCTTTTATATTTTACTTTATATATATATATATATATATATATATATATATATAACTATATATAGGGAGAGGAGAGAGAGAGGAGAGAGAGAGAGAGAGAGAGAGAGAGAGAGAGAGAGGAGAGGGGGGAGGGAGGTGAGTAGAGAGAGGTGAGGTTGACGTTCAGGAGAGAGGAGGGAGAGAGAGAGGGAGGGAGAAGAGAGAGGGGGAGAGAGAGGGGGGGAGAGAAGAAAGAAGAAAGAAGAGAGAGTGAAAGAGAAAGAACACACAAAAAAGTTCCATATCAGTATGATAGAGAAGTATTTAATCCTGATTGATTGGGAAGGATTTCTGGCATTGGTCGGTTTCGTCATGCGACCTCCACTTAGATTTAGTTAATTCCTAATCGTTGCCGAGCGCCCGACTGTCAGATGCACGTGGCTATTTTTCCACGCGTGAGATTAAGGGTCTTTGGCAAATAAAAGACGGTCGAAGATAAATGATGTTTCTTTTGTTTGGTTCCCCTTAGAAAGAACGAAGATGACACTTGTTCATAATTTTAGATTTCTAATACTTATGTAACAAGTAGTGTAGAAAAACCAAAATGGCTGTCATAAGTTGCAGCCACGGCCTTGAAAGGATTGGAATGACAAGGCTTGAACCTCTTTCCTGATCTTCCGATGGATCCGTGAGAATCGGTGGAAAGACCCTCTTTTCCGGTTTAGATTTAGAGAGAGTTTTAGTCAGATCGGTCAAAGCCAACGAAGGTGGTAAAGATCGTGTATGCACGTGCGACTCAATCTGCGCAGGTAGTCTTGGTGGGATTTCAGAATCCAATATGAAATCTAAGTTAAATCGAAAGGTCTTGTTTATTATCTAAAAACTACCATGACCAGGGCTTCTGATAAGAGAAATCCCCATGGAAGACCAGACACGAAGTCCCCAAGACCAAAGTCCATAGACGATAGAAGAGACGCTAGAAGAGACGCTGGAAGAAGAATAATAGAAGTTAGAAAGTAAAGAAAGAGGTATGCAACAACACCTAAGCTGAGACCAAAGACAACCCAAGTAGACCCAGAATAGAATGGGAACCACCCCAATCCGGCCAGCATAGAAGACAGAAGATGAGTATCATTAAGAATAATAGAGGCTATGTAACATTCGACAGCAGAACTTAAAGACACATTAAAAGGATGCTTAAGAATTTCAAAGACAAATATGACAGGAATTTTCCCGAAAATTTACTGTTCGTTCAGCTTATTGTACAAAAGTTTTCATCCGTTTGATTTTTAAAATTGTTGGATTATATTGAGTATAGTTTATCGGAGTGGCTCATGTCGGTATTCAGCCGATCGGTGAGGGAGTCTATCCCCTTTTCACTAGCGCTAGATCAAGGAAGATTGTTTTTGCGTCTGGGGTGGAGCGCCACACCTACCATCAGCTTCCTTCTTTACCGCACAAGATTCTCCGTGGTACGCCATACGCTGAGCTGGCGAGGAGGCCCGTTATCGAACAAGGGAACCTCTTGTCGTTTCTAGCCGAACGCTCTAAAACCATTGTTGTGCGCAAAAATCACTCCTTATACTTGTAGACTAGTTGTAAGCGGGGCAGTGAGAAACATTGGAATCAGTACTGCCAGTGAAACACAGCGATGACGAACGACAATGATGATGATGATGAGTTTTTGTTGGTTTGGGTTTTACGGCATGTCAAAAACCCCTTGGTTAATTTTTGCCGAATACTTCTTATTGGTAATTTGGTATTCAAAAATGTTTAATGCCGACAAAGTTTTGAAATAATTTCACTTTTAATGGATAATACAATTTAGTTTATCAACTTGTCATGTTTTTCTATTTAACCCATAGATGAGACCCTAAACAGGTACTCTACCGCTCCGGGTAGAGTGGAACAGGGAGAATGGTGATGAAGGGGTTTCCACATTCCCGCAATCCAAAGCTGGAACCTCACCATCAGATAGAGTTTAACGTCATTCCCAGGACACGAAAGAGCCTCAGTCACCGCCTTCTAGCACCCATAATGATAAAAGGGGGTTGGGGCTTTGCCCATAAGGGAAATAGGCTGGAAAAATCAATATAGGTGCTAGGGATTGGACGTGACAGCCGATTGATCGGAAGGGGGCCTCTCCGACGGCCAAGTCTAGCCCAAGATAGAGCCAAAGTGGAATATTGGAAGTCATGAACTGCTCATCCACCTGGGTTCTACATTCTTAAGCATACCAACGGGTCGCCACCCGGCCAACAGGTGGCCGCCATTGGGGGGGAGTCTTCCCCTTCTGGCAGAGGTGCAGTCGGTGGCATTCTAAACGCCCCAGCCGACAGGGTTGGTTTTGACAATGTATCAGAAAAACTAAGCAATGCTATCATATATCGGAACCTAGATATGGAGCGCGTGGTCTAATGGTTAGAGCGTAAGAAATGGACTCGGTAACCCGTGTTCCAATTCCTGGACGAGTCGGTTTTGATTTCACATACGCGCAATATATTTTGGTAAAGGTATGAATCCAATTCTCCCTCGCAGTTATTGGTAAATATCAGGCAGACTGGGCTCTCCGAACGCATGGCTAAGTAACAATCTAGGAGAAGGAAAACTCTGGAGTTAAAAGCTGTTTTAAACTCCGCTTTTAAGAAAAATTAACTTGTGTCTCATCCTGCTCGTGTGAAGGCTTGTAAATATATTGGATTCTCTGGAAAAATCGCAGGCCAGTGTAATCTGTCTATAGTAATCCTTGCATTTCTGATGCGTAATATTGAACATCAGCTTTTCTGTAGATGAGATTTACTATACCGTAGATTTATGAACCTGTCTATGAAGTCATAAATTTTTGTTTTAAAACATATCAAATTTGAGGCCAATCAATTTTTTTTTTTTTAATTCCATAAAGTAAGCACAAATTTGTTCAATTCCTGCATTTCCCATGGTTTTTGAGAAAAAGTGATATAGAAATATTGGGTCATTTTTTTTTTTTTTTCTCAGAGGTTAAATATAGCTTTAAAAAAAAAAAAAAAAACCAAGTGTCAGATCCAACCCAACAAAAATTGTTTTCCCCCAGCAAATACAGCCAATCATTTTTTTTAAAAATTCCATAAAGTAAAAAAAAAAACAAAAAACCAAAATAAAAATATACCAACTTGGAGTGAAATGAATTTGTTATTCAAGATAGTCTAATCCATTTCTTCTCATTTCCTGCTTTTGAAACATATCACTGGCTTTGTTTTCGCTGAGCCAAGTGCTGAAAATAAGTTTAATGAATTCCTAGGCTTGTTGACAATGCTTCACATAGAACGGTTCTAAGTATTTTCAATTCATGTGGCGTGGAAGAATACTCTAATATTTACAAGTAACAGTTGACACCTCTTCTTTATCTTATTCAATCCAGAAATTTTTGATCATTCATTTGAATTAATTGATGTGCACACATGGTGTGGTTCACTCATCTCTTCGTTTTAATGTGCATTTCCTCTTATTCATATGTCTGGGCGACGCTTGACAGACAAAGTATATATATATATATATATATAAATATATATATATTATATATATATATTTGTGCGTGTGTGTGTAATCCTTATATAAATTATAATATAGTATAATGTGTGTCTATATAATATATATTATATATAATATATATTATATATATATATATATATTATATTTTGTGCGTGTGTGTGTAATCCTTATATAAATATAATAATATGTATATGTGGTGTCTATATATATATTATATATATATATATATACTATATATATACGTATATTCGGCGCGTCTAATTATTAATATATATATTACGTATATGCGGCGTCTAAATTATTAATATATATATACGTATATGCGCGTCTAATTATAATATACATATATATATATATATATATATATATTATATATATATTATAATATACGTATATATTGTGTCTAAATGATTATATATGTATGTGTGTGTAATACGTATATATTTGTCTAATGATTATATAGTCATAATGTGTCTGTGTGTATATACGTATATATGTGTGTAATGATTATAATACATACAATATATATATGTGGTGTGTGTGTGTGCATGTGTGTATATGTATATATGTGTCTAATGATTATATATATGTGTGTGTGTGTATACGTATATATGTGTCTAATAATTATATTATATATATATTGTGTGTGTGTGTGTCTACGTATATATGTGTCTATAATTGATATATATATATATATGTGTGTGGTGTGTTGTGTGTGTGAGTGTATACGTATATATGTGTCCCTAATAAAATTTATATCATATATATATATGTGTGTGTGGTATGTGTGTATAACGTATAATATGTGCCTAATGATTATATTTACATACACATATATATTATGTGTGTGTGTGCATGGTGTGGTATATGTATATATGTGTCTAATGAATTATATATATATGTTGTGTGTGTATGTATACGTATATAATGTGTCTAATATTATATATAATAATGTGTGTGGTGTATGTGTGTTATACTATATATGTGTCTATAATTATATATATATGTGTGTGTGTTGTGTGTGTGTATACGTATATATGGTTGTCTAATAAATTATATACTATATATATGTGATGTGTGTGTGTGTGTGTGTATACGTATACGTATATATGTGGTCTAATAATATATATAATAATGTGATGTTTGTGTGTATAACGTATACGTATATAGTGTCCTAATATTTATATATAATATATATATGGTGTGTGTGTGTGTGTGTGTAGTATAATGTGTCTAATAATATATATATTATATATATATATATATATATCTATATGTGTGTGTGTGTGTGTGTGTATCGTATAACATGTGTCTAATAATTAATATATATATATATATATATATATATATGTGGTGTGTGGTGTGGTGTATACGTATACATGTGTCTAATAATTATATATATATATTATATATAGAATATATATATATATATATTTGGTGTGTATGTGTATACGTATATTATGTGGTCTTAATATTATATATAATATATTTGTGTGTGTGTTAATACGTATATATTGTGTCTAATGATTAATATATATATATATATATATATATATATATATATATATGTGTTGTGTGTGTGTGTGTGTGTGGTGAGTGTACGTATATATGTGTGTGGTATGTGTGTTTCTAATAATTCAATTTGAATAGAAACTGTTTGCCGTATGCACTTGTGTATATACATGTGTGTATTGCTGGTATGTTGTGCAACTGGTAATGTGTGTGTGCTTTGTGTGACGCTTGACAGACAAGTGGGGAATATATATACATACATACATACATACTATATATATATATTATATATATATATATATTATATGTGTGTGTTGTGTGTGTGTGTGTGTGTGTGTGTGTGTGTATTAATTCAACATGAGAAAAACTGTGTTTTCCCCGTATCTAATTTTCCTATATACATATGTGTATTTGCGGGTATGTGTAAACTACGAACGTGTGTGGGGAGGAATTACCCTATTTAACGTTACTGGTTGAATTTGAACATTCATTATATCTGTTTCCGGATCATGTCTGAAATTTCCACCGCGTCTCTGACATCTCTCATCATCTAATATAACGATTCTAATTTTCTGCTAAGTTTTCTTTATATAATACTAGCAAATATATGCACTCTCCGGGCGCAAGTATTTAACTTTTAATATAATAAAATATCAATATTAAATTAGAAGGCTAAATGAAACTGAATAAGAATGCAAATAAAAATATTTGGAACAGAGGGGGGTATGATTTGAAAATATAGAATCAACCTTTGAAACTAACTTTCATCATTTTCCCATTACTCCGCGTCTTTCATTGGTAATTTTCCTAATTTAACTATTTAGTTAAAATAGAAGTAAAGACTAAATGACAGTTATTTATTCTTTTAATGGATTCTTTTAAAGATTTATCCCCGAGATTTTTGCTCAATATTCAATAAGATAAAACCAAACAATTGAAATCAATATACTAAGCATAATATTTAATTAAAATCAAATTTTTTAGATCAATATGCAAATTTAAACTTCCCATTCACACTGTAATACGGCTATTTTGTTGTATTATAAATACAATTGCAATGTTATTAGTATGGTAGATATAGTCAAAGTTCTTATGAATGTAATACAATTTTATTAATAATTGAGGTTTAAATAAAAAATAAAATCAATGGAGAATGATGTAAATAACAAGGGAATTGTGACTTGTATAGGTAAATAGTTTCGGTTACAGACAGACAAACCGCACAATCTCAATTATAATAAGATATATATTTAATATATTAATATATTAATATATAATATATTATATATATATATAGTATCAAGTTGTCTCCGAATAGATTCAACGCAGATTGTGAACTCAAAAACGTTATATAACGATGTTGCGTATATACTTGTAGATATCTGTATGAGATATAGTGGCGCTGGTCTAATGTTGAGTCGTAGGAAATGGACTCCGTCAACCCGTGTTATTCCTGGACGATAGCTGTTGGCATTGGTCACATAGGCTAATACACTTGGAAAGGTATGAATCCAATTCCTCCCCTGAAGTTATTGAATAAAATATCAGGGCACGACTTGGCTCTTTGACCATGGCTAAGATAACCAGTTAGGAGAAGGAAAACTCCTGAGTAAAAGCTGTTAAACCTCCGTTAAGAAAAATTACTCTTGTGTTCATCCTGCTCGTGGGAAGGCTTGGTAAATAATTTATATTGGACTGGAAAAAATCGCAGTCCAGTTTGTATCTGTCTTTCGCATTCCTTTGCATTTCTGATGCGTATATTGACATCACTTTCTGTAGATGAGGATATTACTACCTAGAATTTATGAACTAGTCAATGAAGCCACTAAGAATTTTTGTTTTAAACATATCAAAATTAAGGCCAATCAATTTTTTTTTAATTCCATAAAGTAACCAAATTTGTTCGATTCTGTATTTCCTCATGTTTTTTGAGAAAAAGTGATATAGAAACATTGGTCATTTTTTTTTTTTTATCTCAGGGTTAATAAATACTTAAAAAAAAAAAAAAAAGTGTCAGATCAACCCAACAAAAATTGTTTTCCCCAGCAAATCACAGCAAAGTTAGCACAAGCGAATACAAGAGTAGGGCACGACTGGGTGGGAATAGTAATCAACTGGGAATTGTGCATAAATTCAATTTCTAACAGTTACTAACAATGGTATTGTCCTAGAGAGTGAGAGGGATAAAATCCTTTGGGATATTGAATACAGACGGATCACCTAATTCCCGACCAGGAAGACCAGACTGAATTAAATTAACAAAGGGAGAAAAATCATCTGTCGATTTTGCTGGCGTCCCAGCGATCACCGAGGGAAGTTGAAGGAAACAATAAGATAGACAATTTACTTTTTGCCCTAGCCAGAGAGCTAAGAAAAGACTGTGGACCTAGGATGAAGTGGTGCCATTCTTAATTGGGGCCCTGGGTACGGCCCCCGAAGGCTTTGGAAATTAATTGGAATTCCAAAGAGCCAAGACATCCCAAACGATAGCATTGTGGGCGACTCGTGATGCTTAAGGAAGAGCCCAGGTGGATGAGCAGTTACTGACATGCAATACTCCACGTTGGCCTATCCTTTGGCTAGACGGGCGGTCGAGAGGCCCCTCCGATCAATAGGCTGGTCAGTCAAGCCCTGCACCTATATGATTACCCCAACCCTATTGCCCTTATGGCAGCCCCAACCCCTTTTTATCATAGGTGCTAGAAGGTGGTGGCTGAGGGTCTACATGTCTGGGAATGACGTTAAACCTTCTATCTGATGGTGAGTTTTTCCCTTTGGGAGGCTTGGGAAAGTGGAGCTCCCCTTCATCACCTTTGTCCCTGGTCCACCTGACCCGGAGTGGTTAGTACCTGTTAGGGTCCCATCTATGGGTTAAATAGAAAACACAAACCAACCATACTCTCCGTAACATTTCGCATTGAACCATTTTCGATTTATTTATTATTTCATATGATTTTTATTAATTTATATTTAAAAATTTAGGAAGCGCATGGTGTAAGTAGTTAAAGTCATGGAAATGGACTCGTCGCCAACGAGTTCAATTCTGGACGTGGTAATTGCATTTCACTTGCGCTAATACCCATTGGAAAAGGTATGAATCCTACCTACTCTCCTCCAGTATGGATAAATAGTAGGGCAGACTGAGTTCTTTAATCATGGCTGGTAACCAGTCAGGAAGAAAGAAAACTCTGAAATTCCAAACCTGTTGAACTCCGCTTAGAAAATTGCCTTGTGTCGATCTGCTCGTGCGGGGGAGTTGATATAATATATATATATATATATATATATATATATATTAATATATATAATATATATATATATATATATATAATTCCTTAAAACCCACCAAGTCCAGAGATTACATTCTCCCTCGACCTGATTACGTCTGTTTAAGTAGAATTTCTGTACGTGATAAGTTGAGTGATTTCCCGGCAATAAAGAGCTAAATTTTCCACAAAGATGCTCTTTAGATTTTTCCTTGCGTTATCAATCAAATACATTAAGATGAGAACTCTGTAAAACGTACGAGTAACGGCTTTGAAATTGGGAGATGCGTTCTTGTTGAGATGAAATAGGCACGCATATCACCTGAGGCCGCATGAGATGTTCGTTGTAATTAGGAGGAAAGTCAGGGTTTACTGTTTTAAAACGAGAAAAGCAATTACGCAAACATCCCCGTTGGGAATAGAATAAACTCCAGCCAGGAGCAGAGGATGAAAGAAGAAGAAGAAGAAGAAAAGAAGGAGAGGAGAGATGAGAAGAGAGAGAGAGAAAGCAGAGAGAGAGAGAATAAAACTGTTTTCGGGGAGAAACAGAAGAAATCAAGAGGCGAGAAATAGAGAGAGAGGGGGCAGAATACTGCAAAACTGTCTTCGAGAAGAAAAGGAATCGAAGGAAGCATAGAGAGAGTAGAGAGAGAAGAGAGAGCGGAGAGAGAGAGGAGAGAGAGAGAGAGAAGAATAAATATCTTATTCGAGGAGAAAAAGAAGGAATCAAAAGAGAGAGGACAGAGACGAGAAAGAGAGAGAGAATTTGAATAGCGAGAGTGAGAATGAAGAAAGGTTTCAATAAGACAGAAAAGAGTTAAAGAGAAAACTACTAAGAGAATAAGGGTGAGGAGAAGAGAGAGAGAGAGAGAAGAGAGAGAGAGAGCGAGAAGAGAGAGAGAGAGAATAATATGTTTCGGAGGAGAAAAAGAAGGAATCAAAGGAGAAGAGGAGAGAGACGAGAGACAGACAGAGGGAGAAAGAGAGAGACAGAGGGAGAGGGAAGAAAGAGAGGAAAATGGGGGGAGTAAAAAGAGTAAAAATGTCCTCGAGGAGAAAAATAAAGAATCAACTTCCGTTCAATGAGTTGAAGAATAACACTTGAACGCGTCTTGTGAAAAAAATAAGGGAAAATGCAGTTTTTTTTTCTAATATATATTAAATGTTCGATGCATGGAATTAATTCTTAGATCCTTAAGGATATGGAAGAAAATTTGGTAAACGCACTTTGGTTGTATGAAATGTACGTGGGTTAGTCAAAAAGTAATGCCATTTTTGTTTCGGACAGGTATAAATAACACACAGGAACATGTATCGTACATAAAATCAAACTGGTCCTCTGTGGATCACATTCCTACTTCTCCCGTCACCGATTGTTTTCATAGCATTGAGAGCATGTATCCGAGCCCCGTAACCTCCTCGTGCAACTGGAATATCAACTATCTCCTCTTCGGGCGCCAATGGAAAGACGGTTTAAGAGACAAAAATTAATTACAGTGACGAGGAAGTGCAATCTGTAGTGATGAGAGGTTCAAAAGAATGGTCACAGGAATTTTACAGAGCAGGGATACATGTTCTCATTCCAAGGTAAAAACTTGCTATTAAGAGAAAACGGTGACTATGTAGAGAAGTAGTGTAATCCACAGAGGACCAGCTTCATTTGATGTATAATACATGTTCCTGTGTGGTAATTCTCCTAAAAAAATGACATTAATTTTTGACTCACCCTCGTAGTTTAAAGTCTTCAGAAGATTTCTGTTTCAATGTCTGACTCTTTTCCAACTGGCAAAGATACAGTAGTAACCTTGACTTACGAGTTTTAATTTGTAGCTCACTTCCTCGATATTGAATTTAATTTGCCCAATTGAATAAAATAAATACCATTAATCCGTTCCAAGCCCTCCAGAAAAACCATCCTTTTTTTTTAGCAAATTTCTTTTTCAATAGGAAATTAAAAGCCCATTATTGTATAAAATATGAATAAATAGAATGTAATGAATTATGTGCTGGAATGTTTTAGCGTTATTTTATTGAATAATTATTTTTATTTTTGGTGTAATAAATTTTAGGACTTATTTATTTATACTGAATTTATGTAAAGTGGCGTAATATTCGTAACGTTCTAATAGCGATATATGTTGTATAGCGGGTCTTGTCAACGTGCCTCCAAATTCACGACACTAAAAAAGGTGTCGGCACGTGGCGGTCATCTTGGTCGATAAAAAAAGTACACGCGAGAAATAATATCGTCACCCAAGCTATTATCTTTTATTTCCAGGCTCGTCCTCGTGGGTTTGTTTTGGAGAGGAAGGAAAAAGCAAAGAGAAAGAGAGAAGAGGACACTGATAAATTACTGTAATCCCACACTAGGGACAGAGGCCGCGTCCGTTCCCCTAGGCCGGAAGACGCAAAAAGAGACATCCACTACATCGCGGACGCTATTGTTTTTGTTCGTCGTTCTAGTCACCAACGTGACTTCCCGGGTTGCGGTCACACCCGAAAACTTCCGGTTGGCTTCAATCTCCATTCGGGGGGGGGGTCACGCCCGGTCAAATCACGACAACCTGTTTTAGGTTCATCAACTTTTTTTAAAGCCTTTACTCCCTCTTATTTCTTCTTCCTCCTTTTCTAATAGTAGTCCTTCGCAAAACTCAGGACATTCACCATCATCGCTATATTTATAAGCCTATCTAAAGCTCGCTCATGAACCCTAATTTTTTATTATGTTTTTCTTTTTAAATTAAAAAATAGCCCTGTATTGTTATAAACACATAATGAAATATATATGTATTGAATTAAGTACTGGTATAACTTTAATGTTTTATTTTAGGAATAATATTTTTCTTTGGTTTGTTTGTTAGTATTGTTTTGTTTTGTTTTTACGGCATTTCACCCTCGAAGGACATTTGAATGCCGAGAGTTTATGGAATAATTCATTCTTAATGATACTCATTGTTTTTATAGACACATTTTTTTGTTTAACCCATAGATGTGACCTAACAGGTACCACCATTCCGGGTCAGAGTGGACCAGAAGAGCTATGGTGATGAAGGGGTGCTCCACATCCCCCTGGAGAACTGGAAACCTCACCATCAAGATAGAGTTTAAACGTCATTCCCAGGACATGTAGATCACGCAGAAAATGTCTGCTTATCATAATATATGATAAAAGGGTATAGGGTTTGGTACAATCATATAAGCTAGGGTTTGATGTGACCAATGCCGATCAATTCGGAAGGAGGCCCCTCCGACCGCCTATTTAGCCTAATGTAAGGGCCTAAGTAGATTGTTGCATGTCAATGAACTGCTCATCCACCAGGAATTCCGTGCTTAAGCATCACGGAATCGCCACCAAGGCCAAACCAGTGGGCCCCAATTGAGTCTTAACCCCTCTGCAGAGGTGCAATCGGTGTATTCTAAGCCCAACGACAGGGCTGTTTTCCTTGATGCAATAAATTTGAAAACTTAAATGTTTATAGTGAACTTATTAACATAAAGCTATCTGAAGCTCGCTCCGTACCCTTAAATTTTAGCTATCAACACAAGCAAATTAATTTAACTGAGTGAGAGTTCGTAACTCGGAAAAATCGTGAATTTGGGTCACTCGTAAGTCAAGTAGAACAGTAGTAAGTCAACGGGCAAAGAATCCCCAGGTAAAAAAAGTTATTCTGGTCGAAGAGCAACTGTTTTTGGTTTTTTTTTATCTCTCTTCGCCTGGTCCGAAGCATTCCAACCATATATTTAACCATATGTAAATTTGTTCTGGAACCTTGATTCTGAGTTCAGGTCTCTGTGCTAGGAAGTAAAGTTCTTTCTCTTATCTATACACATATAAGGGTAGTTGGTTGTTATAACATGTTTGGTCCGCCGGAGATTGTTTTTATTTGCATATGAATCCTATCAAATATGAATAATAATGGTTTGCAAAGAAATTCCATTTGATTCTATTGATGGACCACTAACTGGAAAAAAGTGCGTCCTATATTCTGTCAAATACACAATAGTTGGTTGTGGAGTAGTCTGCACTTCGTTAATTAGTCCTGCATTTTAAAGTTCAAAGTTACCCACACAACTGTCCTTATATATATATATAAGAGCATTCGGTCTGTTTGTTGTTATTTTCTCTCAATAACGCCCCCTTACCTATTATGGTAGAGGCGTGTAGTATCGCTTGACAAGTTAAATTTCGCTAGGATGGTCAGGCTGTGTACTGTGGCCGAGGCGATAAAAAGTGTTTCACCTAGTGTTTCACTGTTGTCTGCTGAAGTCCCGGTTTCGATTTTCCTTCGGAGGGAATCGTTAGTATATACGCTGATGAGACTTAATAATAGTCGAAACAGTCTGTACGGTATTCCTACACATCGAGCCATCCTTTACTGGGATTACACTTGTCAAGGTTCAATTTTCAATAAGAAAAAGTATCGAATTTTTGCGATACATGCGTTGTCAAGTGCCTTCCAAGTAAAAATTTAATATATACTATATATATAATATATATTATATATATATATATAGTATATATTTATTTATTTTTACCCACCCTAACACGAGCAGGAATGCGACACAGATGGGTCAATTTTCAGCGGAGTTCAACAGTTTTGAATTCAGAGTTTTCTTCTTCTTGAACTGATTCCCTAGCCATGGTTAAAGAGCCCAAGTCTGCCGCCCTGTTATTTGCCCATAGCTGGAGGGAGAATCGGATTCATACCTTTCCCAAGGATATTACGACATGTGGAAATTCAAACAGGCTTCGTCCAGAGAATTGGAACTCGGGTCGGACCAGTCCATTTCCTACAACTCTAACGCTGAGACCCCGCGCCTCCATATATGTAATAGATAGGTGCTTTCCGGCTGCACCCGCGTATTCTATTATCAAACTCAAGGGACATAATCTATCCTGTAGAGAAATGATTTTGTTGAGCTTCAGATGAAGCGAAATGAATAATTTTGTTTGACATGCACTGCATTGTTGGAAATGTTGTGAGGCAATTCAAAATAAGTCACGTGAGATTGTCAGCATCCGAAAAAAACTCAATCTGAGCATTTTCAAGGGTATATATTTCCGGCGGGTTCAATTCCACGGCAGAACATCGTCATTGGCACAAAAAAGAAGGGTCGGAATATCCTGACATATTTCCAAGAACTGATCATAAGGACTAGAAATTGTGGGACGTCACCGCAACAAACGGGTAAACCTTTATTTCAATCTATTCGTACCAAAAAAAAAAATCATCTTCAGGCTTGTTTTTTAATTGCGACTCATCGAAAGTTTTGGTTACCAGTTTTGGATTTGGAGTTTTGGATTAACCAGTTTTGGATAGCATTGTACAAGAAACTTTTTAAGAATGTGCAGTGTTTTGTGTTTTGGTCCCGTTATGTCAACCGATGACTGCGCTCAAAATGGGATAACAGTAAGCTATCGGATTAAACAAAGAAGACAGAGTTGCCAGGAATGCANCAATTTTAACTAAATAGTATTATGAAAATTTAGCAGTGTGGAGAGACGGGGTGAAGTACATAATAGCAGTTTATTCCCCCCCCCCACCCCTGTTTCAAATTTTTTTATCGGCATCTTATTTAGTTTCATTAGCTTCTAAGTTAACACAATATTTATTACATTAAAACTTAATACTGGCACCCTCTAAGGTGCATTATTTGCTAGTTTCTATAATTGACCACGATTTCTCGGACGATTTTTGGAGGCGAAAGAATTATGTTCAAGACACACTTTTTTTTTATACCCCATTTCTTCGCTGGGTATTTAATAGGGAGGAAAGTTCTATTTTGCCGACTCGCCATATTTTCTGGTGATTTCTTTGTTTTTCCTCTGGTTGGATACGTTTCTTTTATGCTGGCTCATTTGTGGTCTGTCTATAATTCATTAGGGTAGGTTGAGTTTTCACTTGTTTTTAAATCGCAAATTCTTTCAAAGAGCGTAAGTTGTATGTTGGTATTAATAAACACTGATACGGAATTAGATCTTTACTTGCACCATTGTTTGAGGAAATAGCATTAGAGATTGTCAATTAAAATGCACTAAAAATCCTCGTTTTCGCAACATTTGACCCGGGAGTTGGTTAGAAAATTTAGCAATTCCAATATTTAAAACAAATGAAACGAACAAGATATTATAACTAGAATTAGAATTGAAAATATTCTCCAGTCATCGCCGACTCCTGATATGCTGCTTTTTATCTCATAAAGCAGTAACTGGCGATAACATTTTAAAGACTGAAATCTATTTCTTCAAATGAAGACAAAAGCTTTTAAGAAACCTACTTTGTTAGAGTAATCCTTTGTTAATTTGCAACTTTCGCAACATGGGAGACGTTACAGTTTCAAAATCGACACCCCAGTGTTAGTTTCTTTTTAAATGAAAGATGTTTGTTTAAATGATGTTGGTTATTAAAACCAAAGCCAAGAGTTTAAACCGCGCGGTGAGGATGGCTACTTGGGTACAGACAACCATTGCGTCTGTCCCTTCGACTAGCCGCCAAAATCTGGACTATTCTCAGTTTGCTTCACACGATTCACCTTTAAATGAAAAATGTATACGGTGGTACTTGTGTGGCGAAAGCAGAGAATACAAAAAAATCGGCCCATATAAGTAAACACATATATAAATGAATTGGCATTCGCTGCATTCTTTAACGGATGCGTTGTCTTGATGATAAGTGGCTACATACTGCTTTGAAACCAATGGTAAAATCACACCCTTAACTGTATTGTACACTTAGATGAATAATGAATACAGCTCTTACACTCCTAATCGAGCACTTCATTTTTGATTCTCCAATACTAGAAAAACTAACAATATATTTCTCTCTTTCTCATATATATATATATTTGGGAGAATATGGGCTTAATTAAAGTCATACCTAATTTGTTAATTAATTAATTATAATTAAATGAATTAGGCGTACATATCGGTTTAAATGTAAAGCGAAACAAATCGAGAAACAGATATGCACGCCTAATTCATTATTAATTATATATTAATTAACAAATTAGGTATGACTTTAAGCACATAATCTCACCAAAACTGTCGGCCTTCGCGTTTCAACACATTGTTTGTTCACTTTCATATATATATATATATAATATATATATATATATTATATAAAATCCGATACAGACTTTCATTTCACACGCTCTGAACTCACATAGAAGTCCGTTTTAAGTGACCTTTCTTGTTAACCTAAGAAATGAACAGCGCTCCGACTTAGAGGCAAAAACAACTGCCATTTTTAGGCTAGCGAATGTAGGCAATCTTTAACCGCACTAAACACAGATAAAAATTGATGTCGAGGTTTGTTCCTGTACATAAGTGCGAATACTTTGCTGCGGTTAATAAGTGGATTAACAGAGATTTACAAGATAGATACTGTTCTTCGTTTAACCAACAGTGTAACTAACCGTAAATGTCGACGTTCTCTGGAATGATAAGCTTTTTGTCCTCGTTTTGGTTTTACCCATATTGAATATGATCAGATAATTAAATACTGATTTTGTTCACAGAAATCAGGAAGTGACAAAAGCATAAAAATGTTTGATGTTTATTACAGATGTCACTGCCCTCACTCAACATATATTGCATTTACCCAACCCCTTACCACAAAAGCTGTGGGTGGCGACCCGTGATGCTTAAGGATGGAATCCTGGTGTCTTGCTGACCATGACATGCAACACTTTACTTTGACCATACAAGCTGTGGGTGGCGATCCGTGATGCTTAAGGATGGAATCCTGGTCACTTGCTGGCCATGACATGCAACACTTTACTTTGGGCCTAAAGTAAAAAGTAAAGTCGTCGGGGTGGCCTAAAGTCGGTATCAGCCAATCAGCGAGGGAGTCTATCCCCTTTTCAATAGCGCTAGACCAAGGAGATTGTTTTCGCGTCTGAGGTGGAGCGCCACACCTACCATCAACTCCTTACTTTACCGCACAGATCTCTGTGTAACTCATACGCTCAGTTGGGGAGAGCCGGTATCGAACTAGGAACCTTGTGGTTTCTAGCCAAACACTCTACCGACTGAGCTAACCCGGCCTTTCTGAGCCCTTACTTATGCTAAACGGACAGTCGGAGGGGACCCCTCCGATCAATTAGCTGGTCACGTCAAGCCCTAGCACCTATATGATTATCCCAACCCTATTGCCTCTGTGAAAAGGCCCAACTATTTTTTATATATGTACTAGAAGGCGGTGGCTGAAGGTCTTATTGTACTGGGTATGACGTTAATCTTGCATCTCGGGGTGTAGTTCCAGTTCTAGATCTCGGGCAATGTTGAGTACCCCTTCATCACCCAGAGTGGTAGTACATGTTAGGGTCCCTTCTTGTGGGTTAAATATAAAAAAAAAGAGTTCTAAAAATGTGTTTAAAAATTGCGTTTTAAAGAAATTGAGTACCCATCAAGAATGAATAAAAAAACGTCGGGGTAAGAGACTTTAAACATCAGTCGCTGTATTACGTTTAAATTCCGACTAATACCCTTGGGAAAGGTACGCACTCCTCGTCCTGAAACTCCGGGTTAAATAGTATAATATATTTTCTCTCCTATGTCTTTGGCATTAAATCACTTGCAATAAAATATATATTGTTGAACAAGGCGGACATATTTTCTAGTTTTCTGGTCAGCTTATTAAGTACGAGGTTTGAAAACTTTGGTGGAATAATCAACAGAACCCAGCCTAGAAAACTAGAAAAGATCGAAAAGACATGAAATGTTTGTCTTGTTCAACACTGTATGCATGGAAGACAAAATGCTACCCAAGAATATATATATATTATTTAATTTATAATATTTAATCTATTTGAAATTTAAAAATACTCATAAAATATAGTTTTCTAAAATTATTCATCAATCTTTCTAATATATAATTAAATATAATCTTTTTATTTATTTACTGATCTATCTAATTAAATTGATATATTTTATCTATCTATATATATTATATATTGCATCTGTTGTTTAAGAAGTTGATGAACGCCGTATATTTAAAAAAAAATTTCCGTGATGTTAAATCAGCTAATTCCGTGATGTTAACTCGGCCGCGCGTGGAAAAATGTTCGAAATTCTTTTAATTTTTACTATAAACAACAGATGATTACAATATCGCCGTGGGATAAGTACTATAAAAAAATCACCTAGTACTTTCAATAGCTCTGAAGATGGAATTTTACAAAAGTTAAATAAATTCAACACATATAGCATTGTAAATTGCCTTCAAAATCTTTATATTACACACATGCTTCAAAAGATACTATAAAGAAACAAACTTATATATATATATATATATATATATATATATATATATATATATATTATGTGTGTGTGTGTGTGTGTGTGTGTGTGTGTGTGTGTGTGTGTGTGTGAAGCCATTAGGAATATTTTTAAAGTAGAAAAGTATTTTGTAAAGGTCATTCGACCTCATGTCGTTTTTGTCTGACTTTCGTTTATCCTAGATTAGTATATTTGGCGAGAATCTTATGCAGTTCTCACTGTTAAGTCATCAGATGGTTTAGGGTAAAAAAATCAATCAATCAACCCAGACAAACCAAAATAAATAATACTCCATCAATATATTTATTATCCCTTCTAGTCTGACTTGTCAGCCATTTTCAAAACTTTTTAAAACACTTTTTTAAAAACTTTCTGAAAGCAATTTTTTTTTATAAGAACTTTATTTCTGACGATAACCTAAGTTCGAACTAAAAGAACTATTATGAAATAAAGTCGACGGGGTGGCCTAAAGTCGGTATCAGCCAGATAACGAGGGAGGCTATCCCCTTTTCAATAGCACTAGACCAAGGATATTGTTTTGGCGTCTGAGGTGGAGTGCCACACCTACCATCATCTCTTCACTTTACCGCACAGATCCCTGTGCTACTCATACGCTGAGTTGACGAAGGCCAGTATCGAACCTTGTGGTTCTTAGTCGAACGCTCTACCGTCTGAGCTAAGCTGATGATACTAGTGTTCCTTAATCTTCCGATCATTATCATCCTGCAATATATGATTTTCTCAACCCTATTGCCCTTATGGCAAGCCCCAACCCTTTATCATATATGTGCTAGACGGCGGTGGCTGAGGGTCTTAGTGTCCTGGGTATGACATTTAACACTATCTGATGGTGAGGTTATGGTTCGGGAGCTCGGGGAATGTGGAGTACCCCGTCAATATTATTAGTCCAAGGTTTATTCAATTCCGAAATGGTAGTACCTGTTAGGTTTACATCAATGAGTTAAATAGAAAAAAATGTGCTTTAAACAAATTGAGTTCCTGTCAAGAATGAATAAGACAAAAACGTCTTCGGCATAAAATAACCCAACAAGGGTTGACATGTCGTAAAAACCAACCAACCAGCCATCTTGTTAAAAGTATTTTTACCAAGTGAATCCTTTACCCTTAGAGTTTTGTTGCTTTCTAAAGAGAAGGAGTTTCCTGGACTGTCATGTGATAACCTATAAGCTCCCAATGAACATATAAATTATTCAATGGAAATTATTATTTCTTGTATCCTTACAGTTAGAGATGCTGATAGGTACGCGTCCTGCGTCCCTGACACTCAAAAATCTAAAAGGACGCAGTAAAATCATATCCATGCATTCCAGTATTTAAAAAAAAATTCTTCCCTCACCATTTCAAGCTAACTTTAAATACATTTTATATGTTTCTTAGAAACGAATTACATAGAATAGGTAGCAAGATATGAGTTAGACGACTTTAGTTGTTTCCCCAGATCATAAATAAAAACTCTACAAACTATTTAAAAAAACTTTAGTTGGGACCCATTAATTTTTCCAGTGACTCATTCAAAGCAAATATGTGCATCCAAGGATGCACTAAATAAAAATCTCTTTTGAGATTTCTTGTGTCACTTCTTTACTATCGAGTGGTTCTTTTGCAATAATGGACACCACTTCATCGCCTTTATTCTTAACTCTATTGCAAGGAAACTGAATACTAGATATTTGCCACATACCCCACCTGTACGGGTTAGGCACAATGCCCTATTAATGTGGGACCACCCACGAGCCGTGATTCATGGGTGGTGGGTGCAAAAATGCTTTGATTCCGTCGGCATTCGCCCTCATGGGAGCGACCCAGGCACCGGGCAATAAACCCAGTCCTACCCCTTTAAATCGAGCGGGAAGGTGTTGCCTGGGTGTATAGCCCCCTGGGATCAACGATGTTATCTTGTAAAGTCCAGGGCCGAAGCTACTGAACCCCCAGCTGAGTACTAAGTGTCAGACTACATAAAGCTTATTAAACATCTAGTAGTGATCTCCGAGAATAACCTACAGATCATCGTTCTCTCCGAGAATAACTTACAAATCATCGTTCTCCGAGAATAACCTGCAGATCATCGTTTCTCCGAGAATAACCTACAGATCATCGTTCTCCGAGAATAACTTACAGATCATCGTTTCCGAGAATAACCTACAGATCATCGTTCTCCGAGAATAACTTACAGATCATCGTTCTCCGAGAATAACCTACAGATCATCGTTCTCCGAGAATAACCTACAGATCATCGTTTTCCAAGAATAACCTACAGATCATCGTTCCAAGAATAACGTACAGATCATCGTTCCCGAGAATAACCTGCAGATCATCGTTCTCCGAGAATAACCTACAGATCATCGTTCCCCGAGAATAACCTGCAAATCATCGTTCTCGAGAATAACCACAGATCATCGTTCCCCGAGAATAACCTGCAGATCATCGTTCTCCGAGAATAACCTGCAGATCATCGTTCTCCGAGAATAACCTGCAGATCATCGTTACCCGAGAATAACCACAGATCATCGTTCTCCAAGAGTCTACGATGCTAATCAACTAAATGTATACTTTCAATAATTTATTTGGCAATGTCGAGGCTGGCGTAATGAAAGGACATGTCAATTATTATTAATAACATAGAGTGATTAAAGAGATCAAATAATTTTACGCCACTAATCACTTGATCACGTGTAGAGGAATCATGTGACCAGCCAATTACTCAACTTCCGGTCAAATCACCGAAATTATGCTGCAATCAGCCAGTTCGGTACTTAGATGAGTAGCCCCTTCGTAACAACACGGATTGTAGGCTTGTGTGCAAATCTTAGTAAATAATAACTAAGTGACTTTATGCAGATGTAGTTTTCACTGTCCATCTTATATACAAAATCATAAGTATTATGTGGAGGTACGTTTTGCGGGACGATTATAGTTAGGAAATGGAATTGCTGACCCGAGTTCAAATCCTGGACGAGCGCATTTGCGTCACATTTTGCTCTTTTTTCCTTGAGAAACAGATGAATCCATATGTTCTTCCCCACCCAGTTATAGGTAACTAAGTTTTGTGGTCTCGGTTAGGAAACCAGTGTAGGAGAAAGAAAACTGAATTCAATCCAGCTTTATTAAGCTTAAAACTTGACCATATGTTTCATCCTATCCGGAGTGGATGCTATATATATAAGTTAAAAGAAAGGAAATGAATCCGACGGTATGAGTATATATAAAAAGATATGAAAACACCACAAAATGCTGTTTTATGACTTTTGTCTCCGCTCTTAACAACACGGAGTACAAACAAGCTCTGATTACCATTTTCATAAAATCGAAATATTGTTCAATATCAGCTAAGTTATAAAATGTTTTCACTTTAACAGCATTTTGTGTGTTTTCATATCTTTATATTATATTATATATATATATATATATATATATATATATATATATATATATACTTCGTGTTAACGCCCTCGGGAAAGGCATGAATTCTTCATCCCTGGCCCAAGCTTAGGATAAATCGTACGGTAGACTGGCTTCTTTAGCCTTGGTAGAAATCCAGTCTCAGAAAAGGGAAAACTCTTAATTCAAATCACGTATACTCCACTTTTAAAAAATTGACCTTTGGTCTCATTCTGCTTATGATGAAGTGGTTGCGTAAATAGAGGCTTACAGGGAACTCAACATGTGGGACCTTTTACCAGACTCATTTAAGCTCAGTATATACTGAGTAGTCATTTACTAAGCTTAGCTTAATTCAGAACAAGGATAGAAGTATGAGACACTCAGTGAGAATCTAAATTTAACAATATTCTTCAGAGATAGCTTACTAACTATTACACCACGTGGTATACCCAACTATATATACCATATATTACCCAGAAAGTCGCAAAGTATAAGGCGCCTAGTGAGGATCGAACTCACTTCTCAGTATTAATTGATCTGAGTTAAGCTTGCTAACATTTAAACTACGATGAAATGCTACTAGTAAATTCAGACCATCCGGCTCGTAACCAGAAGTTCAAAACCGGCCCTCGTCAATGAGTAGTACAGGGATCTGTGTAGTAAAGTGAGGAGATGATGGTAGGTGTAGCGGCCACCTCAGATGTAAAAACAATCCCCCTTATTTGAAAAGGGGATACACTCCCTCACTCTCTGGCTGATACCGACAATAAACAAGTCTGTCGACTTTGCTTATTTGTCTAAGTTTACAGTAGAGCCATAAGTAGCAAATAAATAATGGACAATTTTTCTAGTGAGCGAGGGAGTCTAGCACCTTTTAACTAGTGTTAGACCAGGGAGATTGTTTTTGCATCTGAAATGAGGCGCCGCACTTACTATCAGCTACCCTATTTACCGTACAGATCCAAGCTGTGCTACTCGTGCATTGAGTTGGTGAGGGTCGGTATCGAACCCGAAACGTAGCGGTTCCTAGGTAGATGTTCTACTGGCTGATGAGTTAGGTATTAATTGATAGGGACCGGTCCAACTCAGTCGGTAGAGCACCCGACTAGGAATCGCAAGGTTCTTTGTTCGATACCGGTCCCCACCAGCCCAGCGCATGAGTAGCATAGATTGGGTAAACTGATCTGTGCGGTAGGGATCTGACGCGAGGTGTGGCGCTAAAACTTAGCAAAAACATTCTCCCTGGTTTAGCGCTAATGAAAGTGTATATACTCCCTCGCTGCCCGGCTGATACCGACAGTAGGACATTCTGCCAACTTTAACATTTTTTTACTTTAAATATATTAATTGAAGGAAAATAAATTTTAATAAAAATGGAATAGGATTTCAATTATTTGTAATTTCGTTATTAGCTCCCTGTTGCCCTGTGACAAACTTGGCCACAGATATATGTCATCAGACGGAAGTTGTATTTTAAAGGAGAGAGAGAGAGAGAGAGAGGGAGAGAGAGGGTGTGTGTTTGTGTGTGTGTGAGAAAGAGAGAGAGGGGGGGTGAGAGAGATAGTGTGTTGAGTATGTGTGTGTGGGAGAGAGAGAGTGTGTGTGTGTGTGTGCGTGAAAGAGAGAGAAAGGGAGTGAGAGAGATAGAGAGTGTGTGTTTGAATATGTATGTGTGTATGAAAGAAAGAGAGAGAGAGAGAGAGAGAGAGAGAGGATTAGATAGACAATGTGTCTGTGGTGGGAGGGAGAGATAGATAGTGTGTGTGTGTGTGTGATTGAGAGAGAGAGAGAGAGAGTGTGTGTGTGTGTGTGATTGAGAGAGAGAGAGAGAGAGAGAGTGTGTGTTTGTGTGTCTGTGAGAGAGAGAGAGAGAGGGGGGGTGAGAGAGATAGTATGTTGAGTATGCGTGTGTGTGGGGGGGAGAGAGAGTGTGTGTGTGTGTGTGTGTATGCGAGAAAGGGAGTGAGAGAGATAGAGAGTGTGTGTTTGAGTATGTATGTGTGCATGAGAGATAGATAGAGTGTGTGTGTTAGTGTGTATGAGAAAAAGAGAGAGGGGTTTAGATAGACAATGTGTACTTGTGTATGTATGAATGTGTATATATATACCAACCCCTCCGCACGAGCAGGATGCGACACAAGGTCAATTTCTTAAGCGGAGTTCAACAGGCTTGAATTCAGAGTTTTCCTTCTCCTAGACAGGTTGCCTAACCAAGCTTAAAGAGCCCAGTCTGCCCTACTATTTACCCATAGCTGGAGGGAGAGTAGTATTCATACCTTTCCCAAGGGTATTAGCGCTAAGTGAAATGCAATTAGCACGTCCAGGATTTGAACTCGGGGCGACGAGTCCATTTCCCATGACTTTAACCATTACCCGCGCTTCCTACAAATGAATGTGTATATGGGAGAGAGAGAGAGAGAGAGAGAGAGAGAGAGAGTATGTGTGATTGCGAGAGAGAGAGAGAGAGAGAGTGTGTGTGTGTGTGGATTGCAGAGAGAGAGGAGAGAGAGAGAGAGAGAGTATGTGTGATTGCGAGAGAGAGAAAAAGAGAGTGTGTGTGTGTGTGTGATTGCCAGAGAGAGAGAGAGAGAGAGAGAGAGAGAGAGAGAGAGAGAGTGTGTGTGTGTGTGTGTGTGTGTGATTGCAGAGAGAGAGAGAGAAAGAAAAAGAGAGTGTGTGTGTGTGTGTGATTGCCAGAGAGAGAGAGATAGATAGATAGAGAGAGAGAGAAGAGAGAGAGAGAGAGAGAGAGAGTGAGTGTGTGTGTGTGTGTGTGATTGCCAGAGAGAGAGAGAGAGAGAGAGAGAGAGAGAGAATGAGAGAGAGAGAGAGAGGGGGGTAGGGTTGAGCAACGATTCTATTTTTTTCTCTACACGTCAACAATAGTTACAAAAAACGAGCCGTTTATTTTGTTTTGACGATGTTTGACCTTACTGCTTGAGATAAAAATCTTACAAGAAAGTTTAGAGTTTGAGAGTCGCTGTGATATATTCAGCTTGAAATCTGATATATTCCCGTTTGGACGAATCGGCATATAAATACGCATATGTGTCTGCTGAGCTGATTCATGCCTATATGTCAGGATAAATGTACTTGAATCAACCGAGACCTACGCTATTTTTCGAAATATTACCTTGTGGCCAACAATTTCACATCCGGAGTTTTGCCTTTGTCGTCATTCAAACACCGATTGTTCGAGAAGAAAAGCAAAACCTTGAACCATTTCTTCCGTAGAGAAACTATTTTTGTAAATGCAGTAAGAAGTCCCTGTATTTAAAGGATATATAATTACGCCAAAGAAGGCGCGTGTTGGTGTAATGGTTATGGCCATAAGAAATTGACCCGACGAGACAAGTTCAAATCCTAGACGAGGCGGTTTGCATTTCACATAGCGCTTATACCGTTGGGAAACGTATGGATCCGCCTATTCTCCCTCCACATATGAGTAAATAGTAGGGCAGGCTGGGCTCTTTAACATTGGTTAGGTAAACAGCCTAAAGAAAGAAAACTCTGAATACAAGCCTGTTAAGATCCGCTTAAGAAATCGACCTTGTGTCACACAGATCCTGTACGTGCGGAGGGAGTATTTGTCTCATACCCCACTTGTACGGACTGGGCACAAGGCCTCGTTTTAATGTGGGCCCACCCACAAGCCGAAGCTCATGGGTGGGAAAGAACAAATATTGCGTCGATCCATCGACATTACCCCTCAAGGGGGAGCCTCGAGCGCTGGGCAATAAACCCAGCCCTGCCCCTTTAAATCAAGGGGGCAGGTATTGCCTGGGGGGATAGCCCCCTGGGATCGACGCTATTATTTGCACTTTACGCTGATCCAGTGGCCGAAGCACACTGTACCCCCGCCCCGAAGGACGAGTATGCAAGAGAAGTATCCTGCACGTGCGGAGGGGGGTTGATAAATATTTATAATTACGCCATCATCATCATCAACATGCCGCGCTAGTAGCATGGATATCCATGACAATCTCTCGCAAACCGTTCCTATCATTCATTGTCTTTTGGAGGTCCTCTGCGCTGTATCCAGTATCCACGTAGAGCTGGTATATATAGGTATTTGCTGGACAGCCCACACTGGCATGTTCATGTGCTGGTTTCCATGAGAGAATGTCGCTTATGAATTCGTCCTCGCTTTTGCAGAAGTGTCCAGCATATTTTTTTTGTCTCATTCGGATGGTTTGTGTTATAGAGGGAAAGGTGGTCGTATAGCTGCTTTCTTGTGAGATGTTATTTGCACGATTTGTTCAAGATGCCACGCAGCATTCTATGCAGCTCTCATCTAGTTTATTTTCCAGGCGTTTCATTAAGGTCCAAGTGGTGCAGCCATACAGTAGCACTGATACAACTACGGCTTGAAGAATTGTCGGTAAAACGAATGATATAATGGTATTGTTTTACTATTACGCCCGTCTCCTTCCCGACTAATATTTTATGCTCTTTTAACAGTATTTCTCGGAATGCTTTAGATGATGCTTGATAATTAGTATTACTTGGACTATTGTCTTCATTCTTATCTGTACAACGTTTGGGCCGATGTGCCCTTCGGCCTTCTTCAGGTATTTCTTGTAAGACTCGGGAACCTTCTTGTTGTAATTGGGAGCCTTCACGGAACTTTGAACCCAACATTTTATTCAGTCCACCGGGGTATCCCAGCTAAGGTTAGCGGAATGAGAACAAGACACCCCGTGGATTCTTAACAGATTTCGATATTCTGAAACATGTCTTCTACACGCTAATCTTAACAAATAGACACGGTGACACGAGTTCAAATATTGGAGATATTTTTCTCGTATTTTTTTTTCAAAATCTTCTACTAAGAAGCTGTGCTCGTACGTACGTGAGCTATTTAGCGGTAAGGTTAGGATTAGGGTTAACTGTGGCTCCTCCACTCCAATTTCTGGTTTCCCACCGGGTTTCTCATACTGAAGTGGAATAACTAAAAAGTCGAGTGTTTTGAAGGTCAGATTCAGGTAATTTTGAACTTTTATCGTCCAGGCCTCCAGCCCTTATTCACGCTATGTTTTAGAGAATCGGTGTCAGGTGAATTTTCGGGGTGGGTGGGGTTTAAATATCTACATTAATTTACCGACAAAAAAAAACACGAGTCAAATTGATTTTTTTGGTATAAAGTTTTTCTTATTTAAGGAATTGACTTTTTCGATTTTCGAAACTCGAATAAGATTAAATTGTGTCAGAGAGAGAGAGAGAGAGAGAGAGAGAGGAGAGAGAGAGAGAGAGAGAGAGAGAGAGAGAGAGAGAGAGAGAAATGACATTTGAGTTCTTATTTGTATTTTATAATGGGGGGGGGGATTTTCTACCCTTGTCACTCTGACAGTTGTGGTTGGTAGGTTGGTTATTTTTAAATCCTGTTTTTGTTTTTTGTTTGTTTTGATTTTTTTTGTTTGTTTGTTGCTTTTCTGTTTTCCTTGTTGTTTTTATCTATATATATAGTTATTAAGCGAATAGTTTGTAGATAAATATAGGTTTGGTTTTATAAATTTGTAAAAATAATTTTCACTAGCAGAACCTGTAGATACACCACAGTATGATAATTTAATTATTACAACATCTGGCCTAACTGTCATTCCACGGCCAGCTAAGTGTTGCCGGAAGATTCCAGAAACGGGGATACAATGAGTGTGACTTTGGCTAGACCGTTTTTCTTCCAATATGACCTAAAAAAACGAAAACATTCTTGTAGGGGCTAGAACTTTCCTATGTCCAGGGGACAGGAAGTAGGGAGAGTATCGTCCCTTGTCAGGTTAAGGAAAGTGTCGCTTAACTGATTTCTGAGCTCATTCAACTGTGACTGAAGACCCCCCCCCCCACAAGTGAGGGAACAATAGCCGTTCTGCATTGTAAACTCAAAACAGACACACAGAGAGAGCATACGGTATGATAATTATTTTGAAATTTGAGTTTCAGTTTTGTAAATATTCATTTGAGATTTGTACAAATTCAATCGAAAAAGAAACATTTAAAAGTTGGGGGTTTAAAACATTTACAATGATTTGTCGATAAAAAGCGGGGGGGGGGTTAAAATATCTACATTAATTTGCCGACGAAAAGCGACAAAAATATGAGTCGGAAACTATCAAAGTTGGGCCCGAAATTCGCCTTATGCCTGCTCTCTAAAACATAGCGTAAATTAGGGCAGGAGGCCGGGACGACAAAAGATCAAAATACCAGATTCGTTAAAAACACTTAAGAAACAGGAAAACCAAAGATTTCCGCTCTAGTTATAGTAGATATTTACCGATATAATTATGGTTTAAAGTTAGATTAACTGCAACAACATCCTCTAAATCGGGGTTTCTCACCAGGGTCCATATGGCCCCTTGGGTTTATTGAAATTGGGAGGGGGCACAAGGCCAAATTTAAAACATGGGTGGCAGATAAACTTCATGACCCACCAAATATATACGTATGGTTCAAGGTTGATAATTGAATAACATACAATCCCGATACGTAGTGAGACAAAACATTTAATATATATAACAGCACATGGAAACAATAAAATACATAATGTACAGGAGAATAGAACATGTAAATACATATACAATATTTAGGTATAAACGAGATACCCAAATGTACCTAACATATAAATGTTACAGACATGGAACTAAAGGATAGTCCATGCTGTATAAAGGACTTACACTAATGTAAGTGGGGGGGGGGGGCAAAAGCCCCACCGAGAAGTGGGGTAGATAGACTCTGGCCCATAGCAGTTCGTTGAGAAGCGTCCAGCTAAGAGAGGAAGCAGCGTTCTTATGAACGCGTTTAACTACCAGAGGTCCCCCTAGTGGGAACAAACAGCAACGCAGCGAGAAGATAACTCTTCCGGCAAAAGGAAGATAATCCCCTACATATACATGGAGTATTTTGTAGTTCATAATCATTATCTAAACTAAAATATTAAACTTATTTAGTCAACTCTTTGCCTACTTTAATCCGCTTATAGGGGTTCCCCCACCGCTATGATCAAAGAGCAAAAACTGATGGTAAGTTCATTATGATTGAGCCGAGAGACTAAGATTACATTAATAATAATCGGGAATTATTTGAATAGAATGAATAATGAGGTGAATAGATAGTGAACTTTGAAATATCCCATCATACAGGTAGGAAAAAACAAGACAATCTGGTATAGGCGTGGAGGCAAATTTGACAGGCAAAGAGTTGAAATGTTAAATACATCTAAGCTATTTTGTTAACATTGTTATTTATTACATTTTTAATCTGATCTATGCAAAGTAACCGTCTTTTGTTTTCAATTTCTTAAAATTGAAAACTCTTAATTTATTCTTTAAATCATGGTTTCTCAACGGGGGCAATATCGCCCCCTTGGTGACCATTAGATTGTTTGGGAGAACACAAAGAATTCACATTGAGTTGAAGCGGTCCACGGCCAAGAATAGGTGGATAAACACTGCTCTAAATCATCATCATCTTCATATCACGCTAGAGGCAGGGATATCCATGACAATCTGTAGTCAACTGTCCCTATCGCTCATTGCCCTCGGGAGTTCCTCCGTGCTACATCCAGTATCCGAACAGTCTCCGGGCAGAGCTAGTCAGTATACGTTTTCGCTGGACGTGCTGGCAACTGAGAACGTCATTTATGATTTCGTTCTTGCTTCTCCAGCAGTGTTCAGCCTGTCTTATTCATCTTACCCGGATGGTTTGACTGGTATAAGGCAAGTGGCCGCACAGCTGTTTAAGATTGCACACATTCTTGTCCAGCTATAAATAAGTAAAGTAAAATCTTTGGGCTGGCCTAAAGCCGGTATCAGCCGGACAACGAGGGAGTCTATACCATTTTCACTAGCGCTAGACCAAGGATATTATTTTTGCGTCTGAGACGGTGCGCCACAGCTAACATCAGCACCTCATTTTACCGCACCGATCCCTGTGCTACTCAAATGCTGAGTTGGCATGGGCCGGTGTCGAACCCGGAACCTTGTGGCCCTTAGTTCGACGCTCTACAGGCTGAGCTAAACATGCCCTTAGCTCGAAATCCTATCAGTTAATCGTTCACGACACTAGATATTTACCAGGTACCCAACAAAACACCAATTTTTGGTTGGCGGGTGAAAAAATGCGTTGATGCCGTCGGCATTCCCCCTCAAGGGTCGCCTCATGCCCCGAGCAATAAACCCAGCCCTGCCCCTTTAAATCGGGGGACAGGTGTTGCCTGTGGAGACAGCACCCTGGGATCAACGCTGATAATTGTATCCACGGTCCAGAGCCGAAGCCACTGCACCCCCCTCGTTAACGACACTAAAAAGAAAAACATGTATATTCATATTTGTGTCAATAGTATATTCGAATTTGCAAGTAGGTTTTCTGGTTGGATATTCGATTTACTTATTTTGTCACTTTTGGATTCGTTTTGCCATTCTTTCATCCCGTTTCTGTTTTTCTTAAAGATCAACTGCGTCCTTCCTAAACTCACTTGCAGAAGTAGTGCAGTCGAATAAATATCTGATATATCTTATTCTGAAAATAAAAAAGAGTCTCAGATACCATCTAAAATTTTCAGCTGATACGTGGTCACAGTGATAGGGGACCTCAGGCCTCTGTATACAAATACATTTTTATGATAAAATCTTATATATAATATATATATATATATATATATATTATTTAAACTTGTTTAATCCGTTTTAGTCTGAATGATTTTTGGTTTGTCAAAAGTCTGGGTTCAACATAGAAATATATCAACCCCCGCCCCCCCCCAAAAAAAGCAAAAAAAAACCCTAAACAACCACTTCATACCACCACAAACACTTTTCTGAATCTGAATTGTCAGATAACTTGACAAAGGTAGCGATTTTCCTCTTGTGATTATCTAATTGGAATATTTTGCTTTAAGAATCGCTTATTAAATTCAGCTGATTATAAAAATGAGATTTAAAATTATCAACATTTTTATTTTAAAACTATTTTATGATATTTTTTTTAAAAAGCCAATAAGCATGTGATGGCTTTGGGAAATAGATTAAATTATTTTCAGATGTTCTTTTTTTTTTCAACCATTTTTCCAACCAGTAGTATTACTAAATCTCTAACCAAAATGTTAATTATTTTTCTCAAAGTTTTAGAGAGCATTTTGCCTGCAAAATTCAACAAGTTAAAAAAAAAAAACTTCTATCATCGACATCATCATCATTATCAAAATCTAGTGCTCATCACACGGAATTCCTTCACGCGCACACACCATTCGCCTCAGACGGTCAACGTTCCTGCCAGGTCCTCAACTCGGCATCCAGTGTCTACATTGGTCGACCAACACTGGTGTGTCCATATGTAGAAGTCCATAGGAGAGCTGACTTTATAAGAATTGAAATGATTTTATGATTCAATCAAAAACTACATTAAAAGAGGGAAAAACGCGATTTATGTAAAGTATCTGAACATAACAGTATGAAAAGACTGATTTTGGTCAGTTATATTTTTTATATCAATAACCCATAAATAAAATAAATAGATTAAAATTTGTAGTTTTATAGCGATACAGTGAGGGATTTCTTTTTCTTCTTTTTTAAAATTAAATGTACAGACGCTTTCCATGAATTATTTTTCTCTCTCTTTAATTTGAATTTCCTCTTGAGAATATATTATTTGCATTTTCATATCATCATATCTCTAATCAAATAAGTCTATCAGTTTTTTTTCAAACGTCTATGATTTGCCAATTAATTTACCTTTATTTTGCTCAACTCGGCGACTGATAGAGAAATAAGAATAGGCTTTCATACAGAGAGAGAGAGACAGATAAGAACAGCAACACACAGTCATATTATATATATATATATATATATATATATATATATATATATATATATTATTACCTCATTCTAACCCCCATTTCCTCATATATATATATATATATATATATAAGTTCGAGAAACGGTGTGGCGAAACAGCGTGTTCTCGGCATATATATATATATATATATATATATATATATATATATATATATATATATATATATATATATATATGTGTGTGTGTGCGTGTGTGTGTATGATTCAGTAAGTTCTAGAAATGGTGCGGCGAAACGGCATGTTCTCTGCATATATTATATAATATATATATATATATATATATATATATATATATATATAGAGAGAGAGAGAGAGAGAGAGAGAGAGAGGGGAGAGGGAGAGAGGGAGAGAGAGATATGCATGGCTAATGGGTAGAGTAGTAGGAAATAGACTTGTCGACCCGAGTTCAAATCCTGGACGAGGCTGTTTGCATTAATACCCTTTGGAAAGGTATGAATCCATATATCCTCCCTCCTGTTATGGGTAAATAGTAGGCAGACTAGGCTCTTCAACCTTGGCTATGTAACCAATCTAGGAGAAGGAAAACTCTGAATTCAAACCTGTTAAACTCCGCTTAAGAAATTGACCTCATGTCACATCCTGCTCGTGCAGGTGGGGAGCAAATATACACACACACACACACACACATATATATATATATATATATGACCTATATATGCCGAGAACACGCTGTTCCCGGCATATTTGGTCGATTAGAAATGGAACCGTCGGTCCTAATGATGCACTGAGAAACACGTATGGTTCCTCTATAGGCGAGCACCTAATAAATAACCCTAATTGTGCCAACTTATTTAGTGTTGACTGGTTCTCGATTGAGAGCAGATCACACTCTTTCTATCACCTCAAAATATTGGAGACACTATATATTCTAACCAGTAAGCCTTCTCTTTGCAAGCAAAGGGAGGGCTTACTCGGTTTGAATGTCATCAACATTTAAATTGTCTCCCTCTGTTTTGAGGTGTGGAAAAGGAGAAGAAAAGAGAAATTGTCTTATTCTTTTTTGCCTTTTTTTTTTTGTACTTGACTTATTCTATTTTATTTTTTATTATCCTCGATATTTAGCTCTGTTGAGTGAGGATCGAAACATGTCAGCTGACAACTCGTTTTTACTCTCCCTTTACCTCCTTCTATAGTATAACAAAGAAGAAAAATATTTAGTTCTTATTTTTCTCCTTATAATGAATTTGTTAAGAGGTCTATTTACAGCAATAATAAAATTTTGTACCCCCAAAAAATTTATATATATATATATATATATATATATATATATATATATATATATGTGTATGTGTGTGTGTGTGTGTGTGTGTGTGTGTGTGTGTGTTATTTTTTCATTTATTTTTTTGAAGCCTATTGCAATGCAAAAGTAATTATTTAAGGTCATATTACTTTCGTAGTATCTTCATCTTCAGAGACATTTTCACTATGAAACTGGTGTTGTGTGCTCATATTTCTAGACGTTATAAACGAGCCTTACGTGGAGTTTTTGAGCCCTACGCGGAAGAGACGTGACTTCAGTTGTCCAAATCAATTTCATTCTATTTTTTCTTCATTTTTTTTTATACGAATACTTCATTTGGTGTTAAATTCTAATCTACCATATAGCAAATATTAAAATGCATTTTTAGAAAGGTTGCTGAATGATATAGTAGCTGAATGGGAATAAATAATATAATATTATGGATAATATATTTCAGTTACTCTAGATTAGATAGATAGAAGGAGAGAGAGAGAGGGGGAAAGTGTGTGTGTGTGTGTGTGCGCGCGCGAGAAAGAACAGAGGAGAGAGAGAGAGAGAGAGAGAAGAGAGAGAGAGAGAGAGAGAGGGGGAGAAGTGTGTGTGTGTGTGTGTGTGTGTGTGCACGCGAAAGAACAGAGGAGAGAGAGAGAGAGAGAGAGAGAGAGAGAGAGGGAGAAAGTGTGTGTGTGTGTGTGCGCGCGCGAAAGAACAGCAGAGAGAGAGAGAGAAAGGGAGGGTGTGTGCACGCGAAAGAACAGAGGAGTGAGAGAGAGAGAGAGAGAGAGAGAGAGAGAGGAGAGAGAGAGAGGGAGGGTGTGCGCGCGCGAAAGAACACAGGAGAGACTGTGTGTGTCTGTGTGTGTGTGTGTGTGTGTGAAAGAACAGAGGAGAGAGAGAGAGTGTGAGAGAGAATTGTGTGTGTGAAAGAACAGAGTAGGGAGGTAAGAGAGAGAGAGAGAGAGAGAGAGAGGGGGTGTATGTGTGCGAAAGAACAGAGGAGATAGAGAGAGAGAGAGAGAGAGAGAGGGTGTGTGTGTGCGAAAGAACAGAGGAGAGAGAGAGAGAGAGAGAGAGAGTGTGTGTGTGTGTATGTGTGTATGCGAAAGAACAGAGGAGAGAGAGAGAGTGTGTGTGTGTGTGTGCGAAAGAACAGAGGAGAGAGAGAGAGAGAGAGAGAGAGAGAGAGAGAAGAGAGAGAGAAGTTAACTTGTACAATTAAGTATCTTTTATTAAATGTGTATAGAAGTCCATTGCTACAATAGTAAACGTACATTTGCATTAAGCATTCATCATATATATTTCAACGTTGATAGATAACACAGGCCTACGTTAAAATCTTTTTCCAAAGATCAAAGGTTTATCAAGTGGTATATGATCGCCATTCCATGCTGAATTCAAAAAATACCACGCATTGTTTTTAATCAGGTCTGGGTTTTAAGATGTGCTTGAATAGGTTGTACATAATAATGACACTTATTCAAAAGCCTGTGAACTCTACTTATCATAGTTATAATTCTGTTCTACACATTTCATGTAAGAGCTTGTATCTTGAAGATTTTTATCAGATTAGAAAAAATGAGTATAATTTTTGGATTCAGCGTAAAAAAACTGCCTTATAATATTCAACTTTGAAAACATCACTGGCCTGTGTAATCAACGAATGACCATAGAGAGAAAACATATTTCTTCTCCTATAATGAACGACACTTAAACCATGATTTTTGCATAAATGGAGTGCGATGCTCTGCAGCGACCTCTGTCAGCTCTTTATTGAATAGTAGACATTATTACAAGAAAAGTTGTCACAGTAAAAAGTGGGCGATTTAGGCATTGGAATGATGAAGCTGATTAAACGAAAAGCCTGTCATGAAAAGATGAAGAAAAAAGAACGGAAAGGAAAGGGGCTTCCGAAGTAGAAGAATTTGCCCTCATTATGACATATTTCGTGTAGGCAGAAATCTAGCGAAAAGAAGGGGAGAGGACAGCTATGGAATCTACAGTGTATACTTTATTACACGAATTGTATCATAACCTGCATATGACAGGTCATAGCATATATAGACCAATTATATCGAGAGTGCGATATATATATATATATATATATATATATATATATATATATATATATATATATATATAATAGATATGTAAACCTTTATATATTTATCTTATTATATTATAACAGCTCTATTTTATATTGAGCACTCTACCAATTAATACTGCCTTTGGTACACCATTCCAGCAAAAGCTGAAACAGTGACCATCTCACACTATATATATATATATATATATATATATATATATATATATATATATATATGGTTTGGAGATTGAGTCTGAAGGCTATCACAATGCACGTGTGAAGGGAAAATAATAAAGTAACCTTTTCCACAAATACCATGTATATATATATATATATATATATATATATATATATATATATATATATATATATATATATATATATACGAGAGTTTTATAATTTGCTTGAAGCATTGTGTATATTTTGGTTTGGAGGTTGATTTTGAAGGCTATCACAATGCAGGTGTGAAAAAATAATAATGAGGTACCAATGGTGTGGTTTGTTAACCTGTAATTTATTCTTGATATTTCGAGATAAAATCTCTTTTTCAGAAGAACACTGGAACTGAAGTTGTCGTCGTCTTGTTATGGCATTTCTAGTTAAACTAGAAATGCCATAACAAGGCGACAACGACTTCAGTTCCAGTGTTCTTCTGAAACAGATTTTATCTCGAAATATCAAGAATAAATTGCAGGTTAACACACAACACCATTGGTAACTCATTATTTTTTTTACACCTGCATTGTGATAGCCTTCAAAATCAATCAAATATTGATTAATTGCAGTTGATTGCAAAAAAAATACACGTGCAATCAACTTCAATTAATCAATATTTTGATTAATCCGGTGGATTAACCCTGAAGATCCTTATGGTGAAACTTGAGTAGGTTATTACCGTGTACCATCTTATTATCATGGAGATTGTGTGTTTTTCTGTCTGTAACCGAAACTATATTACTACTCAAGTCACAATTCCCTTAATTATTTACGTCAAATTCTCCATGATTTCATTCTTTTAAACCTTCAGTTATTAATAAAAATTGCTTTACATTATTAATACTGTTGACCATATCTACGTACTAATAACATGCAATTGTATTTATAAATCTTAAAAGAAATTTATTTACAAGAAGAAATAACTGTAATATTATCCTTTACTTCCTATTTTAACTAAATGGTTAAATTGGGAAAATTTACCAATGAAAGAGTGGAGTAATGGAAAATGATGGAATAGTTAGTTTCAAAGTTGTTCTATTTTTCGATTATACCCCCTCTGTTGCAGATCTTTTTATCTGCATTCTTATTCAGTTTCATTAGCCTTTCTAATTTAATATGATATTTTATTATATCAAAACTTAAATACTTTCACCCGGAGGGTGCATACATTTGCTAGTTATCATAATATATATATATATATATATATATATATATATATATATATATATATATATATAACTTACCAATCCTCCGCATGAGCAGGATGTGACACAAAGTCAATTTCTTAAGCAAAATTTTACAGATTTGAATTCAGAGTTTGACTAACAGCGTAATAGTTGGAGTGTATTATGAACATTATATATATATATATGTATATATGTATATATATATATATATATATATATATATATATATATATATATATTACAAAAACTTGATACAAACATTGATAAACTCTTTAAATAGACTTTGTAATAGTTCAAAGTAGTACCGAAAGTACTTGGAACAAATCTTTTGTTTTTATAAAAATTCATTACGGTAGGATAATATAAAATAAATAAAAATAAAAACAAAATAATCTGGTTTCTGTTGTATTCAACGAAATTTAATTATATATATATCTTATTATAATGGAGATTTTTTTTTTTCTGTCTGTAACCGAAACTATATTACTACTCAAGTCACAATTCCCTTAGTTATTTTCGTCATATTCTCCATGACTTTATATTCATTCAAACCTTATTTATTTATAAAATTATTTGACATTATTAATATCGTTGGCCACATCTACATACTAATAACATGCAATTGTATTTATATATACAACAAAATAGCGGTTTATAGTGTGAACGGGAAGGCTAATTTGCATATTGATATAAAACATTTGATTTTTAATAAATATTTGCTTAGTAATATTGATTTCTAATTGTTGGGTTTTATTTTTATAAATATAAGCAACAATTTCGCGGATAAATCTTAAAAGAAATATTTTATCAAGAAGATATAACTATAATTTTATTCATTACTTCCTATTTTAACTAAGTAGTTAAATTAGAAAAATGATGGATGAGTTAGTTTCAAAGTTGTTCTACTTTTCGATTATACCCCCGTCTCTTTTAAAACATTTTATCTGCATTCTTATTTAGTTTCATTCGTCTTTTTAATTCAATATATTTCATTACATTAAAATCTAAATACGTGCACCCGGAGGGTGCATATATTTTCTAGTCTTATTATAATGGAGATTGTGTGTTTTTCTGTCTGTAACCGAAACTATATTACTAATCGAGTCACTATTAACATAGTTATTTACATCACATTCTCCATGATTTTATTTATATTTAAACCTCAATTATTAATAAAATTTCTTCACCTTTTTATTAGTGTTGTCCATATCTACATACAAATAACATGCAATTGTATTTATATATACAAAAAATAGCGGTTTGCAGTGTGAATGGGAAGGCTAATTTGCATATTGATATTAAAAATGTGATTTTATTAAATATGTGCTTAGTATTATTGATTTCTAACTGTTCGGTTTTATTTTAATGAATATAAGCAAAAATCTCTTCAATGAATCTTAAATGAAATCCATTAACAAGAAGAATTAACTGTAATTTTATTATTTATTTCCCATTTTAACTGAATAGTTAAATTAGGAAAATTTAGTAATAAAAGATGGGAGTGATGGAATAGTAAGTTACAGTTGTTCTATTTTTCGATTGTACCCCCTTCTGTTTCAAATCTTTTTATCTGCATTCTTATTTAGTTTCATTAGCCTTTCTAATTTAGTATAATATCTTATTACTTTAAAACTTAAATACTTGCACCCGGAGGGTGCATATATTTGCTAGTATATATAATGTAGGCTTCTTGCATCCTGATGATTGAGTGAGCTCAGTGGCAGGTCAATTATTCACATTACCAGGAACTTGTACGCTTTTTTTTCAGTCCGTTTCAGAACGACTCTGATTTACGCGCGACGGCTCTTGCAAAGCCATGTGGCACCGTGGCTGCTGATAATTTGTGCAACAGAATTCGAGATGGAAAGCAAGGACGTCCGAAACAAAAATAAATACAAATATTCCGAAAGAAATCTATAAAAGATGACAAGAGTCAGCGGAAAATGGATCGTTCCAAGTGAAGATCTGAATACTGACATCCATTGAACGGGAAACGTGTAATGAAAAAACCGGAACCATAAAAAAGAACAGAAGGACGTCCGGGTGTCATTGTGACTTATTTGACGTAGAAAGGAAAATTATTGGGAGGAATAGAAAATAACCGTTTACGGCGTGGATTCTTAAATAACAATAATAATAAAAACTTCACTGTATTCCCAAAGGATATTTTGCATAAAGTAATTTGAATTCCACGTCTTGTTCAGGATCACCAGCAGCATTCGTGTGCAGCTCCCATCTAGTTTATTCTCTAGTCATCATCACCCTACGAGAAAAACAGCTGTACGGCCACCTGCCACATATCAACCAAACCATCCGAGTAAGACGGACAAGACACGCGGGACACTGCTGGAGAAGCAAGGACGAACTCATAAGCGACGTCCTCCTGTGGAAGCCAGCACATGGGCACCCAGTGTGGGCCGACCAGCAAAGACGTACATTGACCAGCTCTATGCGGATATAGGATGCTGCACAGAGGACCTCCCGTGAATGATGAGCGGTAGGGACGGATGAAGAGAGATTGTCATGGATATCCGTGCCAACAGCGCGACATGATGATGATGATGAATTTGAATTAAGAAAGGAATGGAAGGATATCTGGAATAGAAGGATGTCTGGAAGCGAAAGAAATAAATCATGGAAAATGGTATATTTACAAGCGGAAATGAACTATAGCGTTTTTAAAAAAACGAAAAACAAACAAAACTAGTTCTGTTTTTAGATTAAATTCAGTTGGTTGACAATCATATTAGTACAATTTTTCTTCTATTACAGAATTGTTATGAAGCTAACTTGTCGAAAAATAGCACGTGTTTTAACATAACTACAGTCTTTTTTTTTTGTTTTCTTATTTATGGCATCAAAATAACAAAGGTGAGTTTATCCCAGCGTTTCATAAATTTCGAATTATTCTAAGAGCGCTAATTTTCCATTCAAAACATTGTAAACAAACTGATCAACAAAAACTATTACAGTCTCCTTATTATTCTGTGATAAATTTTCCTTTTCCTTATATCAACAAAAGCCTTGAAAAATATCTACTAAACAGATTGAAACACTGCAGCGTTGGCTGAATAAATATCACAATTTTATTTGAACCTGTGTTTTTAAAAAAAAAAAATCACTATTTTACACACACACACACACACACATATATATATATATATATATATATTATATATATATATATATATATATACACGTTTAAAAAACGAATGGCTTAAAATTTCCGACTGCAGTTTCTCGCCGTAGCGCGAATCTTCACTTTTAAATCGGTTTTTAAAAAAATCCAGAAGTAAATATAT